>CM067490.1:26384914-26407928 GCA_034552555.1 Semaprochilodus insignis | reverse complement strand
ACCAAATCTGGCCCAACTGTGCAATTCTTTGATGCAAGAGTGTCTGAACACTGATGTGGCCTACATCCAGAAACTTGTCCAGTCCATGCCAAATCCAATCACAGCTGTTATTAGTGCTCGTGGAGGTGTTACATGCTATTAGGTACATTTCAGTCACAGGGGACTCACATTCATACATACACTTTGTTGCCTTAGTAATGAAATACGGTGTTAGTCGCTTTAAGTGTTTCACATCCACAACTGTTGCCCAGGTCTCTGAGAATGCTCAAAGGGCTTCGTCTAGGCTCTTCATTTGGTATATAACCATTGCCTTTACTGAAGAACTCTTCGGTCACAGGGGACTTTTTTGTCCGATGAGCTTAGTTTGAACACTTTGTATAACAATGCATGAACTACAAATAGTGGTGTCACTACTTCTAATGACACCATCGGCCATATGGATTACATCACTTATCACATCACAAAATCCATGCAGTATTTACTGAGTAGATCCTTGATTGGAAATAAGACCACACTTAGAGTGTTTTATCAGCTCCACTGACCATATAGGAACACTATGGGGAGCGTCCTGTGGGCAGTGTCCTGTGGGCAGCGTCCTGTGACCACTGATGAAGGACTAGAGGATGACCAACACTGCACTGTGCAGCAGCAGATGAGCTATCGTCTCTGACTGTACATCTACAAGGTGGAGAAGCAAGGTAGGAGTGTCTAATAGAGTGGACAGTGAGTGCACACAGTGTTTAAACACTCCAGCAGCACTGCTGTGTCTGATCCACTCACACCAGCACAACACACACTAACACACCACCACCACCACGTCAGTGTCACTGCAGTGCTGAGAATGATCCACCACCCACTTAATACCTGCTCTGTGGTGGTCCTGTGGGGGTCCTGACCATTGAAGAACAGGGTAATAAAGTATACAGAGAAACAGATGGACTACAGTCTGGAACTGTAGAACTACAGACATTTTGACGTTGTTGTATATGTTTATTAAGGGCTGTATGTTGTATGAGTTGTGTGGTGCTCAGTCAATGTGGTTACATTCACATGCCGCAGTGGCTTATCGATGCTTTGTTCCAGGCTTTGATTCCAGAGTGTCGGGCGCTGACCACACTGCACCAGCAGCATCTAATGGCCTCAGATCCCTCTGTTATGGCGGTTAGTGATAACGTGTAATGACTTTTTTCAGTCGGAGCATTAGGAACTTCGTAATGTGCCCTCACAAACGCTGCACAGACTATTCGGCATGTACGGTGGCAAGGCTGAAATGCCATTAGAATTTGCCTTGAGGACACGTTCCTTCTGCAGGGGGCTACATACTTAGTCCTTCTCATTGCTCAGCATCGTATATCACTGTGTATTGACAAACCTGTGCAACACTGTCAGCCCTGATCCAGGAAATACATCATTTTGAAGCAGGTCGGGGGTCTGGGGGCTTTGTTGTCTGTAAATGGTGCTCTGCTGTACTGTCCAGTTTTATTGGTTATCCGGCTCAGGACTAACCCACCGTGGGTAAACACTGCAACAGCTCACATTTCAGTTCACTTATTCGTTCAGTCTTTCCTAAATGAATGCTCAACCCACACTTCAGCCTCCTGTGAGTGGATCAGACGCAGCAGTGCTGCTGGAGTGTTTAAACACTGTGTCCACTTACTGTCCGCTCTATTAGACACTCCTACCTTGCTGGTCCACCTTGCAGATGTACAGTCAGAGACGATAGCTCATCTGCTGCTGCACAGTTCAGTGTTGGTCATCCTCTAGTCCTTCATCAGTGGTCACAGGACGCTGCCCGCAGGACGCTGCCCACAGGAAACTGCCCAGAGGACGCTGTTGGCTGGACAGTGTCGGTTGGTGGACGATTCTCTGCCCAGCAGTGACACTGAGGTATCCAGCAGCACTGCTGTGTCTGATCCACTCACACCAGCACAACACACACTAACACTCCACCATCACATCAGTGTCACTGCAGTGCTGAGAATGATCCACCACCCATATAATACCTGCTCTGTGGTGGTCCTGTGGGGGTCCTGACCACTGAGTGTAGAAACAAGGAAGTGTACCTAATGAAGTGGCCAGTTAGCATATAACATGTCATCTGACTTTGGGTGTCTAAACTTTTGCATACAAGGATATAGAGGAAATTAATTACAATATATTCCATTTCTATTTATCTGTGGAATACACAGTCAACATACTGCATAACAAGCTAACGAGCACCAATAACAGCTGTGATTGGATTTGGCATGTACTGGACAAGTTTCTGGATGTAAGCCACATCAGTGCTCAGACACTCTTGCATCAATGAAATGGTCAGTTGGGCCAGATTTGGTGGATGCCTTCCCTGGCACAAATCCGAGGAGAATTCCTTGTAGACTGGGATTTCAGCCACTGCTGGTAGACCCGTATGACCGTACACTTCCATACACCTGCAGATTCAGCTACTTCCTTCACACTATGGTCTTGGGCAACCCCCAAATGCAGTCACTCCTTTTAGCCGATCATTAACATCTGCACACAACTTCCTCAGCATTACCAGGCTGTGTATTCCTAAGCATCTAAGCATAAGCAATGTAGTAACTGTCTGTGAGGGTGAGCTTTTAGAGAGACTGAGACGTCTGGTTCCATTCACCACCACTGTGAACAATTCTGATTGGTACATTTCAACAGAACAGAGCATTTCACACCAAACCCACTCCAGTTTCATGTTTCTTTGAGTAGCCTTATGACAAGTTACACTCGTTGTCCAAAAAATAGCTGCACCCAGAAGGAATCAACCGACAGGAATGAAACTTGGTGGGTAGGTTTGGCAACATGAGACATGCTAATGATTCAAGTTTCACGCTCGGGTGTTCAATGTGAAAGGCAAGGAGGGGCCCTGTCACCATGATTGCAGAGGTTCCTAATGGCACTAACAGGATGACTCATGGAGGGCATCACTGCTCGCTGAATGCGAGCAGTGATGCCCTCCATGAGTCATCCTGTTAGTGCCATTAGGAACCTCTATAACATATAGCAACACAATCCGACACTTCCGTCTGGATGCAACCATTTTTTAGGAATAGTGATAGGAAAATATATTCAGTGTTTTTTCATATGATTGTCTGCTCATTTGCATATTGTAGCCTTCTGCTAAGGTAGTATTGTGAAAGCCAATGCTGCAATGAGGACTTGCAGTCGATATCCTGCACAGCCCTGGTGCAGATACGCATCAGACTCCGCCAACTGTTGTATATTATCAGACAGTGTGGGAAACAGCAAACACTGCTCACTCGATGCCACGGAGCACACGCCTCCTGCCTCTGACCTGCTTTGCTGGGAACGCATCCCCCTCAGAACACAACACAGGGAGACGCTCACGTGATCCTGTACACATCTGCACCCTGAAGCACGTTCTCTGTGTACAGTGCCACGCTGGCGTTAAACTAGGACAGGAAGAACCCACTGGAGCCGCTTCATAAACCAGGATTAAAGCACCCGTTAACCCTTTGGATGCCGGCACCACGGTTGCAGAGTGGCAATGGAGTCAAGGATTTCAGTTCTCCAGCACCTACTGAAAGAACAGACCTAGTCTAACTCTCCGCTTCTCTCCGGGCTTGTAGACACACGGACTTCCAAAGATTTTTATCCCTAGATTTCTGCATAATTAATTTGTTTAGATGTAATCAGATTGGTCATTCAGATTGGTTTGGTTTGAAATCCTCCAGCCTAGAGAAACTTAGTATGAACCGTTCACAGTGGTGGTGATAGGGACCAGACGTCCACCTCCAACAGCTTAACATGCTTGGACAAGCCCTCATCTGCTAAACGCTAACTTTATAGAAGGATTTCTTAACCTGTGGGTGGCGGACCACCAGTGGACCATGAAGCACCCTCTAGTGGTCCACAGGCCTGTACTCAGGTGGAGGCAGTAGCTTCTAGAGGGCTGCACATATCATATTACACTATACTGCCAAAAGTATTCACTCACCCATCCAAATCACTGAATTCAGGTGTTCCTAACATTTCCTTGGCCACAGGTGTATAAATCCAAGCACCAGGGCGAAAGAATCGGTCACTCTCAGGAGATCAGTGAATTCCAATTTGGTGGGAACAGTTTGGGGACGGCCCCTTCCTGTTCCAACATGACTGCGAACCAGTGCACAAAGCAAGGTCCATAAAGACATGGGTGAGCGAGTTTGATGTGGAAGAACTTGACCAGCCTGCACACAGCCCTGACCTCAACCTGATAGAACACCTTTAGGATAAATTAGAGCGGAGACTGCAAGCCAGGCCTTCTCGTCCAACATCAGTGTCTGACCGCACAACTGTGCTTCTGGAAGAATGGTCAAAAATTCCCATAAACACATTCCTAAACCTTGTGGAAAGCCTTCCCAGAAGCTGTTATAGCTGTGGAACCCTATGGATTAAGAACAGGAAGTTCATATGCATGTGAAGGCAGGCGAGCGAATACTTTTGGCAATATAGTGTATAACCACATTAGTGTTATATTAAGTATATAATATAATATAAATATATGCATATTAATGTACAGGTGTACAACGACACAGTAGCAGGCTAATTCAGCATCTTCAGTTTGAGACAACATAGCCGCTGGCTAGCCACCGACTGAGAGGTGTCTCAGGGCTGCTTTCACAGCCCCGTCGTTGGAATTTGTACATATCATATAATGTATTATTTCTCTTGAACCGTATTTCCTGGTGACATCATGTTTAAAATCAACACTGATTTTAGTTTTGTATCAGGTGGGACGGAAAAAGGTTGAGAACCCCTGCTGTAGAGGACGAGGAAAACACTATCTTGACTCATAATGGAAGTTAACGGGAACAATTCCGGATTTTTTCCAAGTACCTTTGGACCATTTGTGTCGGCCCGTTCCTTAATTCCACAACTGCTGTGATCATTAGCACTTTTGTTATCTGATTTATATACTTCTTCGTCTTGGTCAACAGATGGTCACCCTGCTAACTAGCCCCAGTTTTTCCAGATATTGACACCGTTTCAACTCTGGAATGTTCGGTCTGATTGGGAATGGTGTGCTTGTATACAGCTTTTGGATCCGAAAAACTTTTTTTTCCGCATTTAAGAACGAATGGGGTGGGAAAGTGCACAGCCATCTACTGTGCTTGTGCTCGACCGACAGACACCGTTTCACATGCACAGGACAGGACGTTGACAGGGCAGACCCCCAAGCATGAATTCAACGTTTCTCCCATAGAGGCCCATTCATTTTCACCCCATTCAAACTCTATTGTTTCCTGTAACCTACAGACACCAAAGTTCATGTACTCTCTGAGGGCAGATCGCCAAACTGTTATCTACAGCCACACTGATCTGCAGTCCTCTATGTGTTGCTTATTAATCCCTTGTTCCTCCCATAGACTTCCATTAACTTTAAGCAAGAACTAAGCTCACTGGACCAAAAAGTAGTCAGCTTGCTTAAGGTGGTAGTAACTTCAGGCACCTGCAGACAGCGCTACATGAGTATGATGGGGTTATAAATACCTGCGGGGTGTGAGTGATGGGATCCATAGATTGAGAAGAGGTGGTACAGTGCAGTGAATGTCTCGTTCCATGTGTGGAAAATGGCTCCAAAGCAGATGTTAATGATTGGCTAAAAGGAGTGACTGCATTTGAGCGTGCCAAAGACCATAGCGTGAAGGAAGTAGCTGAATCTGCAGGTGTATGGAAGCATACGGTCTTACGGGTCTACCAGCAGTGGCTACAATCCCAGCCTACAGGGAATTCTCCTTGGAATTGTGCCAGGGAGGGCATCCACCAAATCTGGATCAACTGTGCAATTCTTTGATGCAAGAGTGTCTGAACACTGATGTGGCCCGCATCCAGAAACCTGTCCAGTCCATGCCAAATCCAGTCACAGCTGTTATTGGTGCTCGTGGAGGTGTTACATGCTATTAGGTACATTTCATTCACAGGGGACTTACATTCATACATACACTTCGTCGCCTTAGTAATGAAATACGGTGTTAGTCGCCTTAAGTCCTTCACATCCACAACATGCTCAGAAAATCTGCCTGTTGCCCAGGTCTCTGAGAATGCCCAAAGGGCTTCATCTAGGCTCTTCATTTGGTATATAACCATTGCCTTTACTCAAGAACCCTAGAAGAACCACAGGACGTAGCTGCATGAAACGCATCATCAAATCACTAACCTGGCTGGCACTGAATAAACGAGTCAGAATTAGTAGCACCTAGCAATAACACTGCAATGTTCAGGTGCAGTATCTCTTTAAGGCAGCACATGGGTTTCCAGTTGCTAGTCAGATGCTGTCCTCACAGGAACCTGTCATAGTTGACTTCCTCTGAAGCTCCTCCCACTCTCCAGTCCCTCACCCCAGCGCGCACAGCAACACGGCCCACCAAGCCAAATGCCTTCTGTTTACTGATGAGCACTCTCAAACTGGACTAACGTATAACACTGACCCTGTAGAACCTATGTGACCAAATTCTAATCCTCCTGTAGCCATCTGCCGGGTCAATCAGCCAGGGCGCCATCAGTTTCCCACACCAGATCAACAGCAGGCGTCAAAAAAAAAAATGGAGGAATCAAAAACTGCACTGTCACTCTCGCCTCGCGCCGGGATTGCATAACACACTTCGGAGTGACGGACCCCCCTGATCAAAGGTGCACTACTCATCATCAAAGCATGGAGGAAAAGCACTGAGTCATTCTAATCCCCCTCCGCTCTCACTGCGAGCGAGCCTGAAATAAAGCGGCCGCGGCCGAACGCGGCAAGCCAGCTAAAAAGGGCAGAGCCTTATATAACCGCAGAGCTCATCGCTAAGTGTGCCAGTCAATTGGGATCTTCTCTCTGAGGCTGGATCCAGAGAGAGGGAGGCTTAGAAAGCAGGGCATCCCTGCACTGTACCGCATGACCCATGCCCTGCCAGGTCTCATTTTGGGCTTTAGATGGAGGAACGCTGCGGAAGGATATACTAATTCCGTCGTTCGCTTGGCAAGGATGCTGCTTTTCTCTCCTTTTCTCGCTGTGCACAAATGTGGTGTTAAGTCTTCAAGCCTTAGGGATCCATTCATGAAACCTCACATCAACTGGTCACATCAACCGTGCTTCCCCCAAACTACAATTGGACACTTTCAAGTGTTCCTACTGTGCGGCTGGAACAAGGACGGCGGCAAAAAGCCCAGTCACCCTAATGAACTCAGGTTGGAGTCACCCGTTACAGTTCAAAACGTTGAGTTGGATGATGATGTTGATGCTAATCCAAACTTTGCAAGCTAGAACTTCCCTTGATATGTCCTAACAGTGTGGCCCATCTAGAATTCTAGAGTTCTAGAGTTTCCTCTTTAAGTCAAATGGGATTTGCGACATAGTTTCATAGCAGCTGCCGAATAATTCCAAGCTGAATTTGACGCTATGGTTTCTGATATTGGTCAACGTGCTTGCAACAGTCCCCACCAAAAGAACCCATTCGAGGGAGGAGGCCAACTCTTCCGGTCTCAAAACTTACATACTAGCTTCATAGCAGCTGTAATTCACCATTGTTACCACATGACAACATCTTCAGATTGATATCCAAACAATAACCACTGAACCTTAAGGAGCTGCCCCTAATTGCTGGTGGCTCAGAGACCCCTGCAAGCAGCAGATGGGACTGGAGAACAACCACAATGGACAGAGAAGCGGTTAATGGTCATCTGCTTCCTATAGCGCTACTGATGCTCTCTCCTCCTGCGGCACAGCAGAGCCCGGCACTAAAAATATCCACCAGCCCGGCAGGAGGAGGCACACACATACACAAACAGAGAGCAGCAGCAGCAGCAGCAGTGCTGCAGTGGAAGTACAGAGCAATGGAGAGCTCCTCAGGTTCTCACCCATGAGTGGGAACCAAGAGTGGTCAAGAGATAAGGGGAATGAAACCGCAGACTTATGAATCAGCTATTAATATTACAGGAATGCTGCTCCAGTATACTCAAGCTAATGTCTGTCTGTAGCGCATGATTACCACTGACATCAACTTGCTTGTAGAATAGGCAACTCAGGAATCAAGGTCCAGATGTTTCAGCATCCATCAAATGCAAGTTTCGAGACTGGTCAAGGACAAGCTTTGACCATGGTAATTGGTTGCATGCTACAGATGCAGGAGTTAAGGTCTATTATTGAGACTCAGGCTTACGCTATGTATGAGAGACTGGAGTTCAAGTGGGGGGCCCCTTATACAGACTAGGGGCCCACATGCATACAGGGGTTAACCTGCAGGCCTAGTGCTCAGTAATTAACCTTAAACCAGTATCCAGTATGAATTACCACATGTAGTTCTTATAGAGCAAGGGGTACCCATTCCTGGTTCCTGGAGATGTACTACCACTGAGAGAGTTCTGGACCAAACCCATCTGGCCCTTTATTGCCTAGATCAGGTGCGCTAGGTTAGGGCTGGAGCTGAACTCTACAGCGTGATGGAACTCCGGAACCAGGATTGAGCACCCCTGCTATAGGACAAGCCTGAGGTCCGGAGCTGTCCATGGTCCTTAAGAGTTAAAAGGGGTTTCTTCAGGTATGGCCTCTCTGGAGACAGGATGGGGTGGGGGGTGGGGGAGTGGGGGGTAAACGGTGCGCGTTCCTTACCAGGCGAGCTTGAAGCCTTTCATTAGTGCGGTAAGGGCTGTCCCGTTGCCATAGCTTCGTCTCCCCACTCGGCTGGCCAGTCGTCCAGTGGCATGGCGGGGGTCAGGGAAAAAGTCCTGAGCAGCGCTTTCGCCTTTGCCATGTGATTCGCCTCCGCTAGCACATCATCCCTCGTTCTGCCCTGAGCCTCAGCAGGCTGCGGCGCTCGTACATACGCATACTCTGAAATGCAGCAGCCTGTCTCTCTCTCTCTCTATCTCTCTCAGCTCTACTGCAGATAAAAAGCCCAAGCTGCTCCTGCCAGTCTCGGGTGCAAACTGAGCATGCTCTGTTACCCTCAAGCCCCTCCTCTTCGTCCTCCTGTTCTCCACAGTCCACCCCCCCGCCACCCCTCTCTCTCTCTCTCACTCAGTGCTGCAGTATCTCTCTCGCCCCCGTGCCTCATTGAGAGGAGTGCTGCTTGTCTGTGGCTCAATCACCCCAGCAGCTGGCCCTCTAATCCCTTAATGCAGGATAGACAGTGCACTCTGGGAAATGCATGTATGTAAAGCAGCTCTAACTCGGCCCGACGAGACGACACAACAAACGTTTGAACAAGTCCTGTCAACACAGCAACTTCCAGCTAATAAACCTACCCCTTAAACAACAGTCGGACCACACATGCTAACGTTGCTAACAGTGAATGGAAGTGAGTGGCAGTCAGTTAGCATGATGTCGTTTGTATCACAGTAATTAGTGGTAGTTTTAATTTTGGTCATGAACCTTTATGGCAAAACTTGTTCCTTCATGGTTGAAGCGCTAATACTTGACTATTTGTGTTGTTTATTTTATATTATATATAAAAAATTATATATATTATAAAAATTATATATGAAAAATGTGTTTTCAACTAAAATATACAATATATACATAAAAAAAGTTTAGCTGAAAACACACTTTGGACCCAGTCTTTAGATTAAAATTCTTTTGCTTCCAAAAACAAAATTCTAGAATATACGTGTAACGGTGACAATTTTACCTTATTTTAAGGAGAATTCAAAAATGTTAGCCAGTAGATGACCAACAAACTTAGCTTTACACAGTTACACACATGAAATCATCGGATTTTTCAAGTCCAAAAAATATGTTTGGGTAGTGACAATTTTAGCTCATTTTGAGCAGAACTCAAAAACATCAGCTAGTACATGACTAGAAAACACAGCAGCCTGTTAGCAAAATCTTCATATTTGTCATTAAGACACAAAAAACTTTACTTAATTGCAGAAAATACGTGTTTTAGTAATGACAATTTTAGCTCTTTTAGAGCACAGCCTAAAACGCTAGCTGGTGCACGACCAGCAAACACAGCTTTGAACAGTTGTACACATATGAAATCATCCTATTTCATTCAAACACAAAAACGTTTAGAAAATGTGTAAAAAATTTGCAAAGAACTTAAAAACACTAGCCACTAAATGTTCAGCACACTCAGCTTCGAACAGTTACATAAAATCTCTATATTTTTCACTACAACTTAAAAAAGTTCACTTAAAGTGCAGAAAACATGTTTGTAGTGACAATTTTAGCTCATTTTGAGCAGAACTCTAAAACACTTGCTAGCACATGACTCGAAAACATGGCTTTAAACAGCTACACACATAAACGCAATTTTTTTTTTAAATTAAAACAACCAGTTTAATTGCAGAAAATCTGTGTTCTCATTTTACGTTGAACTCAAAAACACTAGCTAGTATATGACCAGCAAACATAGCTTTGAACAGTTACACACATACGATTATCATTTAAGCACAAAAACATTGACTGCTCCCCAGGCGCCGTGGATAGGGCTGCCCACCGCTCCGGGCAAGTGTGCTCACGGCCCCCTAGTGTGTGTGTTCACTAGTGCGTGTGTATGTGGGTGTTTCACTTCACGGATGGGTTAAATGCGGAAGACAAATTTCCCCACTGTGGGATCAATAAGGGATTAAATCTTAAATCTTAAATCTTAATCTTCATTGCAGAAAATATGTGGCTCTGGTGTTGACAAATTTCAGCTCATTTTGCGCAGGACTCAAAATGCTAGCACATAGCATGGCACACATGGCACTACCCAGTAAATGTTTAGCAAACACAGCTTTAAACAGCTACAGACATAAATCTATATCTTTTTCATTAAAACAACAAAACAAGTTTACTTTATTGCAGAAAACACGTGTGTCGGTAGTGACAATTTCAGCTCCTTTTGCGCAGGACTCAAAATGCTAGCCAGCACATGATTAGAAAACTCAGTTTTGAACAGTGACACACATAAAACCATCCGATATTTTATTCAAATGCTGAAAAAGTTCACTTCACTGCAGTAAATATGCCTAGACCAGGCCAGTACATGCCTAGAAAACACACCTTGGTAATAAAAAAATCATTGATTTTGATCATTGATGATTTTCAGACATTGAGTCACATTTACTTCCAAACAGTAACTGCTCACCATGTAACTATGTGGGACAGGGATGCTGGTCTAAAATGAAGGGGCGTGGCTAAAACCGGTCCTCGCCTCTCAAACTAAGTGCTAATCGGGCCTTATCGGGTCGAAAAGTCGCAGGTACTAGTCTGACTCGAGCTTTGATATCGAGTCTGTGCAGCTCTCTAACTGAGATATTACATCATTAGAAACATGCACATTTACATGTGTAGGGGTGTGCATGCGTGGTGTATCTAATCCCTAGCCTGAGGTGGCTAACGTTCTCTAACGTTCTCTAGTGGCCAGCAGTTTGGCATGCTGACAGCAAGGAGGCAGTGAGGCTAGGGACTGTGTGTGTGTGTGTGCTGAGTCACTGTCCCCTCCGAACACTGCCACATACTGCCACATAGCAACAGCACTGCAGCGAGCATTACTCTACAGCAGCATCATAACAGAGCAGCTGCACAATCACTCCAATATGTGTATATGTAGATACGTATGTACAATACACGTATATATGTAGTAGGCATATACACTGTCCATCTTATCAGCTCCACTGACCATATAGGAGCACTCTGTAGTTCTACAGTTGCAGACTGTAATCCATCTGTTTCTCTGTATACTATATTATCCTGTTCTTCAATGATCAGGACCCCCACAGGACCACCACAGAGCAGGTATTGTGTGACACTGATGTGGTGGTGGTGTGTTAGTGTGTGTTGTGCTGGTGTGAGCGGATCAGACACAGAATTGCTGCTGGACACCTCAGTGTCACAGCTGGACTGAGAATCGTCCACCAACCAAAACTATGCAGCATAACAGCATCCTATGGGCAGCGTCCAGTGGGCAGCGTCCTGTGGGCAGCGTCCTGTGGGCAGCGTCCTGTGGGCAGCGTCCTGTAACCACTGATGAAGGACTAGAGGATGACCAACACTGCACTGTGCAGCAGCAGATGAGCTATGGTCTCTGACTGTACATCTACAAGGTGGAGCAGCAAGGTAGGAGTGTCTAATAGAGTGGACACAGAACAGACACTGTGAACCTCAAAACTGTTGTTCCTCCTTCAAATCCAAATCCTGCATTCCCAAAAGAGGTACGGTAAAACATTCCTATTCCTAAATTATAAACTGTTATGAATCAGACTCATTAATATTTACACCCTCAACATTTACATACAACCACAATGGAGCTACAGCAACCAGAATGGTGGACTATGTGGAGAAATCCAGCGCTCCAGGCTGGGAAGGGGATGTCAGCACTTTCCATTCCCTTCCGGTCAGCGGTACACGGTTGTGGTTCATCTTTAAACCAGACTGAAGTTGCTTCCTGTTCGCCAGCTTCTTAAGCCAATGTTCCGTTCCACCTTAAAAGCTGCAGCTTGTACACATGCCAGAATGGAACTACAGTGCCATTTAAGGTGGAACGGAACATTCACTGAAGAAGCTGGAGAACAGGAACTTCAGCTCCCACATCTTTAACAGGATCCTAGCACAACTTTAATCCTGCAGTCCGCACATTTCACTCAGAACAGTTTCCCAAACGGACAATATAGAACAGCTCTGCTCAGCATTTGACCCTGAAGAGACTGAAGAGAGAAGCAGCTCCACCTTTATTAGCATCACAACCCCAACAGCAGCCTGTAAGTAGGAGCCGTGCTGTGTGACTGTATCCGTGTTTGCCGGTTGAAGCAGATCATCTCAAACTGAGTTCCATAGTGAGGAACAACTTTAATCTGCTTTGTGTTGGTGTTAAGATGGAAAGTCAGTAGCTAGTATAGGTAACGTTAGCTACTAGGATTAGCTCCAAGCTAACTAGCATAGCTAACTGAATAGTATGAGGGCGGAGCTTATTTACACAGAGGCTCATTTTATTTAGTTAATTTCCACATGTTGTATCTGTGTGATCATCATGGGCGGTGTCTCACTGTAAACCAGCCAATCAGAGAAGAGCTCATCTAATTATTCACAGGCCGACTAAACAAGGAAAACAGCTTGTTTCATTCTAGGCCCAGATCACAGGGTGCAAATGGACACAATGTAAAATGCATACACCATGATATTGACGTCCATACAATGACACAGTGATGCATTATGACTCACATGGTACACTGTCCACATATTTGTCCACCCCTAGCAGACCATGTCTACGCCTGCACAGCCATTGGCTCTTATGCAATCTCTTTTCTTTGCCCCCCACAGGAAAGCAAAACAAAAACTGACCACGCATTTCAGTCGCCTGTGACCGAAATGTACCTAATAGTGTGTAATACCTCCACCAGCACCAATAACGGCTGTGACTGGATTTGGCATGGACTGGACAAGTTTCTGGATGTAGGCCACATCAATGTTCACACACTCTTGTGTCAAAGAATTGTCCAGTTGGGCCAGAGTTGGTGGATGCCTTTCCAATTCCAAGGAGAATTCCCTGTAGACTGGGATTTTAGCCACTGCGGGTAGACCCGTATAACTGTACACTTCCATACACCTCCAGATTCAGCTACTTCCTTCACACTATGGTCTTTGGTATACCCAAATGCAGTCACTCCTTTTAGCCAATCATTAACATCTGCTTTGGAGCCATTTTCCACACATGGAAGGAGACATTCCCTGCACTGTCCCGCCTCTTCTCAATCTATGGATCCCGTCACTCACACCCCGCAGGCATTTATAGCCCCATCTTCCTCGTACAGCGCCATCTGCAGGAGCCTGAAGTTACTACCACCTAAAAACCCAAAGTGACTAATTTTTGGGCAGGTGAGCTTATAACATACTGGTAGACTATAATAGCAAGCTGGTGGCAGCTGAACAGTTTTGGGAATGAGATGTTTCCTCTCCTGCTCCTGCTTTGAATTGGAATGCGATATATGGTCTAATTCAAGTCAAACCTATAAACTATAAACCTTACAGGAGACATCAAATGCAATGCTTTGCTAGTTTCAGCGGCTCCTCCGCACCTAGTACCTTTATGAATGTGTTGTTGGCCAATATCCTAAAGCGGCAGATACATGGATCTCCACAGTAGAAATAGCCCCATTAAGCTTGTAGCCATGACAGAATGCATTTGCAATATAATGTATTGATGAGGAAACCATGGAAACATCTGCACCCAGTAAAAGCAAGCCGTCATTAAAGCAGTGTAGCAATAACTGCTTTATTAAACATGAATATGGCAACTATTATATACAGTGAACCATCATTTATAGATGTTCTGATTCCAAAGCCTTATAACACACTAACATACGCAGACTCAATCTCAGAGCTCTGTGGTGCTGAACGGACAGCTCCATCAGTAACCCGACAGGGCGGTGAACCATCCGGACACCTTCACCCAATCAGCTCAGCATAACAAAATCCCCACCACTTTACTGATTATACATCAAACTGATTTGTTCCCTGCGCTCTCCCGGCGCCAAAGGTACAAATAACACTCACTGAGGCCCCAGCAGGAAAACTGCTCTGTATCATACAACATGGCCACATGGAAGTCATGTAGGATAACAGACTCTATTTCTCTGTATACTTTATTACCCTGTTCTTCAATGGTCAGGCCCCCTATAGGACCACCACAGAGCAGGTATTATGTGGGTGGTGGATCATTCTCAGCACTGCAGTGACACTGACTGGTGGTGTGTTAGTGTGTGTTGTGCTGGTGTGAGTTGATCAGATACAGCAGTGCTGCTGGACACCCCCGTGTCACTGCTGGACTGAGAATCATCCACCAACCAAAACTATTCAGCCAACAGCGTCCTATGCGCAGCATCCTTTGACCACTGATGAAGGACTAGAGGATGACCAACACTGCACTGTGTACCAGCAGATGATCTATCGACTCTGACTGTACATCTACAAGGTGGACCAGCAAGGTAGGAGTGTCTAATAGAGTGGACAGTGAGTGGACACAGTGTTTAAACACTCCAGCAGCACTGCTGTGTCTGATCCACTCACACCAGCACAACACACACTAACACACCACCACCACGTCAGTGTCACTGCAGTGCTGAGAGTGATCCACCACTCACATAATACCTGCTCTGTGGTGGTCCTGTGGGGGTCCTGACCATTGAAGAACAGGGAAATAAAGTATACAGAGAAACAGACGGACTACAGTCTGTCACTGTAGAACTACAGAGTGCTCCTATTTGGTCAGTGGAGCTGATAAACTGGACAGTGAGTGCAGATACGAGGAGGTGTACCTAACGAAGCCCTCAGTGAGTGGTGGTGAATGGCATGTTTTAACAATGTTTGAATGCTACGTCAAATACGGGGCCTTTAATGTCACACCAGGGCTTCTCCAGCGTGCTGTACTGTAGCACACAGTGCATCAGTGCTGCATTATGCATGCAGTACTTTGTTCCCTAATGTGCAGCTCTGGTCTGTATGCTCCCCATCCCTTCCTCACTAGCCCTGAAACGGAAATATCATTGGGCAACAATGTTGTTTCCTTTTTTTCCGGGTCTCTTCTCCGATTTCCCCGACTAAGGTGAGGGAGCGGCGCTGGCTGTAGCGGATTTCACCAACATATTCCTTTGCCCTTGCAGCCTCTCAGGGGGAATGGGCCGGCTCCTGTTCTCTCTCAGATTCTGCAGACGCAGCTCTCCCTGGTCCCGGCCAGCGTGTGTCCCTGAGTGCTCCAGCGCTCCTCTCTGCGTTTTATAGGCAGTCGGGGGCTGGAGCAGGCCAGCCAACCAGAGAGCAGGGAGAAGAGTCAGGTGATGTGGTGACTGTCACGCTGAGTTAGTGACCAATGCTGGAGATGTGTGTCTGTGTGGCTAATCCCTGAGCCTGTGCCAGCTTACACACACACACACACACACACACACACACACACACACACACACACACTAGTACAGTACATGTGCAGATGTTTGGGTGCCCAATATTTATATATGAGTGAGTGAGGGATCCATAGATTGAGAAGAGGTGGTACAGTGCAGGGTCTCGTTCCATGTGTGGAAAATGGCTCCAAAGCAGATGTTAATGATTGGCTAAAAGGAGTGACTGCATTTGGGCATGGTAAAGACCATAGTGTGAAGGAAGTAGCTGATGGTGTAGGGAAGTGTACAGTCCTACGAGTCTACCAGCAGTGGCTAAAATCCCTGTCAACAGGAAATTCTCCTTGGAATTGTGCCAGGGAAGGCATCCACCAAATCTGGCCCAATTGACTTATTTACAGCGAGGTGCCGCCCACAATGATCACACAGACACAACATGTGGAAATAAACTAACTAAAATGAGCCTCTGTGTAAATAAGCTCTGCCCTCATACTATATAGTTAGCTATGCTATATAGCATCTATGCTAGCCACTGGCTTTCCATCTGAACATCAACACAAAGTAGATTAAAGTTGTTCCTCACTATGGAACTCTCAGTTTGAGATGATGTGCTTCAACCGGCAAACACGGATGCAATCAAACAGCGTGGCTCCTACTTACAGGCTGCTGTTTGGGTTGTGATGCTAATAAAGGTGGAGCTGTCTCTTCAGGGTCAAACACTGAGTGACGCTGCTCCATACTGTCCAAGAGTTTGGGAAACTGTCCGGAGTGAAGTGTGCAGACTGGAGGATTAAAGTTGTTCTGGGATCCTGTTAAAGATGTGGGAGCTGAAGTTCCTGTTCTCCAGCTTGTTTTGCGAATGTTCCATTCTACCATTTAAGGTGGAACGGAACATTGGATTAAGAAGCTGGTGAATAGGAAGCAACTTCAGCCTGGTTTAAAGATGCATGCATACATCCACCATGTACTGCTGACAGTTGGGCTCCTTGGGAAGGAAATAGAAAGTGCCGACATCCCCTTCACAGCCTGGAACGCTGGACTTCTCCACACAGTCCACCATTCTGGTTGCTGTAGCTCCGTTGTTGTGGTTGTATGTAAATGTTGAGGGTGTAAATATTAATGAGTCTGTTCCTTAACAGTTTAGGATTTGGGAATTATCCTGTTTTACTGCACCTCTTCCAGGATCCAGGATTTGAAGGAGGAACAACAGTGTTTGAGGTTCATGGAATGTCGGTTCTATGTACTGAACTCTCCTTACTCAACTATGACAATATATAACACCTGTTTTAGTTTCATTTATGTGTCTAATATGCTGCAATTATTCCATGTGGAGACCAGTCTACTGCCGTTACAGTCATTAAATGTCCAGGCTGCCATCAAATCGGCGGCATTCTGATCCGCACAAAGCACTAAATACATGCACTCGGATGCTCTTCGGCCTCTTTCATTACAAGTAGTGATCTTAATAGCCGAATGTATTTATTCATGTATTTATTTATTAGAATATTTATGTATTTATTTGGGTTGTTTGCTGTACAAGCTCTTTGTACTTTCTCAGTGCGTACCGCTAACAGAACTGACCTCATCTTGTCCTGTTTTGACTGGGATCAGGCGTCAGGAACACTGTTTATCTAGGACTGAGTTTCATTCCTCTATCTTTATGCAGGTCTTCAGATGACAGTGCCTCCTGCAGTGAACCGCTGGAGCCGGAGATGGAGACACTCCTGGATGTGACGAGGGAGCAGGTGGTTCTAGACTGTGAAAGACTAGCTGAAGATGAGTACTGTTCATCCAGGAAAACCTGAACGTTCATGACCTGCTAACGTACACGTCCTGCAGATGTGAGGAATACAGTCTGAACTCAGAGGTGAGCGTTAGAGACGGCTTACTGAGGCTTCGGACGGGACACAGGAACGGGAAGCGTGAGGGGCAGTGTGCGTCGCCAGGCCTTATGTTTTCAGGTGAGCAGGGTGTGTGAGTTGGGTGTCTGAGCGGGGTGTCTGAGCGGGATGTGTGTCTGTGTGTGATAGAGAGACAGACAGAGCAGTATCTGATGGAGGTTTTAGATAACATCAGTCTGCAGCTCTCAGATGAATCATCAGCCACAGTAACAGGACACTACTGCAGGTTACTCTCTAATGTATTAGTACCTCTCTCTCTCTCTCTCTCTCCTGTGTCTGTACCTCTCTCTATCTCTCTCTCTTTCCTGTGTCTGTACCTTCAGCTCTCTCTCTCACTCTCTCCCTCTTTCCTGTGTATGTACCTCTCTCACTCTCTCTTTCCTGTGCCTGTACCTCTCTTGCTTTCTCTCTGTCCTGTATCTGTACCTCTCCCTCTCTCCCCTGTGTCTGCACCTCTCTCTCTCTTTCTTACTCTTTTCCTCTCCTGTTTCACTCTTCTCTTTCAAACACTCTCTTTCTCTCTCCTCTTGCTCTCTTTCTCTTGATCTCATTCTCTCTCTCTCTCTTCATCTCTCTCTTTTTCTCATGTCTCTCTCTTTTTTTCTCTCTATTCTCTCCCTCAATAGACTAAGCCTTTATTACAATAATCACGTAACTGAACTAAAGTTTCATCTCACTGAGCAGCCACACGGACAACTACACTAGGAGACTACACTGCCCCCTAGGCTTCCTGTAGTGTACTGCAATCTGTGTATCCCTAAACATCCCATTAACATCAGCCTATAACTGGTTTTAACAAGGGCTGATTGACTGTGCTGACTATCTCTCTCTCTCTCTCTCTCTCTCTCTCTCTCTCTCTCTCTCTCTCTGTGTGTGTGTGACTCTTTAAGAAACCCACCGGCCTCCAGAGACGCTGCCCCTGCTGTATTCTTTAAACTCCTGCAGTGTTTCTGAAGGGACGGCAGGCGTGGTGCACCTGCTCCCACAGCAGGCCCTGCACATCCTTCACAGGGACCAAGCCAATTAAATTAGCTCAGGAGAACAAACGAGCGCAAGGTTCCCCTCATGGAGACACCTATACGACAGCCATGATGGATGGACCTTCGCTCCTCACAGAGCTCTTGCACATAGTGTCTTCTTCTGCATCTGCGTCAGAGAAATGTCTGAACGCAGTGGCGTACAGTAACTCAGTAAGTGAGACTGTTTACTGTGGTTCCATTCTGGGGGTCTTGGACACTTTAACTCCACTACAATTCAAATTCTAATATCTGAGGGTTTACTCCACTACATTACAGCCAAATCTGCCCTTCCTTTTGGCTCAAGTGAGTATATAAACGTCACATGTCCAACCGAAAGAAACGTAAAGCGAGTCCACCAATCAGGGTACAGCGCTCACTTTGTTCTGAGCTTGTTTGGACCTGTTGGACAGAGCTTGGTTCTAGCTAATGGAACCTGTTCTCCTTCAGTGTTCTGTGCTTATGATCATTTGAATAGACATCAGTGTCAGATTAATTAATGATCTTCTATTAAAGACTGGTGGACTGAGAGACACTAGAGTCTCTTCACCTAAACTGAGCTGATTAAGAGTCTTGTTCCAGAAATGATAATAGGACATTAGAGCCATAATAAATCATGCTGCTGTTACTCTCCATACTTAAGTACATTTGAAGGTAAATACTTTAGTACCATTCTTTTATCGGTGAGTTTATATATTTAGTGGTGTAAAAACTTTGATCTCTTTTTCTGCACAGTGTAAAAGCTCTAGTTCTCTTTTCAGTTTAGTGAATATTCATGATGGACAGACCAATAGAAACCTTGATAAACCTTGTTCTATCAGCCTCTACTGCAGGTTAAGAAAGCTGGTCCATCCTCCGGTAAAGTTCCATTTTGGAGGTGTTTAAGGTGGACTGTATAATTCCATGAGTGCTATTTTATAGTTTGAAGCCAGTAAAGCATTAAGATAAACAGAAGGAGAACCTGCTATGAGGAGCGGTATCTAAACTTTTGACTGGTATTGTATATAATCCATCACGTACATGCCATTCATATTGTTGTTGTTTTTACCATTTGTAGACCATACTGATACCAAAAGCTCAGCTTGACCGTTTGTTACCCTCTGGGAAGAGCTGTCTTCCCAGAACAGAGCATGCATTTTACAACACCGAGGTCTTTATGACAGGAACTGAGTCCTGGGAAAGCGTTATCAGCAGCAGTATACAGGCCGTGGCCCAGTTTGTATCTGTGGACTGCTCGGGACTGCATTCTGGACTGCTCCGGACAGCATTCTGGACTGCTCAGGACAGCATTCTGGACTGCTTTGGACTGTTCAGGACTGTATTCTGGACTGCTCAGGACTACATTCCGGACTGCATTCTGGACTGCTCGCGACTGCATTCTGGACTGCTTTGACTGCTCAGGACTGTATTCTGGACTGCTCAGGACTACGTTCCGGACTGCATTCCGGACTGCTCGGGACTGCATTCTGGTCTGCTTTGGACTGCTCCGGACAGCATTCTAGACTGCTCCGGACAGCATTCTAGACTGCTTTGGACTGCTCAGGACTGTATTCTGGACTGCTCAGGACTACATTCCGGACTGCATTCTGGACTGCTTTGGACTGCTCAGGGCCGTATTCTGGACTGCTCAGGACTACATTCCTGACTACATTCTGGACTGTTCTGGACTGCTCGGGGCTGCATTCAGGACTGCATACGGGACTGCTCGGGATCCATTCTGGACTGCATTTTGGACTGATTTGAACTGCTCAGGACTGCATTCTAGAACTAGAGCTCAATAAATTAAGATCATATCCAGAGTGGTCTCCTCTCTTCAAATGACACAAAAAGAAGACATTACAGCAGGTATCAATTCCGGGTGGGGGGGCACTGGTCTTGCTGCACCTCCAGCTTATACGTCAACATGAAACACTGATGCACGCTCAGACCGCCACAGGAACACTAACAGAATAATTAGCTGGCGTTCCAAGCACTATTCAGACTGACGTTAATGGCAGTACTTTCACAAAAATCAGCACAAAAATGAACACCTTTAAGCTTTCCCGTTTTTTTCCCCCATGCAGCTCCTATAGATTATTCCAGCGGGAAAACCATTAATCATTCCGGCGAAAGATCAGCTGAACTTTAACAGTGCGCCGTAAGCAGTTTCTCTCAGGATGATGCCGCTAATTATATCAAGCTGAACTGCCTGGCGAAACATGTGAGGTCCTTTCTCACTTGTAATTAAGATGATAAAGGGTGAAGAAGTAGAGAAAAAAAGGATAAACAGAGGGAGACAGAAAGAGAAAACGTACCGGCTACGAGGATACACTGGGCATTCCTTAAAGCCAAGCTCACTACAGCCTCACTGATATATCAGTTGGCCAATAACATGGACTGCTGTTGGTGACCCAAGGGTTGACCGGTATTGGTAAAAACATCCAGAGAAACAAACAACAGTTAGCTCTGGTGGCATCTTGGGATGTAACCATCTATCGATCTGTATTGATGCATCAACCAAATACACTCATCCTGAAAGAACAGCTGCACACAGAAGGAAGTGTGGGATTACAGTGCTATTGGGAAGGAAGATAAAGGTTACCAGGAACAATAAATGATGATAATTTTAGACTGATATGGACGATATTTATTGAGCTACACATACAGAAGTAGTGTCTCTCAGTGTGGTTTCGGGTCGCCATATTTGCTAACACAACATGCCAGACGTCTCGGCATGGAGTTGTAGAGGTTCCTAATGGTGCCCTGTGATAATCCATCCCATGCAGCTTGAATATTCTCACAAAGTTCCTGCAGATGGTGTGGTAGGGGTGGAGGTGGAGTGACACCAGGCCTTCTGGACGTGTGACATGTGACAACAAACTGTTCATCTTGGTGGTGACCACGGTGCCTCCACACACGGATTTGTTGGTCGTCTCCACCAAGACAAAAGCAGGACTCGTCACTGAAGATGACCCGCTGCTACTCTGAGTCACTCCATGACAGTCTGGCACGACACCATTGCAGTCTTTGGTGCCGTTGATGTGTTGTTAAGGACAGTCGTTGTAAAGGTCATGTGCATGTAGCCCTGCGTGGTGCAGCCGTCTGCCAATGGTGCTGGCACTAACAGGATGACTCATGGAGGGCTCGCTCAATGTCCGCAATTACAGCTGTTGGGTCGGTCAGGTACAGCGATAAGGCCTGTCCTTGTGGCCAAGCATGAAACTTGAATCATTAGCACGTCTAACGATGTCAAACCTACCCACCAAATTTCATTCCTGTAGGTTGATTCCTTCCGGGTGCAGCTATTCGTCCAACTATTCTTTTGATGGTGAGTGTAACTGCATTACAACATGTACAGTATTCTATGTATTACGTATGTATAGGAGGTAGATTGAAATCAGTCCATACCAATATAACCATGATATCATCACACATCCCTAATAAACACCCAAAAAAAGCAAAGCATTAAAAAAAATTAGGCAACTAAACAACAACAGAATTAGCCTTTCACAGATTCCAGGGAAAATAATAGGCTAGGAAGAATATGCATATAAATGGGCTTATCAGGCTCAGTTTCCCACTAGAAGAGGAGCAATTACATTATCAAACTGCCAACTCATCACTGCTGATTCATCAAGAAGGTCATCTCTGACCTTTTTTGACCGAGCAACTAGACAACAGTTATTAATCTGTATGAATTACCGCGTATTAGGAAAAGAGCCTGTGTCTGACAGTGTCGTCCGCTTAAAGGGAACAGACTCGTCTCATTACTCCATGAAAGAAGGCAGGATGTCTGTGGAACAGCAGAAAATGACATCCCCCCCATTGAAGCCCCTCAGGCTCACGCTGGGAGGAGTTCTGCAGAAGACAGATGAAGTGAGATGAAAGGACAGTGACTCTGGCCACCAGACCGCGGGACATCTGCGTACAGGACATTATCTTCGCGAGGGAGCTACATGTTCAGTGGATCCTTCAAACCGCTAACGCAGCTACCGAGTACTGGAAGCTTACAGCTCAGCATTTAGTACTTGGTACAGCATATTTGTCTCAAACCGTGAGGAGCTGTTCAGTGATCTCTGATTGACTTGAAATCTGTTCACAGCTATTTGTCTCGGATATAGGAATGATTTTCCAAACACTACATAAAACCAACACTATATCAGAATGTTTTTTCTTTTCATGTTATTGGTGTCTTGGTCATGTGGGTATAAGTTTGGTCCTCAATTCTAGTTACACTCCAGCCCACTGCATTTTTTGGAATCCATTGTTTTGTGGAGGAGGCGCAGTGGTGTGGTGGGTAGC
>CM067490.1:26351538-26369914 GCA_034552555.1 Semaprochilodus insignis | reverse complement strand
CCCTAACCCCTACATTTACACTAAACAATACCCCCTACATTTACACTAAACCCTAACCACTACATTTACACTAAACAATACCCCCTACATTTACACTAAACCCTAACCACTACATTTACACTAAACAATAACCCCTACATTTACACTTAACAATAACCCCTATATTTACACTACACCCTAACCCCTACATTTACACTAAACCCCTAACCCCTACATTTACACTAAACTCTAACCCCTACATTTACACTAAACCATAACCATAACTAATCATACAATCTAACCATAAGACTGGTCAAGTTCAGTAGTGTTATGACTGTTATGTGTTTTGCTGTGACACAATGAAACATTTAATCATTTATTTTTATTTAAAAGACATAATTAAGGTATAGGGTCCCTCAGAGTTGAAGGATTTTAGTTTAAAGAAGCTTAAATGTGTTTACAACTCTGAACTAACTACACCAGCTCAGCAGAATGATCTATAGGCAACCCGGTCTGGCTCGAGCAGTAGGGAAAGGCTCACGGCAGCAATTGAACCCTTAACAATCAATGTAAAACATCTGCATCTGACATTACTGGTGCCGAAGGGACCCATATTGGGTTTCGAGACCGGTACTTAAGGCTTGTTGTTTCATTTTCAAGACTGAGGTTCCTCAGAAGGCAGTGGGGTGATGAATATTTAATAGCGCCCCTGTACAGCCCTGTGGCTGCAGTGCGCACCCTCCCCATGCTATAAATGTCACTACAGGGACATTAGTCCCCAGAAAGCAAACAAGCCCAGGCTCACGTGGGCTTCGCACAGCTGAAGCATGGCGTAAGGATACAGGACTCCACGATATGTCCTCACAATACTGGCCTCGGGAATACTGAAATTGCAAAAGGCTGCTGGAGGAAACTACAGATCATGTGAATTCCGAGGTTCCCTGAAACATGTACACTACTCACGGATGGGAACATCTGAGGCTGAACAATCTAGGATGTTCCTACGGAGTGCTCTGTGGCTGAATCAAGACATGCCTGTCATTGGACAATCACATATTTAGGGCTGAAGGGCGGATCCTCAATGTCATGTTAAGGATGTGCTCACATACGTCACCTAAGAACCCATTTCCACATAACTAAAACACCCCCAGAACATCACAGAGGGGACTCATTGTTTCGTCCGGGAGCTTATACACTCATCATCAAAGGAACAGATGCTCCCAGAAGGAAGTGTGGGATTGCAGTGCTATTGGGAAGGAAGATAAAGGTGACCAGGAACAATAAATGATGATAAATTTAGACTGATATGGGCAATATTTATTGAGCTACACATACAGAAGTAGTGTCTCTCAGAACGGCGTCGGGCTAACATGTTTGCCAACCCAGTATACCAGACGTCTCCACATTGAGTTGTAGAGGTTCCTAATGGTGTCCTGTGATAATCCATCCCATGCAGATTCAATATTCTCACACAGTTCCTGCAGACTGTGCGGTAGGGGTGGAGGTGGGAGTGACACCAGGCCTTCTGGACGTGTGATGCGTGACAACAAACCGTTCATCTTGGCGCTGACCACGCGGCCTCCACACACGGATTCGTTGGTCGTCTCCACCAAGACAAAAGCGGGACTCGTCACTGAAGATGACTCCCTGCCATTCTGAGTCACTCCATGACAGTATAGCACAACACCATTGCAGTCTGTGGTGACGTTGACGTGGTGTTAAGGACAGTCGTCATAACGGTCTGTATGCATGTAGTCCTGCGTGGTGCAGCTGTCTGCCAATGGTGCTGGCACTAACAGGATGACTCATGGAGGCACTGCTCACTGAATGTCTGCAATCGTGGTTGACGGGTCAGTCAGGTACAGAGACAAGGCCCGTCCTTGAATGAAAAGGCATCTATCATCGCTTTTCTGGTATTTCCATTCTTTATAGTGTGTTGTAGCTTTTTGTGCATGTAGGCTAAACGTCTGCTAAGTTAAAGGCCAAAGTACACGCCAGAGGGAGAAACTCTCTTTTCACAGCTGCCTGATACACCTTATTGGAATTCCAGCCCTCTAGTGACATCATCTCGTAACACAGTCCTTAATGCCCACATACCGGCCAACTTGACGCACAACGTCAAGAAAACTAAAACAATACAAACTGACTGCTCTGAGACGTCCCGCTCCAGTCTAGCTTGTGAAGATGGACTTGTTTTACCAGCTTGTTCTAACGGACTTTACATGGAACACGTAGCAGGACGAGGACAGAGTGGGCGAGCTGACCAATCAGACCACACTGGGTTTTTCAGGAGACGGAGCTGTAACAGAGCGTCTTAGACTACAGCGTGAAAACAGACGTACAGTGTGAAAAAGATATCGTCTTTTGGGAAAACTATCAACGCTCCATGTACAAAGAAATGCTGCGTGTCCGTGAGTCACAATAAATCACACATTTATGGAGGTAAGCCGAGTTTCACCGAGGATGAGAGAAGGAATGCCAGGGTTGGGTAGTGCATGGTGGTGAAATGGAGAGGACAGAGGAACAAGGTGCTGCTGGCCCGTTATACAGACCTGCTTTCACTGCTCTGCTCCTTCTTGTCACCTCCTCGAAGCCACTTGCGAAGAAGGAAGCGCTTGCGGCGTGGTGAGGCACTGGGCGTGGAGCAGTTGGACCAGGCAGCATCCTCGTCGCTGGATGGCGTGATTTCGATGGAGGGAAGCTGCAGGTATTCCTTGGAGCCGGAGCATCCAGGTGAACCGCCATCAGCTCCCTCCCTCTCGCTCTGCACGTTCTTCATGCGGCGCATCTTGAAGCGCTTGCGCCGCAGGGAGGGACTGGAGGAAGGGCTTTGTGAGGGACTGGGTGGTGTGCTGGGTGATCCAGCTGGGTCTCCACAAGTGGTTCCACTCGACCCGTCTCCCTCCCAGTCCCCAGGAGCCTGGACCTGCAGCGCCGGGAGTTGCAGAGTCTCGGTCATGGTTCCACTTCTCCTCAGGCGAACATCCGATCCCCGAGTGATCTGGTGTGATTGGTACAAAGGGAGAGAAAGTGATCTTAATCCTCTTTAAAAACTCTAGGAGAGCCCAATCCAGTCTTGGTCAACTTCAGAGCGATCTGGGTGACTAACACAAAGTGGAAAAAGGTTTCTATTTAGTTTTGTTCTGGTTGTCTTAGAATTAAATGTTCAGGAGAGGTCCACCAACTTTAGTGTGAACTGGGTGACTGTTCTGGGGACAATGGTAGACAAGCAGTTCAGGGCATTTTGGTTATGTCCGCGGGTACCTGGACCTGCAGCGCTGGGAGTTGCAAAGTCTTGGACATGGTCCCACTGCTTCTCAGCTGCACATGTAGTCTGGTGAGACTAGTACAAAGAATTCTTAATCCCATCTGAAACCCCAGGGGAGCTTAACAAACTGTTGGTCAACAGTTCTCGGTGAAACGAACTCGAACAGGGCTAAAGGGTCCAAACAAAACAAAGGGTTCTTAATCCGGCTGTCTCAAAATTGAAGCTCCAGGTATGGTCCACAAATTGTTTCTGGGTGCCTCTACTGGGAACAATGTTTCGGGATCAACTCTCAGATCATGAGTGTGGTCACAGGGATCTCAAGGCTACGGAGCCCTAGACCTGCTGCACTAGGTGGTCATGTTTCTTCTTAATCACATGTGTTCCAAAAGGTACCTGAGCAATTTATCCCTGATGATAAGGATTTGAAGGATTCTAAACCCTGTTGGCATGTAATCAAAGCTTTTGCAATAGTCCAGCAAAATATGAGTCAACTGATCAAGTGATCTGCGTAACTTTTCAGGGGACAATATTCCAGCAAGTCCGGGAACGTCAGCGCAGACAATCACAAAGACAGACGAACAGTCCCGAGCTTCATGGTTATCACTGTGGGTGCCCCTAAAAACACAGAGCACTTGTTGGTGTGACTGAGGAAAAAGGTTTCAGTTCTACACCGAGGCTGGGTCAAAAAATAGAGCGTATCTTGATGGATCTCTGCTTCATCCTGGAATTAGAAGACTCTGTTTCTCACTGGGCTTGGCCGACACTGTACGACTTCTAGGAGAGGTTGGTTCCCGCATGCTCGGCCTTCTCAGGTGGGTTGCGCTTCCTAACAGAACTCCATCCATGCCCTAGAGGTCAGAGGAAGGTCAAAGGGTGGGCTAGGTATGACATGCCCTCATGCACATGCACAAGCCTTCTTTAAAACTGTATATTAATGCACCAGAAGTGACACACAACTAATAGCTAAAAGGTTTCTCATTGGTATGGAGCTCATCATCCAGTGCTTTGGAGTCCAGGTCAGCTCATGCATACCTGTAGTCGTGGAAGCATATTTAAGCATCTATTCACAAGCCCAGCTATAACGCTATCCATTAAGCACCAAAAGCACATTTTAAGCACCAAGCACAGATTTTATGGCCACACAGATTTCCTAAAAGGTTCTACCAACATTTTAAAACCAAATTAAAATCACACTAAGCAACGGTACCATGGCACACAAGGTGCAGGGGTACCGAGATAACCGAGCACATCTTCAAGATCTGATACAACTCCTGCTTGATGTCGCATGCAACATACACTTTATAGTTTCACCCAGAAGGAATCAACCGACAGGAATGAAACTTGGTGGGCAGGTTTGACATTGTGAGACATGCCAATGATTCAAGTTTCACATTCGGCCACACATGTGACATAAGCAAGGACGGGCCTTATCGCTGTACCTGACTGACCCAACAGTGAGCAGTGATGCCCTTCATGAGTCATCCTGTTAGTGCCAGCACCACTGACAGACGGTTGCACGACGCAGGACTACATGTACACAGACCGTTACGACGAACACCTTAACGTCACCAAATACTGCAATGGTGCCAGACTGTCATGGAGTGAATCAGAATGGCAGCGGGTCGCTTTTGTGTTGGTGGAGAGAACCAACACATCCGTGTGTGGAGGCATCGTGGTCAGCGCGAAGATGAACGGTTTGTTGTCATGCGCCACACATCCAGAAGGCCTGGTGTCACTCCACCTCCACCCCTACCGCACCATCTGCGGGAACTGCGTGTGAGTATTCAAGCTGCATGGGATGGATTATCACAGGACACCATTAGGAACCTCTACAACTCCATGCCGGCATGTTGGGTTAGCAAACATGGCGGCCCGACACCATACTGAGAGACACTACTTCTGTATGTGTAGCTCAATAAATATTGCTCATATCAGTCTAAATGTATCATCATTTATTGTTCCTGGTAACCTTTATCTTCCTTCCCAACAGCACTGCAGTCCCACACTTCCTTCTGGGTGCAGCTGTTCTTTTGATGTTGAGTGTATATTTGACTTCACTCTCTGGGTCAGTTTTACCCTCATTCATTAAAAGAGACACAGCACATGGTGAGCTTAGCTTACTGTTTGACTGGTGCAGTCTCAGCCACTGTTTACAACACGACCAGAAGTCCTTCAACGCTACTTTTTAGGATCCACATTAATGAACGGGGACGTATGAGAATGATCCATTACAGCACGGCTGTGCCTGCCATGCCAAGTGAAGTAGCGTATAGCAGGCCATACAGTAATATAGACAGGCACATATGGCTGCCCGCATTACCTGCATATCACATACTCCACTGAAGACCCTGGAGGGGCTGCGGGCTCTCAGGCCTGGGCTCACTACTCCGACCTGACTCATAGGAGCTGAACAAGAGTTGAACATCCTGCAGATCGTTTTAATATAGGCCTTAAGAGTAAGGCATCCACTGCTGTACAGCGTGCATACGTCTGTACAAACATTCACTGGTGGAAAAAAAAAAAATCTGTCCGAAAATTTAAATGTGTAAACAGCACCGCACACAGCTGAACACCCCGAGTGCCAAAGCACGACTTCCTATGTTAAAGTGTGAAAGTAAGTGAGAGGGCACGTCTGAAAGAAGGCATATATGTCACACATCTACTGTCAGGACCAAACCTGGACTAGTAACATGTAATACCTCCACGAGCACCAATAACAGCTGTGATTGGATTTGGCAAGTACTGCAGTCACTCCTATTAGCTAATCATTAACATCTGCTTTGGAGCCATTTTCCACATATGGAACGAGACATTCCCTGCACTGTAGCACCTCTTCTCAATCTATGGATCCCGTCACTCACACCCCGCAGGTATTTATAGCCCCATATTCCTTGTGCAGCGCCATCTGCAGGAGCCTGAAGGTACTACTACCACCTTAAACACGCAAGGTGACTTGCTTTGTTTGGTGAGCTTAAACGTTCAGCTAATTCAGTTCAACTAAATGTGTACTCGTTAGATTAATATCTGAACGTGTCTTGAAGTATATCTAATATTCTGCTTGTTTTTGATTGAGTGATAATAAATAAACAAATGATACCGATATTATTGTGCCAGAATTGATTCTTAAAAATAACCGCCATGATCAGAGGTGTCAATATTAAGATGTTGATCGGTCCATCCCCAGCAAACTGCGGGAACACCTGCCTGCGAAGCACGTCGCATCAGCTCTGGAACAAGTTTAACATGGACAGCGAGCCCCTTAGTTCAACACACGAAGGCCAAACTTTTAAAAGAGAACAACACAGAATGACGACACTGAAGTCAGCTCACAATTCTTTAGCTTCTTGTTTGAATTTTCCCATTCCACCTTAAATGGTGCTGAAGAAGCTGCTGAATAGTAAGCCGACTTCAGCCCTGTCACAAAATGACTAACACAAAGTGACCCTTGCAATGGTGCAAAAGTTTTCTGGTGCCTCAACTTTTTTCTTGTTCCACCTTAAATGGTGGATCAATTACATCATGACTCCTCAGTAGTTTTAAATTTCCCTGAATTTCCCTGTTCTACCTTATACAGTGTAGCCAGTACGTCATGGCTCCTCTAGCATTAAGTTTTTCGTTCCACCTTAAATGGTGCAGTAATTATATCATGGCTCCTCTAGTATTAAGTTTCCCGTTCCCGCTGCTACATTCTGGCCCCCCTGCATCTTCTTCGAGTTTTTACAGTCCACCTTAAATGGTGAAACAGTTATTTTCCGGTGCCTCTTGCTTAAATTTTCCCGTTCCACCTTAAATAGTGTAGCAGTCAGCATTCCGGCGCCGTTGCAATAACTACTGCACATTTTAAGGTGGAACGGGGAAAAAACAGAGTATTAGGCGTCAGAATGTAACTTACGCATCATTTAAGGTGGAACGGGAAACTTGATACTAAAGAAGCCAGAATCCAAGTGCTGTGCCATTTAAGGTGGAACGGTAAAATCCGAGCAAAAGATACCCGATTTTAATTGCTACACCATTTAAGGTGGAACGGGAAACTTTTTACTGCAGGTGCCAGTATGTAACTGTTGCACATTTTAAGGTGGAATAGGAAAAATCAAAGCGACGTCAGTAAGGTAACTGCTGAATAATTTAAGGTGGAACGGGAAACTTAATACCAGATGAGCCAGAATGTTACTACTGTTCCATTTAAGGTGGAACGGGAGAATTCGAACAAGAAGCCGGCGAATAGGAAGCCGACTTGAGACCCCTCACAGAATGACTGACACGAAAGTGACCCTCGTCCGGCAAGACCTCTGCAACCAAAAAGTTCTGGCGAAACAGCCCTACCTTCGTCATCTTCATCTCATAAGCTGAAACCAGCAGCCATATCGAGCGGTTTAAAGCGCCTCGACTCTCCTTCAGTTTTTGTTCCGTTATGATTTTTCGCCATTCCGCTTTCTCTCGGACCAGGCCACTCCGGACCAGAGGGGGAGCACCACCGTCCAACGAGATGGAAACGTGCATTTTCTAACAATGCAGACACGTTTTAAACCATACGAATTGAGTTTTAAAAGTTACTGATTTAGATTTAAGTAAACCCCTTACACTTCTAGTCGAACCTGTGTTTGTTTTTTGTGCTGTCGTTATGAATCCCCCTCTGAGGCGATCTTTAGCACCGCCCAGGAGTCTCGTGCGCCGCTGCTTAACTGAGTCCACGTCAATGAATGAAGTAAACACGGACAAACTACTAAACCAAACTGACTGCGAACTCACAACAACATGACGGAAACTCTTTTCTTGACTTACAGACACATGCTGAACTGAGCCCCTAACATGACATGCCGAATCCTTTTTAATAATACGTGGTTACAAATTAATGTATAAATGCCACAATATTAAGGTGACACATTAATATCTTGAGCCCACGAGTTAAGTTTCTCATAGCTCGTGGCCTCAATATATTGATTTGTGGCATCAATATAGTAACTCATATAGTAATCTACCAACTTCATATAGTAATCATTGCCTTAATATAGTAGGTTGTGGCCTTAAAATAGTCATTTGTTTACTAAATATAGTAACGTATAGTATAGTAGTTACGACCTCCATACAGTAATTTGTGTCCTCAATGTAGTAACATCTGCCCTCAGTATATTAATTTGTGGCCTCAGTATAGTAATTCATGGTCTCATTATGGTAATTTGTGCCCTCAGTGTAGTAAATTGTGACCTCAATAGTTTGTGGCCTTAAAATAGCGAGTTCAGTAAGAAATAGAGTAATTTGTGGCCTTAGTTACATTACTGTATATCCTCAGCACAGTAAATTGTGGCCTCAACATATTAATTTGTGATAGTAATTTGATATAGTAAACTTGATATAGTAAACTGTAGCCTCAACATATTAATTTGTGGCCTCAATATAGTAAAATGGCCACAAAATAGTAAATTTTTGGTTCAATATGGTAAATTGTGGCCTCAGTTTAGTAAACTGTGGCCTCAATATAGTAAACTGCGGATTCAGTATAAGAAACTGTGGCCTCACCTTACCAAAATAATCACCATGTAAGCTTCAGGGCTCTGACCTCTTTTGCTGTGTTATGCTTCTTTAATATAATATTTTTGCCTTTGTGTAATACTCCTGCAGTACTGCCTTTAAGTAACTGTAACACAGGTGCATTATTCTGTATTATATATATTAGCTGTCCATGTTTGTAATTCAGATCTTACAGAAACCCAACAGAAAATTTGAGAACATTTGAAATATTTCTGCTATTGTAAGACATTATTAATATTTGATAAAGTTATGAGGCCTCATTTTTTAATTCTGCTTGACTGAATTGGCAAAGAGCCGCTAGCCTATAACCTTTAACTGACCTCAAAAATATTGTCAGCCTGCAGACTTTTTCATAAACATAGAGGAGTAGCATATGTGCTGTGTAAGAAAGCTGCAGAGAAAATGGCAGAAGAGCTGGAAAAAGAAGGCAGTCATTCAGAAGGACAGAAGAAACCACAACGTGGAGGAAAATGGATGTGGGGGACGTTTGCATTCTTATTTTTGCTCCATAACGAGAGAAAGGCTTTGTAATGTGGTTCTCAGCTGCACTTCACTGGCTTTATTCAAGAACTGAACTGAACTGAACAGAACCACAACGCACAGCACCGCACTGCACTGCACTGAATTGAACTGAACCACACTGAACTGAACTGAATTGCACCGCACTGAATTAAAGTAAACCGCACCGCACCACACCAAACTGAACTGAATTGAATTGAACTGATTTGAAGTGAACCAAAACTGAATTGCAACGAATTGACCTGAACCGCACCAAACCGAACTGAGCTGAACTAAACTGAATTTAATTGCACTCCACTGAATTGAAGTTAACCACACCAAACCGAATTGAACTGAACTGAACTGAACTGAACTGAACTGAACTGAACTGAATTGAATTGAATTGAATTGAATTGAATTGAATTGAATCAACTTTAGTTATCCCACACTCTGCAATGGTTCCAGAACATACTGTATATGGCTCCATACAGAACGTTTTTGAAAAATGGTTCTATATGGACCAGATAGGGTTTCTTCGATTGTTACAATGCCAAGCTTATAACAATAAAAGACCCCATTTTGATTTTACATAGAACTGTTTTCAAAAAGGTTCTATACAGAACCAGATACAACACATTGTCCTTCACTCTGAAGAACCATTTCTGCACGCAGTTCTATATATACAGAACCATTGCCTTGACTAAAGAACCCTTGAAGAACCATCTTTTTGTGTAGTGTAGATGGGGAAGGAAGACATAAACAGAGTATAAATAAATGAGTAAATAAACAAGTGTAGTGGCTCTTCGGCAATGGTCGCTCATCAGCCCGGTGGCCTCAGGCAGAAAGGTCACTCTCAGCCAGACTGTCCTACATCTAGGGCAGTGATAGCGGTGAGCCAATGGCAGAGTGGAGGACATGAGGACATCAGAGTGGTCATTAATAACAGACTGTCTTCATATTAGAATGTAGGTAACTAGGTGGGGGTGTCTAATAGAGTGGGCAGTGAGTGGACACAGTGTTTAAACACACTAACACACACTAACACCAACACCAACTTGATGACTTTACTATTTGGCAATACCTGATGTAAACTAGTAGATGATCATGTGATTATGACACTCATAACCTGGATGCCTCAGGGAAGACAACAGATGGACATGCTGGTGATTTTGGGGTCCGTATCTTGGGGTCCGTTTCCTAAAGACGAGCAATGTGATGCTAGAACGAGGACGTCACTGACCTGTGGAGCTATTAAGCGGTAACATTTCTCCGCTGATCTACAGAGCTTTAAAATCAACTGAACGTTGTTCATATTGAACGTCGTTACCTCCGACTTCCTGAAGGCCACAGATTCTGGAGTCAGTATGTCTCTGGTACTGCTGATTTCCACTATAGGCAGACGACTCAGAAAGTCCGCCTAGTGTGCGCCTAAGTCCGGTGTAAATTTGCAAGATTCCAGGGTCAGTATCGGGGGTTTCCAGAAGACTACAGCACAAAGTCATTTGAGATTTCAGGGGGGAGCATGGCACCCTATAATCCTGCAAAGTATGAAATTACTTCCTCTTATTTTCATCATGTTATGGCGCTCTAAATGTCTCTGGTTCTCCTCAATCCACCACAAGTAAACGTCTCAGCAACTCCGCCTTGTGCGCGCCTAAGTCAGATGCTAATTTAGAAGATTACGCAGTCAGTATCTCCGGTTTCCCAAAGATTACAACACGAAGTCATGTGTGATTTGAGAGAAAGCATGACAACCTATAATCCTGTAAAGTTTGAAGCCGGTTCCTCTTATTCTGATGAAGTTATTGGTACTTTAAACATCTCTGGCTCTCCAGATTTCCACCATGGGCAGATGTCGCAGAAAGTCCGCCTAGTGTGTGCCTAAATCAGTCAAATTTGCAAGATTCCAGGTTCAGTATCATCAGTTTCCTGAAAGCTACACCATAAAGGCATGTGTGGTAGGAAAGGGAGCATGGTGCCATATAATCCTGTAAAGTTTGAAGTCACTTCCCCTTATTTTCACCTAGTTATGGCGCTCCAAATGTCTCCACCACATGCAAACTTCTCAGCAAGTCCGCCTAGGGTGTGTCTAAGTGGGATGCAAATTCACAAGGTTCTGGAGACAGTTTCCCCAGTTTCTCGAAGAGCACAACACGAAGTCGGAGAGGGATTGGAGAGGGAGTGTAAGAGAGGGGTTGGAGAGGGAGTGTAAGAGAGGGGTTGGAGGCGGAGTGTAAGAGAGGGGTCGGAGAGGGAGTGTAAGAGGGGTCGGAGAGGGAGGGTAAGAGGGGTCGGAGAGGGAGTGTAAGAGAGGGGTTGGAGAGGACGTGTAAGAGAGGGGTTGGAGGGGGAGTGTAAGAGAGGGGTTGGAGAGGGAGTGTAAGAGAGGGGTCAGAGAGGGAGTGTAAGAGAGGGGTTGGAGAGGGAGTGTAAGAGAGGGGTCGGAGAGGAGAGTGTAAGAGAAGGGTCGGAGAGGGAGTGTAATAGTGGGGTTGGAGAGGGAGTGTAAGAGAGGGGTTGGAGAGGGAGTGTAAGAGAAGGGTCGGAGAGGGAGTGTAAGAGAGGGGTTGGAGAGGGAGTGTAAGAGAGGGGTCGGAGAGGGGTGTGTAAGAGAGGGGTCGGAGAGGGAGTGTTAGAGAGGGGTCAGAGGGGGAGTGTTAGAGAGGGGTTGGAGAGGGAGTGTAAGAGAGGGGTTGGAGAGGGGTGTGTAAGAGAGGGGTTGGAGAGGGAGTGTAAGAGAGGAGTCGGATGGGGAGTGTTAGAGAGGGGTTGGAGAGGGAGTGTAAGAGAGGGGTTGGAGAGGGGAGTGTAAGAGAGGGGTTGGAGAGGGAGTGTAAGAGAGGAGTCGGATGGGGAGTGTTAGAGAGGGGTTGGAGAGGGAGTGTAAGAGAGGGGTTGGAGAGGGGAGTGTAAGAGAGGGGTTGGAGAGGGAGTGTAAGAGAGGAGTCGGATGGGGAGTGTTAGAGAGGGGTTGGAGAGGGAGTGTAAGAGAGGGGTTGGAGAGGGGAGTGTAAGAGAGGGGTTGGAGAGGGAGTGTAAGAGAGGAGTCGGATGGGGAGTGTTAGAGAGGGGTTGGAGAGGGAGTGTAAGAGAGGGGTTGGAGAGGGGAGTGTAAGAGAGGGGTTGGAGAGGGAGTGTAAGAGAGGAGTCGGATGGGGAGTGTTAGAGAGGGGTTGGAGAGGGAGTGTAAGAGAGGGGTTGGAGAGGGGAGTGTAAGAGAGGGGTCGGAGAGGGAGTGTAAGAGAGGAGTCGGATGGGGAGTGTTAGAGAGGGGTTGGAGAGGGAGTGTAAGAGAGGGGTTGGAGAGGGGAGTGTAAGAGAGGGGTCGGAGAGGGAGTGTAAGAGAGGAGTCGGATGGGGAGTGTTAGAGAGGGGTTGGAGAGGGAGTGTAAGAGAGGAGTCGGATGGGGAGTGTTAGAGAGGGGTCGGAGAGGGAGTGTAAGAGAGGGTTATGAGAAGGAACCCCTGAACCAACATGACTACATGACTAAAGTGCCCTTGAGTAAGGCAACTAACCCCCAACCGCTCCCCGGGTACCGAGGATAGGGATGCCGACCAGTCTGGGCTAGCATGCTCACTGCCCCCCAGTGTGAGGTTTGTTAATGTGCAGGTATGTGGTTGTTTCACTGCACGGATGAGTTGAAGGCGGAAGACAAATTCCAATGTGTGTAAGCACAAATGGGAAAACGATGATTTACAGTTGAACAGAACTGAATCTGAGGGAACCAGAAACAGTCCCCAAAACAAACGTGTGCTAAAGCAGCCTCGTCTCGTTACCGGTCCTGTCATGCACTCTGTGGTTTTATGTTTGCTCTCGGGGTGTAAAGATAGTAGCTCTGTTTGATGTGGTTTAAAGCCACACCTTTTGGGATTCTCTTTATTGGCTGAGGAGCAGCAACTTGACTCTAACTGACGTGCAGCAATGACAGAGTTGTCCACTTTTAGCAGTCGCTGTTTTCTGATCTGATTTGTGCAGTGGCGCACACAAGACAATCCTAGGGGTATGAGCATTGGCTCTGAAATGAAATGTGCATGCTTCAGGCCTTTGATCTTTCCAGCAAAGAAGGTAAAAGCAGGTCACGGATGAACTATAGTCCGCCTGCACTCTGAATGTGTGGTAATAAAGGGGTATCATCGTTATGGAAATTGAGTTACGTAAGGCACCACACATTAGCGCTACAGAGATTTTCTTATTGCCTGCATTTTCCTTGATTGCAATATAACTACCATATAATTACCGTCTAGCTGAGCTTCTAATATGGCTTAATAATGATGAAGTATGTTCGGCACAGACAGCACTTAACACTGTCAACATCCAGTGGTTTTCAGCCCTCCTTGTTTCATTTGCATGTCCCCCAGCATTTCTTGCCAGGCAATCTCCATTACAGTCCTTCCAAGTGGAGTTCAGGAATATACATGTGTAGCCAATTAGTTGGTGAGGTGGTAAAGTGAAACCTATTCTACCGTATATACACTCATCATCAAATGAACAGCTGCACCCATAAGGAGGTGTGGGATTGCAGTGCTATTGGGAAGGAAGATAAAGGTTACCAGGCCGCCATGTTTGCTAACCCAACATGCCAGACGTCTCGGCATGGAGTTGTAGGGGTTCCTAATGGTGTCCCGTGATAATCCATCCCATGCAGCTTGAATATTCTCACACAGTTCCTGCAGATGGTGCAGTAAGGGTGGAGGTGGAGTGACACCAGGACGTGTGACGCGTGACAACAAACCATTCATGTTGGTGCTGACCACGGTGCCTCCACACACGGGTTTGTTGGTCACCTCCACTGAGACAAAAGTGGGACTTGTCACTGAAGATGACCCGCTGCCATTCTGAGTCACTCCATGACAGTCTGGCACGACACCATTGCAGCCTTTGGTGACGTTGACGTGTGATGCACGACAACACGTCATCTTGCCAACTGACGTTCAAAGGAAAATAACTGAAGAGGAAGTGAGGTTCCTAACAACCACCTGGAAGACCTGGTAGATGCACCAAACCTGCTCCCATCAGATAAACAGAACTTTCATCTTTGAGAGAGAGAGAGAGGAGAAGCTCCACTCTTGCTTCAGGTGTTTCTGTCCACCCTTCCAGACTTCTCAACGCTATGGAGGTCTGAAAGGAGGTGCAGCTGTTCAAGAAGCTCCTCCCTGAGAAAAGGAGACACACACATCCAACAAAGAAGCTGCTGGTGTTCTTAGAACCATGGACTGACCACCCCAGAGTCCAGAACCTCAACATCACTGAATGTGTTTGGGGTTACTTGGATGGCGAGAAGAAGCAGAAAGCCAGCTAAACCAACTTCTGAGACGGGAACTTTGGAGGGTGTGGCTCCTTGAGGAACTGAAAGTGAGTCCCCTGAAAAGAACAGAAGCTGTAATGAAGGTGAAGAGTGGAAAAAGCATAGTGTTAAAAGGCATCTGAAAGTATATCAGTGACGGAGGTGGCCTGTAAGCGTGTTAGTTTCACAACAGTCCACACACAAAGCTAAAAAAGGACACTATGTCGCTTTATGCCGGAGTGATTTGCTAGTCTGTGCGGTTTCAATTTCCTGACTTTTACTTTTCACTTCTGCAGCACCAGCTTTTCTCTCTACACCCACCCCCACCCCAACCACCACACACATCTCAGTTCACTCACAGCTACACACTTCCTCTGCAGCCCTCCATCACTGGAGTGTTTTCAGCCACCCTTGAACCCACAGCCCGTCCTTTCTCGTTGTGGTTATATAATTTCCTTACATAAATCTACACACACTTTCTTTTGTTGAGCTGGCGTGGGCGTAACTCACGCACGGAGCCCGGGGGCTCTACCGAAAGTGTTCACCACTAACAAAGGGCTGGAGCGTGGAGCGTTCCTTAGAAAAGACGTAATTGCATCCCAAGTAGAATGAAAAAGTGTCAGCTTAATTAAACTGAGATACACTGAACAAGAAACGCTGATTCAACTTTTCTCAGGGTATGTTATGTAGTTGTTGACAGAGAGGAAAAGGCCATCTGCTGGTGGATGACTGTTATAAGAGCACTGCCTAACTATAACCACAACATCATGTTATCAGCTCCACTGACCATATAGGAGCACTGTTCTTCAATGGTCAGGACCTCCACAGGACCACCACAGGGCTGGTATTATGTGGGTGGTGGATCGTTCTCAGCACTGCAGTGCTGCACAAACCATCTTAGTAACCACCTGGAACTCCATAGCAATGGCTTAGCATCATCTTAGCATGGGATTCCATACCAACAGTCTAGTAACACCTTAACCACCACTTAGGATACCATAGCAACGGCCTGACATCATCTTAACAACCACCTGGCATTCCACAGCAATGGCTTAGCATCGTTGTACCAATCACCACCACCTGGGATTCCACAGCAATGGCTTAGCATCGTTGTACCAATCACCTGGGAGTCCATAGCAACAGTCTAGCAACACCTTAACAACCACCTGGGATACCAAAGCAATGGCCTAGCAACACATTAGCAAGCACTTGAGATTCCATAGCAACAGCCTAGCAACACCATAGCAACCACCTGATACCACAGAAACGGCCTGGCATTATCTTAACAGACTACCTGGGATTTCATGGCAACAGCCTAGTAACACCTTAACAACCACCTGGGATATCATAGCAATGGCTTAGCAACACATTAGCAACCACCAGGGGATTACATTGCTAAACCTTAGCAGCCACCTGGGATACCATTGCAACAGCCTAGGAACACATTAGCAACCGCCAGGGGATTCCATTGCGACAGCTTAGCACCCACCTGAGATAACACAGCAACAGCCTAGCAACACATTAGCAAGCACCAGGGGATTCCATTGCGACAGCTTAGCAGCCATCTGGGATACCATAGCAACAGCCTAGCAACACTTTAGCAACCACCAGGGGATTCCATTGCTAAACCTTAGCAGCCATCTGGGAGACCATAGCAACAGCGTAGCAACACATTAGCAACCACCAGAGGATTCCATTGAGACAGCTTAGCACCCACCTGAGATAACATAGCAACAGCGTAGCAACACTTTAGCAACCGCCAGGGGATTCCATTGCGACAGCTTAGCACCCACCTGAGATAACATAGCAACAGCCTAGCAACACTTTAGCAACCACTAGGTATTCCATTGCAACAGCCTAGCATCATCTTAACAGCCACCTGGGACACCGCACCAACAACGACAACGATAACGATGATGATGATGATGTGATCATTGTCCACGCCAGTTACTGTCTTTCCTTAACACAGGCTACATTCCGCAGGCCTGAGGTGTATACGCTGCATAAGAACAGGGCTTGTTTTCCACTTCCGGCTCCGTCTTCAGTCCACTGACATTCAATCAAAAGAAATTCCGCTTTACGCAATAAACTCTGGCGAATAACCTCTGATATAAACCTTATCAAATATAAACAATTGAATTCCTCAGTACAGATAGATCCCTCGGATCCCACACGGCAGTTATCCCGCTGCAATAAGGGCACTTCAATAAAATAGCGACACATATTTTAGAGTTAAGCCACGGATGCATGATGAGTGTTGGAAACGAGTCAGGGAGAGATCTGAAGCGCTGATCACGCAGGCTTAAGATGTGCTTTTACATAACTCTGTCTCTTTGATTTTGCAGCGCTGGTGAAAGGTTCTCCGAGGGCTGCGATGATTTGTAAGCATAATGGGATTAGATGACATTTGCTCTGAGACAAAAAGGCCCATTGCACAAAATCCAATTTGGAAAACTGTCTTAGGTGAAAAGCTTTTCTGTTGACTCCAAAAGCCACAGTGGCCCTGGGGGGGGTCCTCCTGTCGGTCAAGACTTCAGTGGACCCTGCTCTTGTTAACACTGAATTAAAATGGGGAAGTTTCAAAGTAAGAAAAATGGGAATTAGCCATTTCAAGAAACAGGTCAACCATATTAAACACCAAAGCCAAAAGTATGTGGACGCCTGACCACCTGCACTGTTATAAGGCCTTGATTGGATAATTACTGCAGTGAGAAAGATCTTTCAGCTGGCAACAATTCCTGTTAATCCAATCTAAAACAGCCACTAGCTTCCCATCCCTTAAACAACAACGTGGGAAGACGTATCCCATGGACTTGGAAATGATGTTACAGTGTTTCTGAAGGATCAAATTATTGTCCGGCAGCAAGCAACAAAAGCAACTTTAGAGAGGCCTAAATGACTGGAACTGGGTTGTCCAGTGCATTATTAACACCTGGAAGGAGACTGGAAAACTGGCAGCTTCATGGAACATATGTGGTCAGACTTTAATATTTAATTAGGCCACTTTTAATTGCCGCACCCGTTCGTCATGGCATGGTTTTGGCAACATCACAGCAATTATTTCCATCAAGAGTCGCATTCATTTTTGTCTGAGATCCTGAAGACTATCAGCATGTATGGGTGTACGTGATCTGCAAGGATGGATTCATTCCCAAATCAATTGAGAGCGCACCTTCCACATGGACGAGCACCATGAAAACGTGACTTCCTTCATGAGCGATGCACTGCCTGCATTGAAAGTGGTGGTCATAATGTGACTCGAGAGATGAGTATGAACCTATTTGCAAAATTCTGAGAACACATGCATTATGGTACAAAGTGGAGTTGAATCCGGGATGGAGTTATGGGCCATGGCGATGCTTCCTAAACCTAGTATACTGTACTTTTAGACTCAGGGGAGATAACAGAACTCAGGGAAATCTGTCCTCATACTGTTACGTTTCTAAAGACTGCCACAAACCCTGAGCCAAATGATGTGCTCAACAGCTTCTGCATGACAAGTTCACACTTAATGAGCGAGAAAACTGTGACTAAAGTTTCCCACAGCGCTCAGCATGAAACGAAATTAGGCCTAATTGGCTGCAGTAGGTGGCTAGAAGACCATCCCGAAATAACAGTGTCATTACTCCTACTAAATAATCACTACAGTCAAAGTAAAACCAGCTACAAAACCCAACCTGAGAACATCTACATCCAGCATCTATCAGCACAGGAACAGCCAGGTTCTGTTCTTCTCGGTTAGGGCTTCTATTTATGGTGGCCGAGAAGTGCAAAACAAATTAACATTTCAGAAAACAAAATTATAAAAATAAAAACA
>CM067490.1:26339321-26351486 GCA_034552555.1 Semaprochilodus insignis | reverse complement strand
CAGTACCGAAACAGTATTACAAACTGCGAATTCTGATGGAAAGGGGAGGTCTAACACACAGGAAGTGCTTGTGGACCCTTGTCAATCAAACTGTTTCGTGGTGGCAGAGTGAGAGGCATGCATTTTAGCCAGCTGGCACGCTTTTGTTTTCCCATTACCTTTCCTTCCGTCTGCTCTTTTAAAAACTCTAAAGACCTCAAAAGTGTGCCAGCTGGCTACAATGCGTGCCACAAAATGGACAAAACATGCTTCAGTTTTGTCACCACCCCAAACTCCACCCACTCTACCACCATAAAACAGTTTGATTGACAAGGGTCCGCAACAAGCACTTCCTATGTGTTAGACCTCCCCTTTCCATCAGAATTCGCAGTTTGTAATACTGTTTCGGTACTGGTAAAAGTTCCAACAATTCTTTTTTCCAAAAAATGTTTTCTGCAATGTAATATATGTTTTTTTTGCTTTTTTAATTTTGTTTTATTTAGTTTTTTTTGATTTGTAAAATTGTTTTTATTTTTGTCATTTTGTTTTCTGAAATGTTCATTTGTTTTGCACTTCTCGGCCACCAAACCTTTTGGCCCAAAATTAAATGCTGAAGCTCTGAAGTGGTCGGAGTGACCAACAGCCAAGCAGTCCAGGAGCTGGACCAACACAGCAGATGTGAATGGAAGCGAGCAACAGATGGTCTTTCTGAGAAACGCACTAGAGGAGAAGTGAAAACTTTCAAAGCGTTATGGGAATAAATGGAAGGCCTCACTCTCCACCTCCGGTGATGTCTGAGGAGTAGGGCAGTAGAGTGTGGAGGAAGTCCAGAGAGATGCTGTAATCCTGTAATTCTGTTGTATTACAGTGATGACTAATGCCCGGAGGAGGATTTGAATGGTGTAGTGCGTCTGCAGGTGGGCTTACACTTTCCGGCTTTTGTCATGATAATGCTCTGGCACACAAAATCATTCCTCTGGGATTTTATGTGGTTTAAAAAGACACATCACAGAGTGGCCAGTGCGTCGTGTTTGCGTATGACATCACAGAAATGAAGCTCTACATAGGAAGCACCATCACAAGCTCTCAAAATGCCTACAGTTTGTGTCATTTATGGCTGCTCAAATTGGTCTAGCTTTTATTGAGGACCAGAAGGGAGCAATTGCAAGAAACTGACCGAGAATCACCAGCAAGAATGGTTAGTGAACCTAGTGGACAAGGCTGAAGGCAGCTTCACCAGCTTCTTGATCAACTTTTCTCATTCCACCTTAAATTATACAGTGGTCACATTCTGGTGCCTGCTGCTTCTTATTCGCCATGTTTCTTGTTCCCCCTTAAGAAGTGCAGCAGACATCGGAATGTAACCAAGTGTAACCGAGTAAATCAAGCTGTGGAGCAGCTGGTACTAAAGAGCAGTGTCTGACTGTCCGGGGACGTCATGTATGAGGCAAACGACCCGAGAAATCCAGCAAACCTGAAGCTGCCTTCTTATCTGAATTTCCCGTTCCACCTTAAATGGTGCAGCGGTTACATTCAGGTGCCTGTAGAGAATGTAGCTGCTAACTGCTGCTCCATTTAAGGTGGAACGGGAAGTTCAAACAAAAAGCTGCCAAAGCCGCCAGACCCAGCCTTGCTGACAGCATCTAGCACTGGTGTTGGGTTAGAGAGCCACATTGATAAACAGTACTGTGGTAGGGTTTTAGGCCTCCCTGATATTCTGTGGTGTGCCATGACTCAGTCTTAGAAATGCGGTTATAAACAAGGTCAACCACGTTCATTTAACAGCTGACTCTGACCAGCTCATTATTATGGCTTCGTTAAGCTGAATCAGGAGTGCAGGTGCAGAAGAGAACTGGACACTACGGCAGCCTTTAATACAGTCTCAGCCCCGTGTTAGGAAAGGTCACATCGTCCTCCTTAACATCAAAACACTCTTAAAGTGCCGTTTACTGGCTCACGGTGGGCTAAGGCAGAAGCTTAGCTTGACATGACATGTGCAAACATGCCTCAGTGAGTTGAACCGACAGTGCATCAGTTATGTCCAGCCCAGAAACACGGATTCACTCACAAACAAACACCAACTGGCCACTTCATTTGGTACACTCCCAATGTATCTACACTCATTGTCCATCTTATCAGCTCCACTGGGCATATAGGAGCACTCTGTAGTTCTACAGTGACAGACTGTAGTCCATCTGTTTCTCTGTATACTTTATTACCCTGTTCTTCAATGGTCAGGACCTCCACAGGACCACCACAGATAATTTAACATGGTAGTGTTAGTGTAGTGCGTACCTGACTGACCCAACAGCCACAGTTCCAGACATTCAGTGACCAGTGATGTCCTCCATGAGTCATCCTGTTAGTGCCAGCACCTTTGTCAGTCAGCTGCATGATGCAGGACTACATGCACACAGACCGTTACGATGTTTGTCCTTAACACCACGTCAACGTGGTGCCAGACTGTCATGGAGTGACTCAGAAAGGCAGCAGGTCATCTTCAGTGACGAGTCCCGCTTTTGTCTTGGTGGAGATGACCAACGAATCCGTGTGTGGAGGCACCGTGGTCAGCACCAAGATGAACGGTTTGTTGTCACGCGTCACACGTGCAGAAGGCCTGGTGTCACTCCACCTCCACCCCTACCGCACCATCTGCAGGAACTGGGTGAGAATATTCAAGCTGAATGGGATGGATTATCACAGGACACCATTAGGAACCTCTACAACTCCATGCCGAGACGTCTGGCATCTTGCGTTAGCCAACATGGCGGCCCGACGCCACACTGAGACACTACTTCTCTATGTGTAGCTCAATAAATATTGTCCATATCAATCTAAATTCATCATCATTTACTGCTCCTTCATTTTACTTTTACAAGACCATCATTTTTTCCAGGGTTCTGTTTACGTTATTGAATCTACTCTGGACATTAAAAGAGCACAGAATTATTGGTGGGATGGGGCTTTTCAAGGGGGATTCTGCCCCATTCCAACACCCAAAAGTAACCTTAACAAGTAACAGGTTGTCCCCTGATGTGTATTCTCATTACCAGATCGAGGTCTGAAGCTGCTACTTCTCCTGGAGTCATTCAATCACTGAAATAACCACAGTTGTACTTCACCGATGGCTCCTCCACCTCCAGACATCATTCAGCCACTAATATCACCCGCTGCTGCAGAAATTGTCAAGCCAAACAAGTGCAATTACAAAGCTTCCTCTAAACAATGCTTGCGAATTACATCTGTCCTCAAGTCCCGGGGCCTTCTGTCTCCTCCCGTTACTGTGCTGAGCTATTTCTGTTCTCCGTTTAGCCTGATAGGACGCTTTTTCACTCATTTCATTTCACTCGGCCTCCTACTGAGGTCACTTCTGTTCTCATCTGAATGAAAGACGTTAAATAAAACCCGGAAACTATAAATAAGAGAAACGTGATTGAGGAAATATGGCATTTGGAGACGATTCAGTAGCTTGTTATGTGTACAGACGGTAGAATGTGCAGTGGGGTACAGCAGGAAGGATAAAGCCAAGCATGAGGACTCCAGGTGAAGGATGCTTTGGCATTTTGAGGATAAGAAAGCCTGTTCTGTGTCCAACACAGCTGACAGCCTACAATGTGCAGTGTGCTGGAAATCGCTGTCAGTCTGCTTAATGTCATGCCATGCACGTCAGCGCGAATGGCAGGTTTGTTTAGAAGCGTTTCTGGTTCAGCCTTTCAATTTCATACAGAACTTAACTGTCTTAATACACTCATCCCTAAAGAGCCTCATACAGACCTCGCATGTGACTGTCCCAACAGCCATGATGGCGGACATTCAGCAAGCACTGATACCTTCCATGAGTCATCCTGTTAGTGCCAGCACCATTGGCAGACGACTGCACCACGCAGGACTACACGCACACAGACCGTTACAACGACTGACCTTAACACCACGTCAACGTCACCAAAGACTGCAATGGTGTCGTGCCAGACTGTCAAGGAGTGACTCAGAAGAGCAGCGGGTCATCTTCAGTGACGAGTCCCACTTTTGTCTTGGTGGAGACGACCAACGAATCCGTGTGTGGAGGCGCCGTGGTCAGCACCAAGATGAACGCTTTGTTGTCACGCGTCACACGCCCAGAAGGCCTTGTGTCACTCCACCTCCACCCCTACCGCACCATCTGCAGGAACTGTGTGAGAATATTCAAGCTGCATGGGATGGATTATCACAGGACACCTTTAGGAACCTCTACAACTCCATACCGAGACGTCTGGCATGTTGGGTTAGCCATACTGAGAGCCACTACTTCTGTATGTGTAGCTCAATAAATATTGTCCATATCAGTCTAAATTCATCATCATTTATTGTTCCTGGTAACCTTTATCTTCCTTCCCAACAGCACTGCAATCCCACACTTCCTTCTGGGTGCAGCCATTCTTCCAGAAGTGCATTTGTGAGGTCAGACACTGATGTTGGACGAGAAGGACTGGCTCGCAGTCTCTGCTCTAATTCATCCCAAAGGTGTTCTATCAGGTTGAGGTCAGGACTCTGTGCAGGCCAGTCAAGTTCTTCTACACCAAACTCGCTCATCCATGTCTTTATGGACCTTGCTTTGTGCACTGGTGTGCAGTCATGTTGGAACAGGAAGGGGCCATCCCCAAACTGTTCCACAAAGTTGGAAGCATGGAATTGTCCAGAATCTCTTGGTCTGCTGAAGCATTAAGAGTTCCTTTCACTGGAACTAAGGGGCCGAGCCCAGCTCCTGAACAACAACCCCACACCATAATCCCCCCTCCACCAAACTTAACACTTGGCATGCAATCAGTCAAGTACCGTTCTCCTGGCAACCGCCAAACCCAGACTCGTCCATCGGATTGCCAGACGATTTCCAGAGAAGCTTAATTGGTCACTCCAGAGAACACGTCTCCACTGCACTGAGACCAGTGGCGGCGCTTTACACCACTGCATTCGATGCTTTGCACTGTGCTTGGTGATGTAAGGCTTGGATGCAGCTGCTCAGCCATGGAAACCCATTCCATGAAGCTCTCTACACACTGTTTTTGAGCTAATCTGAAAGCCACATGAAGTTTGGAGGTCTGTAGCGTTGACTCTGCAGAAAGTTGGTGACCTCTTTAGTAGTGAGGAAATTTTACGACTGGACTTGTTGCACAGGTGGCATCCTATCACGGCACCACGCTGGAATTCACTGAGCTCCTGAGAGCGACCCATCCTGTCACTAATGTGTGTAGAAGCAGTCTGCATGTCTAGGTGCTTGGTTTTAAACACCTGTGGCCATGGAAGTGATTGGAACAGCTAAATTCAATGATTTGGATGGGTGAGTTAATAATCTTGGCAATATAATGTGTGTAACTTTATCCATTCATTCATTAATTCATCTTCTGAGCCACTTATCCTTCTGGGTCACTGGGGCAGCTGGAGCCTAATTTCTGGGTAAGTAGTAAACTGAGTGGCCGTGGTCAGAGATTCTCACTGCTGAATGAGTTGCTGAAGTTAAAAGTGCAGATGCGATCTGCTCTGCCGGCCGTGTGACTGACAGTAGGAACAGGAGTGGAGGCGTAGGCTGCACAAGTGCTAACCTGTCAGGATTTGTGTTTCGTTTTGGATCTTTTCATTCCAGGAGACGTCCTGCTGTTGCATTTTTTATGCTGGCCAAGCTACCTGCTACAGCGTCCACAGACAGCGAAGCACATGCGCTTTATAGAGTTGCAGACAACAGTGAGGACAAACTAACACTCGCACAAAGAGAGCAAAACTCAATCTCTTTAACCCAAAATACAATTCTGGAGCAATAATGAGGTCTTTTTCAAATCTCTAAAGAGTGCTAGCAAGAAGCAACGGGGATTAATGGAAAGTGGGTCAATGAAACTGTTCCGACGTAATGCAGTCGTTGGAGGGGAAACGTCCCCACATTCTGTCAGCAGAAGAGACGCAATGTGTCCTTAAACTGATCTCTTTATGTAGTTTTTATACTGACTATAGTAGTGCATAGATATAAACCAAAACCATATGGCTGCCATAAGAACACGATACCATCTATATTTGCATTCACTGGCCACTTTATCAGAAACACCACCACTGTACTTCCACTAACCAGCCATTTTATTAGGAACACCAATCTTGTACTTCCAGGTACTGGCCACCTCACTAGAAACACAGCCATATGCTTCCATTCACTTTATTACAAAACACCTTCCTTGTAATTTCACTCACTGTCCACTTTATTGGAAACACTTCCTTTGTACTCCAATATACCGGCCAATTTGTTGGAAACACCCACTTTGTACTTCCATTCACTCGCCACTTTATTGGAAACACCTCCCTTGTAATTTCTCTCGCTGTCCACTTTATTGGAAACACTTCCTTTGCACTCCAATATACTGGCCAATTTGTTAGAATGCCTCTCTTGTACTTCCACTCACTGGCCATTTTATCAGAAACACCACCATTGTACTTCCACTAACTGGCCACTTTATTAGAAACGCCTCATTTGTACCTCTACTCACTGACCACTTTAACGGAAATGACTGCCTTGTTCTTCTACTTACTGGCCACTTTAATGGAAACGACTGCCTTGTTCTTCCACTCACTGGCCACTTTAATGGAGACGACTACCTTGTTCTTCCACTCACTGGCCACTTTAACGGAAACGACTACCTTGTTCTTCCACTCACTGGCCACTTTAACGGAAACGACTACCTTGTTCTTCTACTCACTGGCCACTTTAATGGAAACGACTGCCTTCTATTTCCACTTAAATAATAAGACTCATATGGCAATGATGTCATAAATTCAATGCATTCCATTTTTGTCAGAGCGCTCCAAAGAACAGCGTCATATTTTGATCGTGATCAACCAAATACCTCAAGTCTGACACAATTTCCACTGGATATATTAGTGCAGATAAACAGAGATCAACAAGGACACGAGTGTGAAATCACAGCCCTGTATTAAAATGTAATTATGCATTTTAATGGCTTTCTTTAATGTCCTGTCCCTGAGTGCGATCGCTTCGTGTGTGAGGAGACAAAGAGGGGAAATGATATCAGTGTTGCACATGACAGCAGATGGACCTCCCGCTGAGTTGGAGCGTGAGAGACCTCCTCCTAGCCTGACAGCTCTGCTCACTTCCCCAAAACGCTACACACTAAGATGAAGCCCACGGCAGGAGTCATCGCCATCGTTAGCTCTGTTTTTAATCCCCGGAATGACAGACACGGAGAGAGCCTCATGCATATGGAGCACCATCCAGGCTACAGAGCTTTCAGGCTACCTGTCCTGAGCTCTGATGGCAATATTAGGGGCGTACAGTAGAAATATCTGTATCGTTAAACGGTAAAATACACTCATCATCAAAAGAACAGCTGCACCCTGTAGGAAGTGTGGGATTGCAGTGCTGTTGGAAGGAAGATAAAGGTGACCAGGAACAATAAATGATGATAATTTTAGACTGATATGGGCAATATTTATTGAGCTACACATACAGAAGTAGTGGCTCTCAGTATGGCGTCGGGCCGCCATGTTTGCTAACCCAACATGCCAGACGTCTCGGCATGGAGTTGTAGAGGTTCCTAATGGTGTCTTGTGATAATCCATCCCATACAGCTTGAATATTCTCACACAGTTCCTGCAGATGGTGTGGTAGGGGTGGTGGTGGAGTGACACCAGGCCTTCTGGACATGTAACACATGACAACAAACCGTTCATCTTGACGCTGGCCACGGTGCCTCCACACACAGATTCGTTGGTCGTCTCCACCAAGACAAAAGCGGGATTCGTCACTGAAGATGACCCGCTGCCATTCTGAGTCACTCCATGACAGTCTGGCACGACACCATTGCAGTCTTTGGTGACGTTGACGTGGTGTTAAGGTCAGTCGTTGTAACAGTCTGTGTACATGTAGTCCTGCGTGGTGCAGTCGTCTGCCAATGGTGCTGACACTTAACAGGATGACTCATGGAGGACACCACTGCTTGCTGAGTGTCTGCAGTCGTGGCTGTTGGGTCAGTCAGGTACAGCGATAAGGCCCATCCTTGCTTACGCCACATGCGCTTAGAGTTTGGGGACATGCCCGGAGTGAGCACATGTTGTTTGGGACTCTATGGGAGGAACGAGGGATGGGGGGAAAAAAGACAAACAGACGAGTGCGGGTCGGACCAACATTGAATTTGTGCTTGGGGGTCTGCTCTGAGAAAGTGTATGCGAAACAATGTATGTCGGTCAACCAGAAGTACAGTAGACGGAAGTAAACTTTTCCCACCCTATTCATTTTTAAAGGGAAAAAATTCAGAATTCTGAGTTTTTCCGCAAACTATGAGCTTCCCCTGAGCACACCATTCCCAATCCGACCAAACATTCTGGAGTTGGAATGATGTCGATATCTCGCAAACTGCCGGACTAGTTAGTGGAAACTCCCATGACCCTGACCCCACTACCACCACATCATCATCAACCCATCCCATTGCTCCCAACATGACCAGCAAGCTGACTGGCTCTCCTTAAAGGGCAGGACTTTCTCGGTCAACCAACACCATGCGGAATGTTATGAGCTTTCCCATTCATATTCCAACCAGTGACCCATTTCCTCGTTAATAATGCCTCACTTTATTGCAATGCATGTATTACAGCTTTAATTCCTAATCAGTCCCATATCGGATCTTGGAATATTATACTGGGATACTGGAATTTACAGGCCATTACTTGCCACTTCATTTGTCCATGTACATGTGAACTCACTAATGTACACACTACAGTCACTATTGGTCAGCATTTCCATAACCATGCTCGGAAACGCAACACCGGTCAAGGCATTAACTTTAGCTATAATTCCACAAATTCCATATCGGCACAACCCTTCGAAATCTAATCTGTTTCCGTATGGGACAGATTCCTGGCAGAGCCTAAGACAGCAATATGTTCACCCGACACCCAGAACCCTGAACAGTGCAGTTTTCCAGCTCCAGTATTGACTGAACCATTCATCATTGTCAATCTGGTACCTGACTTTGGAGTGATTCATAAGGCCGAATACATTTAGAGCTGATTTAATGGTTCCGTCCTTTAGTTTGAAATTGTTAGAACCCGTTACAAGAGAGAACTCAGAGAACTCTTAGAACTTCTTAGAACTCTTATCCCGCATGTATTAGTTTCACAGATAACAAGATTAAGAGGTCGTACTGCTGTATACAGTCACCAGCCTCTGATCAGAAGCGGTTCTGACCGAACTCCAAAGCACTGGATGAGCTGTGCAGATACGAGTTAGTGTTGATTCTAATCTCACGGTAACAGACAGACAGACTCCAGCAACCACACACAGGAGAACACCAGCACTGACTTCACCAGCCCGACACTCACCTCAACACACACAGAGCACCGTACGTTACCTCACACCTCCGAGCAGCTCTCTGCTGGCATCCTCACCGCGCTGTCTCAGGAGTGCCGCCACAGAGAGGGGAGAGAGAGAGAGAGAGAGAGAAAGAGAGAGGGAGAGAGAGCGCTGGGGATAGTCCGTTGCTGTCCTCGTTCAGGACACAGCTAGTATCATGTTCTCTCGTTCCCTTCCTCCACGGCTGTCCCACTCACACTGGCACTCGCTCCTCATCTTCATCAGCGCTCCTCTCCTTCAGACTCCTTCTCCCTGCCTTACACTCTACACTCTCTTTCTTCCTTCTCTCTCCCTCTCTGCTTTACGATCTACTCTCTCTCTCCCACCTTTACCATCTACACACTCTCTCTCCCTCCTTTACGATCTATTCTCTCTCTCTGCTTTACGATCTACTCTCTCTTCCTTCCTCTCTCTCTTCCTTCTCTCTCCCTCCTGTTTCCTCCACTCTCTCCCTCCTTTACCGTCTACTTTCTCTCTCTCCCTCCTTTACCATCTACTCTCTCTCTCTGCTTTACCATCTACTCTCTCTTCCTTCCTCTCTCTTCATTCACTCTCCCTCCTCTTTCCTCCACTCTCTCCCTCCTTTACCATCTACTCTCTCTGCTATACAATCTACTCTCTCTCTCCCTCTGCTTTACAATCTACCCTCTCTCCCACCTTTACCATCTACACTCTCTCTTTCCCTCTTTTAACATCTACTCTTTCTCTCTGCTTTACCATCTACTCTCTCTTCCTTCCTCTCTCTCTTCCTTCTCTCTCCCTCCTCTTTCCTCCACTCTCTCCCCCTCCTTTACCATCTACTCTCTCTCTCTGCTTTACAATCTATTCTCTCTTCTTTCCTCTCTCTCTGCTTTACAATCTATTCTCTCTTCTTTCCTCTCTTTCTCTGCTTTACAGTCTATTCTCTCTTCTTTCCTCTCTCTCTCTGCTTTACAGTCTATTCTCTCTTCCTTCCTCTCTCTTCGTTCTCTCTCCCTCCTTTACCATCTACTCTCTCTCTCTGCTTTACCATCTACTCTCTCTTCCTTCCTCTCTCTCTTCCTTCTCTCTCTCTCCCTCCTTTACCATCTACTCTCTCTCCCTCTGCTTTACAATCTACCCTCTCTCCCACCTTTACCATCTACACTCTCTATTTCCCTCCTTTACCATCTTCTCTCTCTCTGCTTTACCATCTACTCTCTTCCTTCCTCTCTCTCCTCCTTCTCTCTCCCTCCTCTTTCCTCCACTCTCTCTCCCTCTGCTTTACAATCTACCCTCTCTCCCACCTTTAACATCTACACTCTCTCTTTCCCTCCTTTATCATCTACTCTCTCTCTCTGCTTTACCATCTACTCTCTCTTCCTTCCTCTCTCCCTTCCTTCTCTCCCCCGCCTTTACCATCTACTCTCTCTCTCTGCTTTATGATCTACCCTCTCTCCCTCCTTTACCATCCAGGTGGTCTTTAGTAGTCATCCAGGTGGTCTTTAGGAAACTTTAAACAGGCAGAAATGTTCTTCATAGAGAGGAGTGGTTTCCTCCATGCTGTCATTCCTAATAGACTGTTAGTGTTCCGTGTTTGCCTGATGGTGGATTGTGGAGTCATGGTGGTTGGATGACCATTCCAGGAAGGGGATATGAAGGCACTGAGTTTCTGTCTGACAGTGGACCAGTGAAGCCTAAACCAGTCTGGGAACCTCTTCCAGCCTAACGAGCACTGTGCTCTTCAGGAATCTGATTTGACATGGTGTGTATTAAGGGATGTGTGTGATACAGACCAGACAGGCTGGTGTTAAAACAGGGCACAGTCAGCCTCTCTCACGCCTGGTGGTCATCCATTTGTTTGAACCTCCTACATCTGACTGTCTGTCTGTCTCTATCTGTCTATCTACCCATCAGTCCCCTCCTTCATCTCACTCTCCCTTTCTCCGCCTTTCTCTCACTGTATCTTTTGCACTCTTCTGCCTCTACTCTCTCCCTCTCTGTCTCTTTCCCTCTTTCTATCTCTCCATCTCTTCCTCTCATTCTGTCTTTCTCTCTAACTCTCTCTCCCTCTCTTATTCGGTCTCCATCTCTCTCTCTCACGCTTGCTGTCTTTCTCCATCTCCCCTCTCTCATTCTCTCTCTCTTATTTTCTCTCTCCACCCCCTCTCTCTTACTCTTTCTCGTTCTGTCACTCACCATCTTTCTCTCTATTCTCTTTCTCCATCTCTCTCACTGTATCTGTCTCTCTTTCTCTCCTATCTCTCTCTCTCCATCCCCCCCTCTCTTTCTCACTGTCTCTCTCCTTCTCTCTCATTCTCTCTCTCCATCTCTCTCTCTCACTCTTGCTGTCTTTCTCCATCTCCCCTCTCTCATTCTCTGTCTTATTTCTCTCTCTCCATCCCCACTCTCTCTCTCTCCCCCTCTCACTTATTCTCTTTTTCCATCTCTTTCGCTGTTATTCTCTCTCTCCATGTCCCCTGTCTCTCTCTTCATCTCACTCTGTCGCTTTCCATCTCTCTCTCCCATTCTCTTTCTCCTTCTCTCTCTCATTCTTCTCTCTTTCTCTCTGTTCAGGTCAATTCAGTTGAACAGTGCTTTATTGACATGAATGTTATGAGTTATGTTTTTGCCAAAGTCATTAAGAACGAACATAAAAACCTCCCTCTCCCCCTTTCTCTTCCTCCTCCTCCCCCCTCCTTCACAATCTATTCTCTCTCTCTCCCTCTTCCTCCTCCCTCCTTTACAATTTACTCTTTCTCTCTCTCTCTCTCTATTCTTTTTTTCTCATCCCACCTCTGCATCCCTCTTGCACTCTACGTCCCCCCCCCCCCTCGTCCCACATC
>CM067490.1:26323600-26329369 GCA_034552555.1 Semaprochilodus insignis | reverse complement strand
GTAACTCTGTAAGTGTAAAGCCTTAGTGTGCCGTAAGTAGTGTGTTGGTGTACAGTAACTCGGTAAGTGTAATGTGTTAGTGTACTGTAAGTAGTGTTTTGGTGTACGGTAACTCTGTAAGTGTAAAGTGTTAGTGTGCTGCAAGTAGTGTGTTGTGTACAGTAACTCAGTAAGTGTAATGTGTTAGTGTACTGTAAGTAGTGTGTTGGTGTACAGTAACTCAGTAAGTGTAATGCGTTAGTGTACTGTAAGTAGTGTGTTGGTGTACGGTAACTCTGTAAGTGTAAAGCCTTAGTGTGCCGTAAGTAGTGTGTTGGTGTACAGTAACTCGGTAAGTGTAAAGTGTTAGTGTGCCGTAAGTAGTGTGTTGGTGTACGGTAACTCAGTAAGTGTAATGCGTTAGTGTACTGTAAGTAGTGTGTTGGTGTACAGTAACTCAGTAAGTGTAATGTGTTAGTGTACTGTAAGTAGTGTGTTGGTGTACAGTAACTCAGTAAGTGTAATGCGTTAGTGTACTGTAAGTAGTGTGTTGGTGTAGCCCACCAATCAGGGTACAGTGCTCACTTTGTTCTGAGCTTGTTTTGACCTGTTGGACAGAGCTTGGTTCTAGCTAATGGAACATGTTCTCCTTCAGTGTTCTGTGTTTATGATCATTTGAATAGACATCAGTGTCAGACTAATTAATGAGCTTCTATTAAAGACTGGTGGACTGAGAGACACTAGAGTCTCTTCACCTAAACTGAGCTGATTAAGAGTCTTGTTCCAGAAGTGATAATAGGACATTAGAGCCATAATAAATCATGCTACTGTTACTCTCCATACTTAAGTACATCTGAAGGTAAATACTTTAGTACTCTTACTCTAGTGGAGGTCTAAGGGGAGGAACTTCTACTGACACTGGAGGAGTATTTTACCTTGGGGGTCTCTAACTTAACTACATGGCTTGTGCACTTCCTCCACCACTGCCATCCACCATGTCCTCAGTATATAGCACACACCATGGGGGGCAGATGAAATATCATACCAAATGTCAGGCCTCTGCTGGAGTTCCCAACCATCCATTCCATTGGAATATGACCGACTGAGAGCGAGCGGGACAACTAATTATTTCATCTGACATACAAATGATAGATATTTCAAAGCTGCTGGGGGGGTATATCAATATCTATTATACAGCTTTCTGATTGGATGCTTTCAAACGGAGAACATCAGCCGTAAATAACGGCATTGATCAAAGCTATTCAGATCAGGACATATGCCGAGCCTCTGCGACCAGCACTACAGTTAATAAAAGACACTTCCAAAAGTTTGGGGACACCTTACACTGTAAAAACCAATAGGACTGGTCGGTTCTAGGGATGCACCGAATGTTTGGCAACTGAAATTAATCGGCCGAAAATGGCTAAAAAATCACTTTAGGTGTTCGGCCGAATAAGTGAAAAGATGAATAATTTATACCAAACAGCGACGGCTTACTTTCCCACAGCGAGTCACACTGGAGCACGCTGACGTCCCCAGCTTTAATTCAGTTCTGAGCATTCGAGCCAAACGGAACTCCAGACAGAGTAAAGAACAGAACAGAGCTGTTAGCTTTAACAAGCAGTACAGCGAGGCAGACAGCAGCTTCCCAGCGCGCGCACACGTATGTGCCTTCACTCACTGTCTCTCTATCTGTCATGCGCATGCTGTTTCTCCCCTGCTCGTTTCCTCTGTGCTCACATCCTCCTTAAAGAAACACAAACCGCAAATTTACAACAACGCAATCAAATCTCAGCCAGTGTGGAGTGAAGCGTTCTTTGTGAATGGAGCAAACATGTCACCAGATTAGGGCCACGCCTCGCCCAAAAGTAGGCAACTCTGCCGTATCAGTGCCAGAAGTGGATCAGGCCTGTTTTCGGACAGGTGGGCCAAATGCATGTTGTAAATATGTGGTCCACCTTTAGCTCACAGCAGATTGCAAGTGCTGACAGGGGGCCAGCAGTGCCATATCTTTGCCAGATGTGGCCCACATCCGCTTGCTATCTGGGATTTAGCCTGTTTAATTTATGCAATGGTAAAAAAAAGTGGCAAAATTAACGAAACACCGAAAAAGCATGTTCGGTATTCAGCCTTCCGCCAAATGACTCATTTTGTTAGGTTTAGGCTTCAGCCAAAAATTTCTGTTTCGGTGCATTCCTAGTTGGTTCTACTGTTGGTTCTCTTTAAGGACCTTTTAATTGATGGTTCTCCTCAGTTGCACCTGGGATGAATCTCCACACTGAGGTTCTATACGGATCTAATATCTTATAAACGCTGGGAAAGGACATTTCAGAGCACAGTGACTCCTGCAGTCAACTCTAAACAGCATACAGTAGTGAAAGTGTGCCACACCGGAGGCCAGCGAAGAAAACTTCCGGCCGCTCTGGCTGCACACCGATAATAAAGTCTTTGTGCTGATTATCTGTGGAGACAGCTCTGCAGGCCTGTCCTTCTGGATTACTATGACACTGGAGCAGCGAATGTGTGTGTTACACAACCCTCAGTCAGCCCGAGACACTTTCCTGTCTACAGCCGCAGTTAACTGTGATCCAGGGTCAGCTTTAGCTGCTTATAAAAAACTGATAGCTGATGAAACTGGACCTGATGACATCAACAGATTAATGTAATTACATTCATAATCAAAAGAACAGTTGCCCAAATAGCTGCACCCAGAAGGAGTCAACCAACAGGACTGAAACTTGGTGGGTAGGTTTGACATCGTAAGACATGCGAATGATTCAAGTTTCATGCTCTGCCGCTCGTGTGATGTAAGCAAGGACGGGCTTTATTGCTGTACCTGACTGACCCAACAGCCACGATTGCAGACATTCAGCGAGCAGTGATACCCTCCATTAGCAACACTGGCAGACGGCTGCACCACGCAGGACTACATGCACGTAGGCCGTTACAACGACTGCCCTTAACACCACGTCAACGTCACCAAAGACTGCAATGGTGTCGTGACAGACTGTCATGGAGGGACTCAGAATGGCAGCGGGTCATCTTCAGTGACGAGTCCCAGCATGCACCATGTGACTGAACCTGAGCAGAAGGTACGGCTCTATACGCTTGGGAATTGATCCTACTACTTCTATCACCAGTGACCCAGTTCCATACATGTCCATGCTATAACACTACCTCCACCATGTTTCACAGATAACGCGATATGACTCGGATCATGAGCCCTTCCTCTCCTTCTCCATACTCTTCCCTTCCCATAATCAAGGTCATCTCGGGGAAGGGGGTGGGCGGGATGTCCCTGCACCTTCTAGTCTGTGGCAAACTTGCTCAAAGAAACACACGGTTTTAGAGATAAACAATGAACCCCAAATTAGAGTATTAGAGTATAGAAACAAGGAAAATACTGATACAGACAGCAACAAACCCGATATTCACATGTGCACACCCACTAACAAAAGGTCTGTACAGCTCATTTCAAGAACAGGAGTCTTGTGCCACTTAAGTTTCCTAGTGACAAGGCCAGTCTTACCAGTAGTTCCAGTGTTGGTCTTAGTGAGGGCATTTTTAAGCGAAGCTGTAGTTTAGTCCTGCTTGGAAAGGGACTGTCCTTCGTCCCAGAGTCCATTTAACCCACTCTAGATGCACCTCATCAACAAGACTCATTGTCTACATAAGCAAACAGGCAGCACATACATGCAGCAAACCATTAGCATTTCATACTAGCATGTTAGCATATTAGCATGGTAGCAAAACAGGCTAGCACAGCATCTGAGCACAGCCAGATAAGATTAGCATAGCATATTAACACAGCATGTTAGCATATTAGCAAAGCAGTTCAACATATAATATCTAATCATCTCCTCAACTTAATTCATATGAAACCAAAACACAAACAATAAAAAGCAGTTCACCAAAGCTAGCATTAGCATATGTCCCTACATCTGAGCATAAAACCATTCGGGTTTCTCAGGAAAGGAGCCAAAAGGTATCTTAAGATCCAAACTGCGAGCATGTGTGTTCCAAACACCCTTCAGCTTCTACCTGGGAAGTGCTACCCTACTACCTTTTATGAGTAGAGAAAGTCCCTAGTTTCTACTGGTGACCTCTACAGGAGGTCAAAGGAACTACTTTAACTACTAGTCAGATACCTGGTACTGAGTCTGGTCTGCACAGTGAAGTAAACCTTCTGTATCTACATTCCTGAAAGCATCTCTTGATTGTATGACAATGAATGTCCATGAATGTCCTTGACTTGACTAGACACCGTGAAGGAATTTTCCTTATCACAGAAAGGATTCTTCCATCATCCACTTTGGCTGCCTTCCGTGGTCTTCCAGGCCTCCTGGTGTTGCTGTCTCGGCCAGTGCATTCCTTCTTTTTAGGAACTTCCCGAATTGCTTCAGCCGCTCCAGAAGTTTGGGTTTGTTTTGTTGTGCTTTCCAGTCTAAAGATGTCCCCTACTCTTGCACTGGCACCATTTGGAGCACATATTGAGTTCCCATGAACAGCTACCAAATCAATATTGAAACTCAACTCCAGACCTTCTCCTCAATTGTAAGGTTGGCAATAAAACAGAGCAGATGAAGGAGTATGGCAGCCTGAGACAGGAGGTGAACATGGGATGCGATATGGAAAAGGAGATGCAGAATAAAAGCTGGATGGAGGGCGTTCAACTTGACCAAGGGTGTGTTGAAGGCAAAGTTGGACATGGCTACCCAGCCATGTTCCTGCATGAAGCGGGAGGAACAAGGGCTCATTACGGCACAGAGGGAGTGTCGCCGCAAGAGCACATCCGGAACAAGGGGATCAGGGCAAGGACTGGAGTGAAGACCTTGATTGCAGGGTACTGGAAGAACAAGCTCGGAGGGGCCGGACATGGCACACGGCTCAACGATGACCGATGCAGTTGCCAAATAGAACCCGTGAGAGCGGAAAAGCCCACCCAGAAGGCCTCCACGGAGATGGGAAGATGAGATAAGAACGTGAGTGGGACTGACGTGGAGAGTACTGGCAAGATCAAGGAAGGATAGGATGAATGCCGTGACTGATGCAGTGCTGAACCGGCACCTGATAATGTGGTCGGTCAAGACCGATCAAGACGGAAATGTAAGGTTATATCTGAAATCACATCACGGAATGTCATGGCAAGGATCTGGAACGTGAGGACTGATAAAACGAAGACTTTACAGGGTAACAAAGACACTCAGTTGCTGAGAAAAGCATTTTCCTGTCAACTAAGGAAGAGGATGGGTTTAAAAATACTGTGCCACTGGATTAGTCAAATGAATGGTGGCCTTGTTCTTTCCTTTTGTTCAATTCGGCACCTTTATTGTTCAGAATGCTGTTATTTGTTATGATTTTCACGGCAGGTCCTCCGAGAGTTTCAGCCTCAGTACACTGTCAGCTCCAGTCTCTGACTCAACCCGCCGAAACAAAAAGGAATCTCTTCAAACAAGGGCTATGAAGCAGCTTCCACGAGCTGTCATTCACGCACAGTCACAAACCAGACAAAAACGCGGGATTCAGACACGTCGGTAAGACCTGTCCTCCCTCTCAAGTGTCCACTGACGCTAATATGGGCGGACAAGAGGGAATAAAAGCCCAAGTTTAGAGAGACGTCTTTAATAGCCAGACTGAACTCAAGGGGTTCATTGTCCTTTTTCAACAATGCTAAATTGATTGGTACGTTCCACAAAGTGTGAAACAACATTAAGCTGCCGTTCTTCAAGGGAAAGATCTGAACCTTCTTCACTTTCTTGAAATATAAGGCTACTGAGGCGACTGCTGCTG
>CM067490.1:26281100-26318600 GCA_034552555.1 Semaprochilodus insignis | reverse complement strand
GAACGCTATACTAATACTGGGTCCCTCTGCTCTCATAACAGCTTCAGTTCTGCGAAGAGCTGATTCAGTTCAGTTCTTTGCGGCATGTATTCCACAAGATGCTGGAAGCATTCCTTGGAGATTCCATGTTTCAGGTGCACTTGAGGCCATGAGTATCCCTTCCTACCACATCCCAAAGGTGTTCTATTGGATTCAAAGCTGCTGACTGGTAAAGTCACTGAAGAACACTGGACGTGGTCATGAGATGACACATGCTTTGGGACACGGTGCATCATGATGCTGGAAGTAGCCATAAGAAGATATGTCCATGAATGGATGCACATGGTCACCAATAATACTCAAATAGACCTGGGTCATTCAAGCAACGATTGATTGGTATTAATGAGCCCAAAGGTTGGCTCCACTGTTTCATGCAGTAGCCATCAAATTCTGACCCTGTCATCTGTACGCCTTAGCAAAAGGCAAGAATCATCGGACCAGGCAGGCTACTTTTGTCCGATTTTGTTGCCCACTGGAGCCTCAGCTTTGTCACAAGGCTGGTTCCCTAACCTTGAGATCATGACTGCTCGTCACTTAGCACTTTCTTTCACGCCAGAAATGCATTTCATAGTTTCCATACAGGAATGACATCTGAGGCTAACACATCCGAGGTGCTCACATTTTGTGTCATTAAAGTCTTTTTGGCTGGTTGAGCTGCAGCTGAACGTCTTGTTCTCTGGTGGTTCACACTGTATATCTGAACAGACCACTGTGCACATACAAAACCTACAAGTTATATACTCACACCGTATGAAATCACCGGGTCTGAACGACATGCTACGTGAAGTCCCTATAGACAGCTCTGTCTACGGACAGTAAGTAATAAAGCTGTTTCATTCATAGTAATACGCTGCTCACTGAGTACACATGTTGAGAAACTGAGCTATAGCAGCTCTGCTAACTAGTAAAAACAGGCAGTGATTTGAACAGTACGGCCTCTTCACAGCCTAAAGGCCTAAAGGTATTAATGTTTATAACTCATAATTCTATTCAGCCAAACCGAGTAAAGTTGGCATATATGGCCTTTTGGGTAGCCCACATGGCTAACCTGGGTTTGGCTATCCTGCATTTGGCTAGGCTGTGTTTGGCTAGCCTGCCCGTGGAAAGCCTGCATTTAACTATCCTACGTTTGGCTAGCCTGCATTTAGCTATCCTGCGTTTGGCTAGCCTGCGCGCCTGCACCCATACTGGGGAAGCGCTAGTGGTTGTGAGTGTTTTAAAACAGGCAAGATCACAAAGTGTATTGCTGGCGGAAATATCCTAAGGTGGAAGGTTTAAAGTGACCAGCTGTTTTGTGTCCAACCTCTAGGGGTCAGCAACACAGTGAAAGCGGCCCCTTAATCACTGCCAGTCATTAGTTCATTAGTGCGTCAGTGTACGCTAACTAAGCCAACGTCACACATCAGGTATGAGGTGGTATCTGATGGTCCATTTTCGAGTGCCAGTAAATAAGCACAATATCAGGCTGTTATCTGATACCAGTACCGGTATTGATGCATCCATAATTACGAGGGAGCGAATTTCATTTCTTGAACTAAGCTAGTTTTAAAGACACCAGAATATCTAATTACAACACTGGATTTTACACGTATCATATCCACCCAAACTGCTTCTTCACGGTTCTTTTCACAGTATCGTCCAGCTGTAGTAGTCAAGCATCTCTGTTATGTCCTGCTTCTCCGTCCCCCGTTCCCCCTCCCTCCCTCCGCTCACTGGCCTGGAACTTTCAGCAAGTGATCCAGTCATCGCATCTCCTCTCTGTCCGTGACCACATCACTGATACGGTCAAACACACTGAAAAACAAGGACAGTGGACCATGTGTCTCCACTCAGACCATCTGGCTGGGAGAAACAGCGCTAATGATATGAGCTGCGAGCAATTACTCAGATTTCCTTGGAGGAAATACAATCAGATCAACCGACATAATCAAACAACCACAAACACATCTGGAAGGTATAAAAGCAGAGCGCTGCCGTCCACTGCCTCTCCCGATGAAGCTCGGAAGATGAGAACGAGGAGGGGGCATCCAGGGGGAAACTTCTAAACTGATATTTGTCCAGAGTCACCTTGAAGGCGATGCTTTAAGAAGGCCTCATCATTAAAAAAGCAGCTGCACCCTGAAGGAATCAACCGACAGGAATGAAACTTGGGTGGGTAACGTAAGCAAGGATGGGCCTTATCGCTGTACCTGACTGACTATATTAGGTCGTCCAGTTGCGTGTGCTTTCCATTCTGACTCGTGCTGTTGTGTTGGTAGCATCTTTTGCAAGTGACGTATGACTCGAAAGTAGAAGAGTTCGAAAGTAATTAGACCAGTTGGTCTTATGGACGTGTTGCGTGCCATACCGGGCATGCGGATACTACCATAGCATGCTGTTGTCAGCAGTGAATAGAAGAAGGGACGCACCAGCGACATGAAGGATCTGGGAGTGCAATGATGCCCTATATGAGTCATCGTGTTAGTGCCAGCACCATTGGCAGACGGCTGCACGACGCAGGACTACATGCACGCAGACCATTACGACGACTGCCCTTAACACCACGTCAGTGTTGCCAAAGACTGCAATGGTGTCATGCCAGACTGTCATGGAGTGACTCAGAATGTTAGCGGGTCATCTTCACTGACGAGTCCCACTTTTCTCTTGGTGGAGATGAGCAACGAATCCATGTGTGTAGGCACCGTCCAGAAGGACTGGTGTCACTCCACCTCCACCCCTACCGCACAATCTGCAGAAACTGTGTGAGAATATTCAAGCTGCATGGGAGGAATTATTCGTAGGACACCATTACGAACCTCTACAACTCCATGCCAAGATGTCTGAGGTGTTTTGCGGTTTGTTGTTGGGCTTGGATGCACCTTGTTATTGAAGTACACTGGTGTAATAAAGGTCAGCAGTGGGTCATTATTAGCACTCTCTGTACGGACCAGCATCTGACAAGCAGCTCATAAGTGTTAGTACATACCGGTTGAAGTTATCAGTGAAGTGATACATCGGTCAGGCTCTGCTTGCTATCTCTGGCTATAAACTTGCACCAGTGGAGCAGAAATGCAGACAGCGCAGTATATGACACCACTACAATCTACTGGGTCCCTACTGGTGCCAGCAGAGCGCTGGATGAATCTAATTTTGGCCGTACTGTGCCGGGCTTCTCCCAGAGGTCAGGCATAATGGACGAACAGTCGATAACGTCTAAGAGAGGATAATGGGCCGCAGTGCGGGAATTTCAGAGCCAAGCTATGTGCTATATCAATAATGATCAGGCTTCGGTTTCAGCCATGAGCATCCGCCGTGCTGTGTGTGTGTGTGTATGCGTGTGTACGAATGTGTGTGTGTGTGTGCGAAGGTATCAGTATCATTGATCCAAGGGACTAAAATAGAGCACCAGGTTTCTGAGCTCTTGCACTGCAGTCTTGTGGGTTACTAAGCCCTCCCTGACTGGGCCAGTCGGGCCAGTGCCCTGAGGTCTCTGACTGCCAGGGGCCTCAGTGGGGACCTCAGACCACCCAGGGCCTGAGTCGGCTCAGGTACTGCAGATAAAAAACGTATATGAAGAAATAGCTTATGAACATATGACGACTCAGTAAATGAAATGAAGGCCCCTTGGCATGTACCTTGCTAATACTCAAAAGCCTCCCAACACCCTAAAAGCCTCGTCCGGATAGTGAGAATTAGTGGGGACCTGTTATACTTTTCCGGTTTATCCTCTTTCCATTCAGTACACGCCAGAGGGAGAAACTCTTTCCCACAAACCCTATTCACAGCTGCCTGATAAAAGGTGATGTCATCTTGTAACACAGTCCTTATTGCCCGTCTACCGGCAAGCTTGGCACACCTTCACACAACATACAGGGGTTGGACAATGAAACTGAAACACCTGGTTTTAGACCACAGTCATTTATTAGTATGGTGTAGGGCCTCCTGTACGGCCAATACAGCGTCAGTTCGTCTTGGGAATGACATATACAAGTCCTGCACAGTGGTCAGAGGGATTTTAAGCCATTCTTCTTGCAGGATAGTGGCCAGGTCACTACGTGATGCTGGTGGAGGAAAACGTCCTTCTTGGTGGTATGCTGACATTACCCTGGATAACGTGGCTCTTGATACATCACAAAGACTTGCTGTCTTGGTCACAGATGCGCCAGCAAGACGTGCACCAACAATTTGTCCTCTTTTGAACTCTGGTATGTCACCCATAATGTTGTGTGCATTGCAATATTTTGAGCAAAACTGTAAAACTGTGCTCTTACCTGCTAATTGAACCTTCACACTCTGCTCTTACTGGTGCAATGTGCAATTAATGAAGATTGGCCACCAGGCTGGTCCAATTTAGCCATGAAACCTCCCACACTAAAATGACAGGTGTTTCAGTTTCATTGTCCAACCCCTGTACAGAGAGCTAAACCAGTACAACCTGACCACTCTGAAACCAGTCTGTTCCAGTCTAGCCTGTGAAGGTGGATCTATCGGCTTGCTCTACCGGACTTTCAGGATCGGACTCTGGATCAAACTGATATGGCATAACCGACACCATTGTATTATTACTATTATTATTTACTTGTTATTACCTTATTAAGTATTACGTTTTTTATGTTTGTTTTTCATTTTTCTGTTTTTTACACAGTTTTCTCTATTCATTCTCTTTTCAGTTACTTTACTTATTCACTTTAATTAATAATTATTATTGATTTTAACTTTAAATAGTTTTAATTGATAGCTCTGATTTATTTTTTCTGGTTCCTAGTTTTTATTTCTGTTACTCGGCTACATTGTAACTGAGGCTCACCCTCAAAGTAGCTTGAATAATGGTTGATTGTTTGATTGTAATAACAGCCACAGCAGTGTGGGAGTGGAACCTTATAAAGCAGTGATTGACCAATCTGAACAGAGTGGGTGAGCTGACCAATCAGAGCACACTGAACTTACTGGGAGGCGGAGCTTGAAGACACAGGAGCGCTAACAGAGCATTTCAAACAGAGAGTGAATACGGATGTACAGTATAAGAGAAAATGCTGTGTTTTTGGATATGTGATGCATGCAAATCTATTTTAGTAGACCCCTAAAATACAGTTAATAACACTGAAAATGATGTATAATAGTTCTTCTTTAATAGGTTTGTATACATGGCATTATTTTCACAGTGCTGTTCATGTTTCAGGTCTCAAATGAAATAAAATCGGAATGAGGGGGGTTCATATTGTTTTTCAAGCTATTGGTATAATCAGAAGACATACTCTCACTCATCATCAAAAGAATAGCTGCACAAATAGCTGCACCCAGAGGGAATCAACTGACAGGAATGAAACTTGGTGGGTACGTTTGTCATTGTGAGGCATGCCAATGATTCAAGTTTCACACAGCCGAACATAAGCAAGGACAGGCCTTATCTCTGTACCTGATTGACCCAACAGCCACGACTGCAGTCACCCTGCCAGTACCATTGGGAGACGGCTGTACGATGCAGGACTACATACACACGGACCGTTACGACGACTGTCCTTAACACCACGTCAACGTCACCAAAGACTGCAATGGTGACGTGCCAGACTGTCATGGAGTGTCAGCACCAAGATGAACGGTTTGCTGTCACACGTCACACGTCCAGAAGGCCTGGTGTCACTCCACCTCCACCCCTACCACACCATCTGCAGGAACTGTGTGAGATTATTCAAGCTGCATGGGATGGATTATCACAGGACACCATTAGGAACCTCTACAACTCCATGCCGAGACGTCTGGTATGTTGGGTTAGCAAACATGGCGGCCCGACACCATACTGAGAGACACTACTTCTGTGTGTGTAGCTTCTGTGTGTGTAGCTCAATAAATATTGCCCTATCAGTCAAATATCAGTCTAAATTGATCATCATTTATTGTTCCTGGTAACCTTTATCTTCCTTCCCAATAGCACTGCAATCCCACACTTCCTTCTGGGTGCAGCTATTCTTTTGATGATGAGTTTTTTTTTTTTTCGTTGTTTGACTGGGTAAGTGTAAGTACATAAGCAAATGCAAATTAATTAAAAGTGAGAGTGAAGCAAAAGATGCTGCACACTGATGTCAGATGCAAAGAACTGGGCACGACACATGCTGAGCCGAAGCACCAAGGGAGTTTATTAAACAGATCAGATCCTTCGCACAACAACAAAGAACGGTACAGCAAGGCACGGGGACTAAACCTGGTCATAAACGAAGTGGGAAAGCTAGGGTCGAAAACCGGAAGGACAGAGAGAGAAAGGCAGACTAAACCGGAGGAGAGAGCAGAGCCGTAAAACCAGAGAAACAGAAACAGGGTCAAAATCCAGAGATCAACAACAATGAACAGAATAGCCAAGAGGGACAAGCAAGAGAGAGAGGTCAAAGAGAAACAGGAGGTCAATAAGCCATAGAGACAAAGAGCAGAATAGAACGCTCAGACTAGCAATAAGTAATGGCAAAACTTTGCGATGTGTGTGTGTGTGTGTGTGTGTGTGGTTTATAAACACTTCCTGCACCTGACAGCAATCAGTAGACTGGGGAGTTAGAGCGAGGGGGATTGGCGGAGTGTGTGCATGTGGGTGTGACGTCATCGGGCTGTGCACTCTGGGAGCTGGAGTCCGAAGGGGCGGCGGACACATGCAGGCCCACAGGCGTGACAACTGACCACACCAAGGCCTAAACGCCAGGAATCAACAGCAGTCCCCATCAGATTGTTAGTATGTCCATAAGTGTGACGTCAACAATGCTTCCAAAGAACTCCAAAAGAGTTCTTTCAAATACCGTACATTCTCAAAGGAGAAACTCACCCAGCATTCCGGGAAGAACAATCCACAACTATTTTACTTTCAAGGGAAATCTGTGCAGACAATCAGAGCCGATAACCGAGAGAGGCCAGATACGGCGTTGCTGAGGTGCTCCAGCTCGGGCTGGGCGTCCTTGAGGTTCTCACAATCTCGTAATCAAGGTTAAAGGATGCAGATAAGCTACGCAAAGCCAAGGGCTATTTGGCAGAACATGCTCAGTCATTTCTTCTCAATCAGTCTGCAGCCTTCCAACAGCTAAACCATCATCATTACACTCCCAAAATCAGATAAAGCAACGTATGAATGGGATTTAATGATGTTACACATCTTCATCCAACAAATACAAGAGGGTCAACACAGTCATGCTTTCAGTTTCAGTCCATCTGTTTCTCTGTATACTTTATTACCCTGTTCTTCAATGGTCAGGACCCCCACAGGACCACCACAGAGCAGGTATTATGTGGGTGGTGGATCATTCTCAGCACTGCAGTGACACTGGCGTGGTGGTGGTGTGTTAGTGTGTGTTGTGCTGGTGTGAGTGCATCAGACACAGCAGTGCTGCTGGAGTGTTTAAACACTGTGTCCACTCACTGTCCACTCTATTAGACACTCCTACCTTGCTGGTCCACCTTGTAGATGTACAGTCAGAGACGATAGCTCATCTGCTGCAGCACAGTGCAGTGTTGGTCATCCTCTAGTCCTCCATCAGTGGACACAGGACGCTATCCACAGGACGCTGCTTACAGGACACTGCCCACAGGAAGCTGTTGGCTGGATAGTTGTGGTTGGTGGATGATTCTCAGTCCAGCAGTGACACTGAGGTGTCCAGCAGCACTGCATGCAGAACAAATCACCTCACACAGTGCATACCTTGAAAATAAACAGCTCATATCTATAGTGTATATACACTCACCGGCCACTTCATTACATACACCTCCTTGTATCTACACCCAGTGTCCATCTTATCAGCTCCACTGACCATATAGGAGCACTCTGTAGTTCTACAGTTCCAGACTGTAGTCCATCTGTTTCTCTGTATACTCTATTAGCCTGTTCTTCAATGGTCAGGACCCCCACAGGACCACCACAGAGCAGGTATTATGTGGGTGGTGGATCATTCTCAGCACTGCAGTGACACTGTTGTGGTGGTGGTGTGTTAGTGTGTGTTGTGCTGGTGTGAGTGGATCAGACACAGCAGTGCTGCTGGACACCTCAGTGTCACTGCTGGACTAAGAATCATGCACCAACCAAAACTATCCAGCCTACAGTGTCCTGTGGGCAGTGTCCTGTGGGCAGTGTCCTGTGGGCAGCGTCCTGTGGGCAGCTGTAAGCACCACTGATGAAGGACTAGAGGATGACCAACACTGCACTGTGCAGCAGCAGATGAGCTATCGTCTCTGACTGTACACATACAAGGTGGACCAGCAAGGTAGGAGCGTCTAATAGAGAGGACAGTGAGCGGACACAGTGTTTAAACACTCTAGCAGCACTGCTGTGTCTGATCCACTCACACCAGCACAACACACACTAACACACCAAAGCTACTTTGGGTCAGATACTTTGTTTTGACTGGCTGGCTCACACAGAAGGAAGGCGGATAGTAAATGTTACTGGTAGGAAGCCAAATGTAGTCATATGTAAATGGGTGTTTGAACCGCTGCACACTATTGTCAGACACGTGTAGGTTCACTGGTGTGTTTGATGGTAATATACAATGTGGTTTTTACTGTTCAGATATGAAATGAAAAATTAATCTGGATACGATCTGGATATGCCAGAATCAGAGTTCATGTGGTTTTCCATTATCCAGACTATCAAAAATGAACCTTGATACGATCTGCAAATGCCAGAAATTGGATTTCATATGGTTTTCCACTCTCCAGACTATGAAAAATCCATCTGGATATGATCTGGATATGCCAGGAATCGGATTTCATGTTGTTTTCCACTGGCTAGATTAGCAAAAATGAATCTGGATACAATCTGGATATGTCAAAAATTGGATTTCATGTGGGTTTCCTCTGTTCAGACTATCAAAACTTAATCGGGATTCAGTCTGGATTTGCCAAAAATCAGATTTCATGTTGTTTTCAGTGTCCAGACTATGAAAACTGAACCTGCATACGACCTGGATATGTCAAAAATTGGTTTGTGCTGCCAGTCTGAATATAGCTCTTGAGGAGCCACTGCTTCAAAGTGATTCGATGGAAATGGTTCCACTGATGTTTTAGCAAGTCCAAGTCAGTGGTTCAGAAGAGTGGTTTGGTAAGACTCAGATTCATATAGCCTTTTGATTTGCCATCCCAAACCTCCAGTGAACCTACACACAGTGTATGACAAGAACACCTGGTATTCATTGGGTTTCATGGTGGTCATCTACCCAAGCACTGCCTGGCTGCGAACAGCAAAATGTTTGTTTAGCGGTTCTTCATCTGGAAATGCTCTCTGGAAGGTTTAGTAGGTCTTCCACACATTAAATGAGATCTTACTCATCATCTCCTCTTCTGTCTTCAGAAATCATTTTTTCAGAGGTGTTCCAGCCTAGCAGATAGTTACAGTTACTGCTAGGCTATGAAGGACAAACTGACTGAACTGGTTTGCTACAGCGCCACCCTGAGGCGGACCAGTGCTGCACTCTCACTCAACTTCTAAGCTGCTTATCCTATCCCAGTGCTCATTGGGCAGAAGGCAGGAAACACCCTGGACAGACCACCTGTCCATTACGGGACAGGCACGTTCACACCTAGGGACCAATTTAGCATTTGCATGTCTTTGGACTGTGGGATTGGAGAGGTGCTCCAATCCCACAGTCCAAAGACATGCAAATGCTAAATTGGAGGAAACGTATGCAGACACAGGGAGAACATGCACACTCCACACAGAAGGGACCCTGGACACCCCTTATGCCACCTAGTTATTTAGGAGTAATGAAGAGAGAAGTTTGCTGACTGGTGGGTGAAGCTTCTGAAGCCCTGAATCTGTATTTGAGCACCATTTGTGACATTCAAGGGGTCCAAGAGGTAAAGTAGGGGGTCCCAGACCACCCTCATGACCCCCCTGTATTTCACACCTTGCCTACATATGTCTTTTGATTTTTTGTATCATCACTGTCCAATGAAAAACCAGTATCTCCAAACAGGAATCTCATGGAGGAGGAAAAAAACGATCACCACTTTCAGTGTACGTTAATGTAATGTGGTTTCATTCAAAGCAAGTTTGGGGCAGATCTATTGGTCCAGTCATCATAACACTTCCACACTCTGTAAAACAGCTGCTGGACAGCCACAGTATGTAACACTGATGATACAACAGTGGTCAATCTGCAGAACGATGTGCCTCACAACGTCCTGCAGGCATCCGTGAACCAACAAATATAAGATTTAGTCCAAGATCCACTCAGAACCGTCACAACACACCATCTCAGACATCAGGCAGCGCATTCATAACCAGTACATGTAGTATCTCTCTCTGAGGGAACTGTTAGAGGTGAACGTCTGGTTCCATTCACCACCACTGTGAACAGTTCTGACTCAGTAAGCTTTTCTAGAAACCCACTCACGCCAAACCCACTCTGAATGACTCTGTTCACATCTCAGCTGTTTCACTTTGCTCATATCTGAAAACCAAACTGCTGGAATTCCACACACTGAACCAAAGCAAAGAGCCAATAACCAACCAAATTCAGTCAGCCACCCGAGACTTCTCAGCTGGACCTGCTCATGCATATTTCAGATAGACGAACAGAGAGATAGATATATGGACAGATACATAGATAGAGAAATAGATATACAGATAGACGGATGGATGGATGGATGGATGGATAGATAGATAGATAGATAGATAGATAGATAGATAGATAGATAGATAGATGAATGGATAGACAGACCCACAGACAGACAGATAGACACACAGTCAGATGACGGATGGATAGATTGACAAATCGGTTGATGGGTGGATGGATGGATGGACAGACAGACAGACAGAAAGATAAAAATAAATATAGATGGGTAGATAGACAGATCGATAGATAGAGGGATAGAGGGAGAGCGGACTGTCAGTGCTGATACTCAGCTCACAGTGGCCAGACTCTCACAGCACGCCCTGACCGCCTGCACACGGCTTAGTACAACTTCCCTGCGTTCACAATGAGACCTTCTCTCGCGCTTTCAGGGCCTGCGCGAGTGCTCAGGGGGCGTGGAGGGGTGACAGTATAGACCGTACACTTTACTACACACCGAACCCTTCGGCTTACACGGGGGACCGAGCGGTTTCAGAGCAGTTAAGAACAGAGAGGTTTCCCTGCAGCTCCTACCTCTGAAGCCTCCTGGGACTGAACGGGGAGCTCCTGGTCTGCGATGGCCGGCGGCACACGCCTGTCCCGGGCGAGCTGCCCTCCTCCTCCGCCTCCTCCACGTTCACCAGTGGCACCACATGACCGTCCACTGTCCGAGCCATAGTGACCGAGCACCAGCGCGGAGTTGCTGTGACTAACTCTCAGAGAGGCAACTCCGACAGGACGGCAGCGGGCTTGGAGCAAACTGAGCTCCTGCATTACAGAGTCAGCCTGTAGGGTTACTACGCCTGATTGATGCGCATGAGTCTCGTGCAGTGACATGTTTCTGCCAGTAGAGGGCGCCAGAGGCTTGATGGCAGAACGAGTATGTGATTTGAGTTAGAGCTCACAGATTCTCGGGAGCCCCTCAGGTGTCATGGTGATTACCGTTTTAGTAAGACGTGGCCACGAATTAATATATTGAGGCTACAAATTAATATACTTAAGCACAAGTTATTAGGAACGTCAGTCACAGCCTCAGTATATTAATTTGTGGCCTCATTATAGTGCATTTCGGGCTCAATCGAGTATGTTGTGACCTCGATATATTCATTTGTGCCCTCAATATAGCAATACCTCTACTCAGTATAATAATTTGTGGCCTCAGTATAGTCATATGAGGCATCAATATAATGATTACTGTTCTTAATATAGTATATTTTGATCTAAATATAGCATATTGTGCCCTCACGATAGTAATTCTTTACTCAGTGTAGTAATTTGTGGCCTCAATATAGTAATTGATGTGCTCAATATAGTACACTGTGGCCTCAAAATGGTAATTCATATACTCAGTATAGTATATTGTGGCCTCAAAATGGTAATTCATATACTCAGTATAGTATATTGTGCCCTCAGTATAGCAATTAGTGGCCTCAATATATTAATTTATAGTCTCAGTATATTAATTTGTGGCCTCGGTATCGTAATTTGTGGCCATGACGTATTAATTCAGCTACTTAATATGGTATATTGTGCCCTCAATATAGTAACGTGTGGACTCACCATAGTACATTGAGACCCCAGTATAGTATATTGTGGTCTCAATATATTAAGTTGTGTGCTCAAAATAAAAATTGATGGTCTCAATATATTAATTTGTGGCCTCCATATCATAACTTGTGGCCATGACATAGTAATTCAACTACTTAATATGATATATTGTGCCCTCAGTATAGTAATGTGTGGCCTCACTATAGTACATTTTGACCACAAAATAGTATATTGTGGCCTTAATATATTAATCTGTGTGCTCAGTATAATAACATATGGCCTAAATATATTAATTTATGGCCTCAACATGGGAATTAATGCACTCAATAGAGTATATTGTGCTTTCAATATAGTAATGTGTGGCCTCACTATAGTATATCTTGAGTTTAATATAGTATATTGAGGCTTTAGTATAGCATTCCTTAGTATTTTATTGGCCTCTGCATATTAACTTCTGTGCTCAATATAGTAATTTGTGGCCACAACTTATTAAAGATCACCATGTGACCTTGTAGGCTCTGTATAGATTAAGATTTAAGCTTTAATCCCTTATTGATCCCACAGTGGGGAAATTTGTCTTCCACATTTAACCCATCCGTGAAGTGAAACACTCACATACACACTAGTGAATACACACACTAGGGGGCCATGAGCACACTTGCCTGGAGCAGTGGGCAGCCCTATCCATGGCGGCCAGGGAGCAGTTGGGGGTTAGGTACCTTGCTCAAGGGCACCTCAGTCATTACTGTCAGTTCAGGGAATCAAACCGGCAACCTTCCGGTCACAAGGCTGGCTCCCTAACCTCCAGCCCACAATATTTCAAAGTTATATGTTTTTTTCTGGTTCTACTAATCAGCTTCAATGTAAGGGATCATTAAACGACTTTGTGGCTGGTTATCTTGTTCAGAGCCTTGTGCCAGAGAAGCATAGCAGTGATATTCACTCAGTTCACATAATACTTTTACCACCTCAAGCGTATTTGTGGGCAAATGTGTTCCTTAGTTCCATTTTAGTTCTTCACATCTAGGACATTTAGGCTCTGATTTCATTCTGTTGTGCTGTTCTAGCTCCTGGACTGCTTTACTGTTAAAGGGAATTAGCACTTGGAGTTTCGAACCTGGTCATTTTTTTTCCTGAGGTTGTTTTTGCTAGGATCGTTTTCCTTCTCTTTGAACCAAATATAAACAAAGGAAGAACAGTTGTACTTCAGAATGCTCTACACACCAGGACCTCTCACTGACGATAATGCATTAGGTGATTGATCAGGAATCTTACTTGTTCTTTTTTCAGGTGGGATCAATTGAGGCCTTGGCCAGCTTTAGTGTTACTGAGTTAGGTGTAGATACCTGATCAATATAATCAGTGCCCATCGACCACCACCAGCTGCAGGCATGGGAAAGCTCTGGTAATACAAGCTGTGGTAATACCAGCTGTGACTGGAAGGTCGCCGGTTCGATCCCCTGACCTGTCAGGACATGCCTGAAGTGACCTTGAGCAAGGCATCTAATCCCCAGCTGCTCCTTGGGCTGTCCAACAGTTTGGGTGAGTGTGCTCACTGCCCCCTAGTGTGTGTACATTGATGGTATTTGGGAGATGCTTTTATCCAGAGTGACTTACAGCTTGATCATTTCTTAAGCTGCGGTTAGGAGTCTTGCCCAAGGACTCGTATTGGTATAGTGTAGTATGTTTACCCAGATAGAGGATCTACTGCATGGGAGGCGGAGGTGTTACCTACTATACTTTACCAACTGCTGTGTGTGTATGTGAGTGTTTAACTGGGCTAAATGTGGAGGTCCTCTTTGTGCAGGCACAATGGGTCAGTGGTTCTAAATTTTAGCTAGCTAGCAATATTGCTCCAAAAATGTCCATTGGGTCACACTTCACAAATACAGTGCTGCGAGACCACCTTCATTTAATTCATTTCCAGTCCAAATGGCCATGGTATTCTTCTTCACCAGGACCGAAAAGCTGAAACCACATAGAACCCTCAACTATATATGAGATCAGATGTTTGAGTGTTTAGTTTGTACACTCTTCACCTTCTTTACAGCTTCCATTCTTTGCCAGAGATTCAATTTCAGGTCCTCTAAGAGACACACCTCCACAGTTCAGTCCTAGGAGTTGGTTTAGCTGGTTCATTGCTTCTTCTCACCATCCAAATAACCCCAAACATATTCCATGATGTTGAGGTTCTGGACTCAATTGTTTGTGTTATATCGGGTTCTCTTTATCTATTGTTATGACCTACATGAAGGTCTGAATGTATTTTAGGTCACATTCATAAAGACATTCACAAAATGATAAAAGGTCCACATGACTGCACACAACCTCAACATACTGTATATACACAGTTGAGTCACATTATTATGACCACCAGCTAATATCCAGAGTAACCGCTGTGCAACAGCAGCTACAGTGACTGAGTAAGGTCCTGGTAGGTTGTCACAGGTATCTGGGGCCATGCTGACTGCAGTGCATCCCACAGCTGCTGGAGGGAGCGTGGGGGAGGATCCATAGAGGGAACACGACGATCAAGGTGGTCCCACAGATGCTGAGTTGGGTTCAAGTCTGGTGAATTAGGGAACAGGGTAGTACTTGGAAGTCTTGGTCATGCTCTTCCAACCAGTGTTGGACATTTCTAGCCATGTGACATTGCGCATTGTCTTGCTGGAAGATCCCACCTGCCCCAAGGAAGACATTCAGCATGTATGGTTGCACGTGGCCTGCAAGGATGGATTCATACCCAAATCGGTTGAGAGGGCCTTCCACACGAATGAGTGGGCCCAGAGAATGACACGAAAATGTGACTTCCTTCATGAGCTACTGGCTGCCGCCACTGAAAGTAGGAAGTTGCCATAATAATGTGACTCGACAGTGTACATAACAGTTCTTCTCCACTGGAATCTATAGTGAATTGAGGTTTGTGTCCACTAGAGGGTGCAATTGTTCAACAGTTTTAAGCCACAGTACTCATTCAGTAATGAAGTCATTGAGCTTAGAGAGTGAATGAAAGGAGAACTGGCCCATATCCATAGTAGTGAGTAGAGAGTTTGAGGGACTTTTGGGAGTTTCTTTGGAATGCTGGAGGTCAGCGATGCTGCTCCAGTCTTCATTTATCTGATTTCTGACTGCAGGTATACCAGAGCTTCCGGCTTCCTTATTGATCTGCGTCTGCAGAGGACATGCTAATGATAGCGGGATGGGCTGAGAGGTTCTCCGCTGGGGACTGCACTCTCTGTCAGCCTGAGAGAACAATTACCTCGCTGTTGGGGGATTAAGGAATATGCATAATGAAGATCCTTCCTTTTTCTCAGGCCGTCGACCCATGGGACGCCACGGAACCTGGAATATTCATTCCATTATTGGTTCATTTCAGCCAGAAACGCTCAACATGGATAGATGGATGGGTGCTACTGCACAGATAGGCCCTTTTTAACACACATAAATCTGGATTCGGATTCGCTCAAGGGCACAACCACTTGAGCGGCTGTCAGGAACAGTCACCGTTCTTCTTCTTTCTTTTTTTCCTTCCTTTTTTTCTGAGCACCTCAATCTCTAATCTCAATTCTAGCACGCATCCCAAGTTCACATCCATTTCTTCTGCGGGAGGACGCTATTATACCCTGAGACAAAGGGCAGCTAAGCTGGTGGAATTCTCTCTGGATGACATTCAAAAGAAAAAGTCATTCCGAGGAGCCGTCCCACCAATCGGCGTTTGGGAAAGCAATGGAATTCAAGCCGTCATTGATTTGCTATGAGAAAGCTCTGGTGATGCAAGCTGTGGTGATACCAGCTGTGACTGGAAGGTCGCTGGTTCTATCCCCTGACCCAATAGGACATGCTTGAAGTGACCTTGAGCAAGGTATCTAACCCCAAGCTGCTCCCTGGGCATCATGGATATGGCTGCCCACCACTCCGGGCAGGTGTGCTCACTGCCCCCTAGTGTGTGTACCTTGACATTGACAGTAATTGGCAGACGCTTTTGTTCATCCAGAGTGACTTAGAATTTGACCATTTCTTACACAGGTAGGGGAAGGTAAAGTTAGGAATAGTAATACCTCTACTCAGTATAATAATTTGTGGCCTCAGTATAGTCATATGAGGCATCAACATAATGATTACTGTTCTTAATATAGTATATTTTGATCTAAATATAGCATATTGTGCCCTCACTATAGTAATTCCTGTACTCAGTGTAGTAATTTGTGGCCTCAATATAGTAACTAATGTGCTCAATATAGTACACTGTGGCCTCAAAATGGTAATTCATATACTCAGTATAGTATATTGTGCCCTCAATATAGTAATGTGTGGATTCACCATAGTACACTGAGACCCCAGTATAGTATATTGTGGTCACAATGTATTAATTTGTGTGCTCAAAATAACAATTGATGGTCTGAATATATTAATTTGTGGCCTCCATATCATAACTTGTGGCCAGTTCACATCCATTTCTTCTGTGGGAGGACGCTATTATACCCTGAGACAAAGGTTAACAGCTAAGCTGGTGGAATTCTCTCTGGATGACATTCAAAAGAAAAAGTCATTCCAAGGAGCCGTCCCACCAATCGGTGTTCGGGAAAGCAAAGGAATTCAAGCTGTCATTGACTTGCTATGAGAAAGCTGTGGTGATACCATCTGTGACTGGAAGGTCGCTTGTTCTATCCCCTGACCCAATAGGACATACCTAAATCTAACCCCCAGCTGCTCCCTGGGCACCATGGATATGGCTGCCCACCACTTTGGGCAGGTGTGCTCACTGCCCCCTAGTGTGTGTACCTTAACATTGACAGTACTTGGCAGATGCTTTTGTTCATCCAGAGTGACTTAGAATTTGACCATATCTTACACAGGTAGGGGAAGGTAAAGTTAGGAGTCTTGCCCAAGAACTCGTATTGGTATAGTGTAGTATGATTGCCCGGATAGGGGATCTACTGCATGGGAGGCGGAGGTGTTACCTACTACACTATACCAACCACTATTATACCCCGAGACAAAGGGTAGCTAAGCTGGTGGAGTTATCTCTGGATGACATTCAGAAGTCAAAGTCATTCAAAGTAGCCGTCCCACCAATTGGGGTTCAGGAAAGCAAAAGAATCCAAGCCATTGACTTGCCATTGAATGCTTTATTACAAACCAAAGAAGTAGTTAAGATATTGTACAAATATACACTTTAAATGAGGCAAGGTATGTACACGTGGTGGGGTTGTGACCAGTCGAAGCAAGCCAGGAACACTTTTTATAAGACGGAAGGAATAAGAAGCATTGTTTCTTTCTCAGGAAGTTCTCAATGGACCCCAAAACAGGCTGACAAGGGAACCTAAAGAACCCAAAAAAAGGACAGATTCGAAAGTGCAAAGTTTGAGTATAGCTATCAATCAGCATCATTCAGTTGAAATCAGGAGTCAAATATAAAAGCTATCCCTTATTCTCAGTCACCAACATCTTTTTTTTTTTTTTACTTGCTATATGATACATTAGCACTGAGGCAATCAACGATCTTTCCCTGTAACATGCAGTTCCATTGCTTCCAAATGCACAGATGCACGTTCTCCTAAGTTTCATATACATGGTATGTAACACTGGGGTCCAATTTTCAGATTCATCTGCAGTGGCCGATACATACCACAGTACCAAAAACAAGAAAAAATAGAACTTAATATATCAAAAACAATAGAAGAAGAAGAAGAAGAAGATGAAGTTCCATCAGATGTAGCTCACGCTGACTCATATAACTCCATGATGAGAGAGGAGGAGGAGGAGGACTGGAATGTTTTTCACTGATGCAGAGCCTGGAGATTGGAACGATGTCCGTGGTTTGTTAGATCACCCTTGCGTTTAGGTTCTGACGCACGTTTGATGAAGGTTGACGCAATCCAGACCAGACTTTAGGCCTCGTCATACCATCTGGCTCTGCTCCTTGAGCCGAAACCACAGTGGCTAGCCTTCAGAAGCGTTCTCTTCCCTTCAAACCACTAGAAAAGTGAGGCCATCTCCCAAGCGGTAGTTTGGGACACAATTTCCCACTTCATACCAAATGTAGTGGGTTTGGTTTTATGCCGGAGCTTCGAGGCTAATGTAAGCTTATACCCCAGATATTGGCCGCAATTATTTGCCCATTTTTTATAATAACCATATGGAAAGCAAGTCTGGGAACTCTTGAGCTTCCCACCTCAACATGTTGAAGCTAGGTCTAGTCCTGGAGGTTGGGATGCTCACAGTAATCTAGTATTTTGGCTGCTGTTATCATGTGAAAAGCTCTTACAAAGCTGTTACACTGGAGCTAAACAGCTGTTTGGTCCATTTACTGTGAAAATGTAGAATTTGGCAACGTAATGTTATGACTGTTTTGGTACAGTTTGGGTAGCGTTATGACTGTTTTGGTACAGTTTGGGTAGCGTTATGACTGTTTTGGTACAGTTTGGGTAGCGTTCTGACTGTTTTGGTACAGTTTGGGTAACGTTCTGACTGTTTTGGTACAGTTTGGGTAATGTTCCGACTGTCTTGGTACAGTTATTGTAGCGTTCTGACTGTTTTGGTACAGTTTGGGTAGCGTTATGACTCTTTTTTGTAGTGATGAAATAGAATATTTGCTTATTAGTTTTAATAAAATAAACATAATCAAGGTCGAAGATCACTTGGAGCAAAAAAAGACGTTACTTCAGCAGAATGGTCCATATTATGATGTGCTCGTGATCATATGATAAAAAGGGGGAAATTGTGCAAATGTTCACCAAACTACAACTTTAAGAGTCAGCTATATGCTATATGGCCCATGTATTGACCCCATTTCATTCAGTACCTACATATCCGAGGAGCCTGAGGCAGCGGGGCCCTCTCTGGGGGGAAATGCTTTACACCAAGCACCCACTTTTATTAAAACATGACATCTGGGAGAAGGTCTACTGTTAACCAGATCTACCACACTGAAACGGAAAAAAAGAGAAAAAAAGAATGCCACACGACAAACCGCTAGCGAAAGTGGAACACCAACTTTCATCCTAAAATATATCAAACCGAGCTGAGAACCTGACATAGTTTCACAACAGTACAAGATTAGAGTTGGCCGGTGATAAAATCCCATGTAGGTCATGATTAAAGATCGAACAGCTTCATACGAGAGCAGCACTGGCTTCTTATTTGCGTGCTCTCTCCTTTCTCCCATTAACAGCATCACGACAGCGGCCGGGCTTGTAAATGTAACTGCACTAATACTATCAAAGTGGTACCTTTACCTGATTCATACTGTTCCGAGACCTAAATATGGAAAGTATAATAACAGAAAACTTGTAGATCATTTATAGGACGTCCACATTCGACAGAACCTACTTATAAGAGCTCTAACTTATTGCTGCTTACCTTAATAACCTTCTTTATGGAAAAAAAAATACAATAAAATAAGCAATTACGAGCAAAAACTGAATAAAACGGCTGTAAAACCAAGAAAAAGTGACAGTTAATAAACGCACCATCATCACATTCATACGCTTGTTCATTCATTTCAAATTTCTCGTTAAAACCGAAACATGACAACTAGACCCATTAAGCAAAATGAGCAAGGCCGGCCGCTCACGGGCTGGCTCGCCGACATAACTCAGCCAAATGAATCCACAAACTGAAATCAGTTAACCCTGGAGATAGGCACATCATACAGGGCATGAGACATGGACTCTCAGAACTTTCCGAGTCACAGTTAAGATGACAGTGAGTACACAGATATGAGAGGAGGTGAAGTCAATGTACACTTCATCTATATGGATTTAGATGTTATTCGATACAGTATAACCCATTTCTACAGGGTTTTCACCACTCTAGTTCAGCAATAAGTTCATACTGTACACGGCTCGTCTGGAGGCCTGGACTTTATGGTCAGGACTGCTGGAGCACTCTCAAAAACCGTGGGTTAATAAACAATTGCTATTTTAAGCCAGTTCCCATCCAAAGGAATACATCATACCTCTCATGCACACGTTTTGGTTGAGAGTTGCGTTAAGTAGGGGTGTAACGATACGCAGGTTTCATGATATGTGTCATGATATATACAGACAGAACAAACAGAAATTCAAACAATTATTTTAGTGCACTCATCATCAAACCAACAGCTGCACCCAGAAGGAAGTGTGGGATTGCAGTGCGATTGGGAAGGAAGATAAAGGTTACCAGGAACAATAAATGATGATAATTTTAGACTGATATGGGCAATATTTATTGAGCTACACATACAGAAGTAGTGTCTCTCAGTATGGCTAACGCAACATGCCAGACGTCTCGGCATGGAGTTGTAGAGGTTCCTAATGGTGTCTTGTGATAATCCATCCCATGCAGCTTGAATATCCTCACACAGTTCCTGCAGACTGTGCGGTAGGGGTGGAGGTGGAGTGACACCAGGTCTTCTGGACACTTAACAACCAACCGTTCGATCTTGGCACTGACCACGGTGCCTCCACACACGGATTCTCTGATGTAAGAGTGTCTGAACATTGATGTGGTCTACATCCAGGAACTTGTCCAGTTCATGCCAAATCCAATCACAGCTGTTATTGGTGCTCGTGGAGGTAGTACACGCTATTAGGTATGTTTCAGTCACAGGGGACTCATTTTTGGTCTGGTGAGCTTAATTTCAGGTTCAGTTTTTTGGCCACCATTCCACTTTCTGTTCAGTCTGATATTGTGATATGATTGTGATATTGTGATAATGATGTCATCATAACCACCATACTAAATAACACCAGAAGAACTATACGTACATCGTCACACCCCTAGTCAGCATGAGTCATGAGGAATTAAAACAGCACTGGTTTATTAACCCATGGTTTTGTGAGTAAGGACTGTAGGGTGAGTGGGAAGGAGAGAAGAGTCCTTCAGCACAAGTCCTTCACGTTTTTCATTCCCTTATTGGTTTATTTCCGCTTCCTAAAGCTGTCTGTTCTAAGGTGGCGAAGCGCAAACGGCCGTCTCTCCAGATAGAGGTCGGACTGGGAAAAAGAATAAAATAAGTGGAGTGGACGGGGGCGCCGTTCCGCCTGGCTGTGCTGCCTTCGACATCCCGAGAGAAGAACAGAAAAGCAGAAAACGGTGTGCGGAAGGAGGAGAGACATCACTTCCCTTTATTGTCCGCATGGGGGGCCGATCACGTCTTATTTCCCACATGTAGTCTTTCCAGCAACACGGCAATTAGGGAGGCTTCAAGTAAACTGGGCTTTTATTCCTCTTGATGGCGCGTGGCGGTCCGAGTCTGTTTGGATTTGGGGGGAATGGTGGGGCGGGGGTGGTGGTGGTAGGCTCACTGCAGCGTGTATATGTATGTGTGTAGTGACTCTAGACAGTCTGGAAGGCCTTGGTTTGGGCCGGGATCATCACCGGGGTGGCACCCATTCTGGCCAGGTTGGCCGGGCTGAGTTTGGATGGGCTGGGTTTGGGGCTGTTTTGGGTCGGGCTGGGTTTGGGGGGGTTTACCTGGGTGTATGCAGGAGGGGCTTGGGGAAAAGTGGCCGGCTGGCCGTTCTCCTTCAGGGTGGCTGAGACCGGGGGCGGGGGGCGAGGCTTGGGCCCCCGGGGAACGCTGCTGTGCACCATAGACTGGGTGGAGGAGGCTCCAGAGCGGGAGCTGCCTGAGCGAGATGAGGAGAGGGAGTTGGGCTTCACCAGCTTCGCTTTAGGAGCCTCCGCATCCTCCCTGGAATACAGACAGAACACATCATCATCATCACTATTAGTGTTAGTATTCTTAGTAGTGTCATTATTAGTTTTATTACTGATATTTTTCTCATTTGTTTACGGTTATTTGCTATGGGAGAAATGTAAGATTTATGGCAGTGAAGCTTTGGTGAAAGAGAGAGAGAGAGAGAGAGAGAGAGAGAGAGAGAGAGAGAGAGAGAGTTTGGACAGCTGAGATTCAAGAAATGCTGCAACATTTNAAAAGGCTCCGTGCTCCCTACATAGTGCGCTACGAAAGTTAGGAAATTCCAGCTTTTACGGACACACAGTGTACTCTTTATGGCGTATGGATGTGTCTGAACCCTGAATGTCTATTTTTAGCTATACTATGCACTGTTGGGCTGCAAGAGCCAGTATTTGAATTCCTACATAGTGCACTATATAGGGAGCAGGGAGGTGTAGTGCACTATATAAGGAGCAGGGAGGTGTAGTGCACTATATAGGGAGCAGGGGGGTGCAGTGCACTATATAACGAACAGGGAGGTGTAGTGCACAGTGTAGGGAGCAAGGAGGTGTAAAGTACTATGTAGGGAGCAGGGAGGTGTAGTTTACTATATGGGGATGGGGGGGTGCAGTGCACTATATAGGGAACAGGGAAGTGTAGAGCACAATATAGGGAACAAGGAGGTGTAGAGTACTATGTAGAGTGCAGGGAGGTGTAGTGCACTATGTAGGGTGCAGGGAGGTGTAGTGCACTATGTAGGGAACAAGGAGGTGTAGTGCACTATATAGAGAGCAGGGAGGTGTAGAGCACTATTTAGGGAGCAGGGAGGTGTAGTTCACTATATAGGGAACAGGGAGATGTAGTGCACAATATAGGGAACAAGAAGGTGTAGTGCACTATATAGAGTGCGGGGAGGTGTAGAGCACCTTATAGGGAGCAGGGAGGTGTAGTGCACTATATAGGGAGCAGGGAGGTGTAGTGCACTATATAGGGAAAAGGGAGGGGTAGTGCACAATATAGGGAGCAAGGAGGTGTAGAGTAGTATGTAGGGAGCAGGGAGGTGTAGTTCACTATATAGGGAGCAGGGAGGTGCAGTGCACTTTATGTGCATGTAAACGTTCTGCAAAGTTCTAAAACCCAAAGTACATGCCAGAGGGAGAAACCCTCTCCCACAGAACCCACTTATCTTAGCTGTTACAAGGTGACACCATCTCCTAACACAATCCTTATTGGGTGCCTGTAGGAGCGCAACTTGTGGCAGGACGGTGCTACCACTCTGGGAGTCGACCAGTCAGAACAAAGAGGGTGAACTGACCTATCAGAACACACTGGGCTGATTGGGAGGCGGGGCTTAAAGACACAGGAGCTCTAATAGAGCGTTTTAGACACTTAGAATTAGGGCACATTCATGTGCAACCTGGGTACTGTAGGTAGACTGTGTGTTGGGTAGTAAATGCTCGTGTTTGGCTCCAGCATGGAAGGGCTTTAATGCACACTCACCGGATTTCATTGGGCGTCTCCTCCTCTTCGTACTTCTTCTTCTCCTTCTTGCGGAAGACCAGCCACACGATGAGGATAATGAGCAGAACTCCAAAGGACACCCCCACCACGGCCCCGGCCACCACGCCCATCCCGCGCACATCTGGAGAGGAAGCAGGACACATTAGCATTCTCTCAGTAAGCCATTCCAATATACCGCACACATACACAGAGTCACCAGCCAGCCTCATTACCTGTGACTGAAACATTCCTAATAGTGTGTAATACCTCCACGAGCACCAATAACAGCTGTGATTGGATTTGGCATGTACTGGACAAGTTTCTGGATGTAGCCACATCAATGTTCAGACACTCTTACATCAAAGAATTGTACATTTGGTTCAGATTAGCTTTGCTTTCCCTGGCACAATTCCGAGGAGAATTTGGGACCGGGATTTCAGCCACTGCTGGTAGACCCGTATGACCATACGCTTTTATACACCTGCAAATTCAGCTACTTCCTTCACACTATGGTCTTTGGCACGCCCAAATGCAGTGCCATCTGCAGGAGCCTAAAGTTACTACCACCTTAAACACGCACGGTGGATATAAACTGGAATGACTCAGCGCTTTTCCATCCCGTAAGTAGCCAATCAGTCAAAGTTTGGTATCCAAATTTTGCTTCTTCAGTTTAAGACTGGAGCTTCCAGGCTAATGTAGTAACAATAGAAGTCAACAGTCACCCAAACCTTTTTTTAAAACACATCCCTGAACCTTCTCTCAAACCACATCCAGGCCTCCATTAAGGCCATGCAGATTTGTTGCTGTGGTTTACAGCACTGTATGACTTACTGTGACCTATAAACATGAACAGAACCTCGCCATGCCAAGGAGCGCTGGGGGCAGCTGCCTTGGAATCCTCTGCAGAAGTTCCTACTTACAAGTTTGGAGCACAAGATGGACATGGAGGAAATAACTAAGCTTTTCTGTTTATGTTTGTTTTTCTGTTGTCAACGAGAGCATGTTTATTCTGCGGTACTTCAGCAAACAAAGAGCAGCGGATTGCGCATTAGATGGGTCATGTTTGTATCCAGCTGGAAGCAGCTCGTTGCATAATTCCAAGTATTCCACTAGTAATTATGGCATTGGTGTGGGGTTCATGTGCGCTCATGTCATATAAACACGATACCTCCAACACAACCTTAAGGTAGCAACACTCCCCCATAACAGAAATGCACCCCCCTTCAGGTGCATGCACACCTTCAATATCAGGATGTTTGTTTGCTTGGTGTGCGAGTTTGGGAACGTTGGAACAGCCATAGGGCATAGGGTCTCTTTTCTGGACCCAGGGCCGCTCGGTCTGTGAGATTTGGTCAAGTGTGAAAGCAGTTTTCAAGCTCTGATCTCTGGTTCTACTGAAATGGGTGGTCTGGGGTTCCCTACTCTTCCTCCTGCACATGTGGAAGCTATCTGCTCCTGGTATCACGTAGGGTGTTGCATGATCAGTTCATTTTGCTACATGACTGCTTTGACTTGTTGCATGTGCTGAGAGCATCATGAACAATGTCTGACATGTGACGTAAGCAAGGACAGATCTTATAACTGTTCCTGACTGACCCAACAGCCTCAATTGCAGACATTCAGTGAGCAGTGATGTCCTCCATGAGTCATCCTGTCAGTGCCAGCACCATTGGCAGACGGCTGCACCACGCAGGACTACATGCACACAGACCGCTACAGTGACTGCCCTTAACACCACGTCAACGTCACCAAAGACTGCAATGGTGTCGTGCCAGACTGTCATGGAGTGACTCAGAATGGCAGCAGGTCATCTTCAGTGATGAGTCCTGCTTTTGTCTTGGTGGAAACGACCAACAAATCCGTGGTCAGCACCATTAGCCAAGAACCAAGAGCCAAGAACCAAAGCCTGGTGTCACTCTACCTCCACCCCTACCACACCATCTGCAGGAACTGTGTGAGAATATTCAAGCTGCATGGGATGGATTATCACAGGACACCATTGGGAACCTCTACAGCTCCATGCCGAGATGTCTGGCATGTTGGGTTAGCAAACATGGCGGCCCGACGCCATACTGAGAGACACTACAACTTGGACATGTCTTGGTTGACCAACTATTTGATCTGGCCTAAGTGTGCAAATGCAAATTGGTTCAAACATCAGGTGTCAAACACATATTGGCTGACTGCATCTAGAACTTAGAGCCATTTCCCATTGGTGTATGCACACAGAGGAATCTGCCTTCCACCTTTAACCCATCCGTGAAGTGAAACACCTTCATGTACACACTAGTGAACACACACTACCGAACAGTGAGCACCCTTGGAGCGGTGGGCAACCCTATCCATGGCGCCCGGGGAGCAGTTGGGGGTAAGGTCGTGCAGTCCTGTCTTGTCGGTGCAGGGAATCAAAATAGTGACCCTCCCATCACAAGGCTGGCTCCCTAACCTCGAGCCCATGACTCCCCCAGCTCCCCCAACGAATATGCCCTAAGGGAGAAAACTACACCTTTAATATGCATGACAGACGCCAACGGCCTCCTCCAATCGCACAGCACATGCTAGAGCATACTCACCATCCAGTGAGAGGGCGATAAAGTACAGCGGGAGCAAGGAGCAGTAATTTATGCTCAAATATCCGGACGAGCCCCCATGCACTGCATTGCAGATACTGTACCTAAAGCAATACATCTCCCAGTACCAGGAGAATACTTCAGCAAACACAACAAGCCATTAATCAAGTTCGCCGTCGCCACAATTTTCTGTGAACAAAGTGCCGTATTTCTTTGCGCGAGTAAGTTTCTTTCTCATTCCCCCAATTAGTGTTTTCTCGTTAATTCCGTCTCCCGTAAGCGTAATTATGCAAGGGAAAAGCTTTGGACGCTAGTGGTGGATGAATACGAATCAAGGAGCGACACGAAAACAACACAAAACAAAACAAACAAGAAGAAAAACAAGCTGTTTAATTTTTTATTTGGATGTTAGAATGGAGCACACATCCGCGGAAATTTGCTCCCAGAAGGGCGAGCGCATCAGGAGCGCCTTCAAACCGAAACCTTGCTCCTAATGCGGTGCCGTCTTGGCCTTCTATTGTTTCGCGGTAATGAGGCAGTGCGTTAGCACGAGTGGACTAAAAACAGACGCACACGTGGCGAAGAATCCTGCACCAAGTTCTTTTAATCAGTGTTTTCCTTCTGTGTGATCAACAAAATCGATTCCAGGATCTTATAGCGCTGTGCGCTTTCTCAGTGTACAGATGGTGTTTGTCTGTGATCAGAGGAGTACTTGTATTCCTCTGTGACTCCTCGTGTTTAAACAGGTGCGTGGTGGATATTAGGGATGCATGATAATGATTCATATCGGTATCATCAGATCAATGCTTAAGCAATAATTATCGGCCTGGGATGAGCATTTAGACTGGGTTGGTATTTCAGACGGATATTTGATGATGCTTTTGTCCTGCTCTGGAATGTTTAGGTGATGCTGAGCTGTGGTACTAAAGCAAGTATCCTTCTGAAATACATATATCTCTTATACCTCTTTGGAATGCTAATCCAGATGGACTACAGTCCCAGTTTCTACGGTTAACAAATATGAATCAAATATGAAGAAATATATATCAGCATCAGTCCCCATATCGGACCAATCTCTAGAGGATCTAAAGGCTAATTACATGTAACTGATAATATGTGCTGATACAATTGTAGTATATATACTTTAGATATTTAAATAAGCCCACCGGACATAAAAAAGAGTCACCTTGCATATTTAAGGTGGTAGGAAGTAGCTGAATCTGCAGGTGTATGGAAGTGTATGGTCATATGGGTGTACCAACAGTAGCACAAATCCCAGTCTACAGGAAATTCTTTTCGGAATTGTGCCAGGGAAGGCATCCACCAAATCCGGCCCAACCTGGTGGTCCATGTCAAATCCAATCACGGCTGCTATTGGTGCTCGTTTAGGTATTACACGTTGTTAGGTACAGTCGCAGTTTGATTTAGCATGGACTGGACAAGTTTCTGGATGTAGGCGCAGCTGGGCTAGATTTGGTGGATGCCTTCCCTGGCACAATTCCGAGGAGAGTTTCCTGTAGACTGAGATTTTTGCCACTGCTGGTAGACCCGTATGACCATACGCTTCCATACACCTGCAGATTCGGCTACTTCCTTCACACTATGGTCTTTGGCCTGCCCAAATGCAGTCACTCCTTTTAGCTGATCATTGACATCTGCTTTGGAGCCATTTTCCACACATGGAATGAGATCGTGCAGGTATTTATAGCCCCATCATCCTTGTGCAGCGCCATCTGCAGGAGCCTGAAGTTACTACAACCTAAAACGGCAAGGGGACTCATTTTTTGTCCAGTGAGCTACAATAAAAAATTTTGCTTATGATAACAGATACACATATACAGATGACATTATTGACTAACCGATACATCAGTCACGCTCTAATGTCCAGTTCAACTCTAACTGACCTCAGCGACTAAATGCTGATCCTTTTTAAATAAAAGCTGCATTAAGAGCTACTGTTCTCCTGGGAGCTGGCTCTCCACAAAGCTGAAATGGTTATCTTTTCATCATCTTAATGAAATTCGTCCCCCACAAGGAGCTAAATACATGCTCATACACACAAACTTACAGTGGATTTTGACCTCCACAGTGCAGCTCTCCTCCCCCACGTCGTTGCTGGCTGTGCATTTGTAGACTCCTGCGCTTTCTCTGGTTAAGTTCCTCAGCGTCACGATCTCTGGATTCTTCAGATCTAAACAGCAACACAAAGAGCAGTTCACTCACAGAACAGAAGCATGATCTGATACAAGAGCTCGTTATCAATAATTTACTCCTCACTGCTCATTGTAAGAAGTGAAGGAAGCTCATAAACCGCAGATTATACAACTTTCAGTACATACCACATTAGTATTTGTAAATAGCAGAGAACAATAATGCTTGGTTATGATTTGAATTTGATCATATTATTACTGTATGCATGTTTTTGTCATTTTTTAACACTAATAAAGACAAAACCCTTTTAATAGCTTGCAGAATGCAAAACGAATGTAAAAGCAATTCATTATGTAACAAATATGTAATTATACATGTAATAATTAAGTCTAAGTAATGTGAATTAAACATCGGAGTTTGTTAGGTTAGGTAATAAGTAATTAGGCCAATGTAACTCCACAATTGCATTCCAGTCTCACAGCAAACCAAACGAAAACTCTAGAGGCTTAAGTGCATTTCCCTTCTGTGTGCTGTACGGAAGTCCACATCAGTTCCGCATATGGAACAACTCACACTGGAGCTCCTAAAAGAGGCTAATTGCGGAGCAGCAGAGCATAGTGTTGGTGGTGGGGGAGGCATCGGGGTGAAGGGGTGTGCTGATATAAGTGATGTAAATTACATTGGAGCCTGCTTGTTGTGTTAAACAGGCCAATAGAGTCATCAGGAGGTGAGTCGCCTGCACTGGGTTGGTGGGAGATTGCCCACCAGTAGGTTCTGGAGAGTTCCGATGACTAGTGTGGCCTGCACATTTGCCCGATATGTGCCCAGTTGAGCTTTTATGGGATGTGGTGGAGAGGGCCCATTTGCACCCAAGGTTCTGCACCTACAAATACCATCCAAACGGCATGGCTCAACATCCCTCCATGGTCTTCCATCTACTTGTAGAATCCATGCCATGTTGAGTTGCTGCACTTTGCCGCCCTCGAGGGGGTCCTATACGACACTAGTTCCTGTCTCATGACTTTTGGCACATCGGTGTACATATTCCTGTACCAAAATCCTGTACTTGAGTAAAAGTAGAAACGCCCTTGGTATATATTACTCCAGTAAAAGTTGCTTAGTTGTGGACACAGGTAGAAAAGTAAGGTTTTAAATGTACCAAAGTATCAAAAATAATGTTATATTATAGTTTATAGTATTCATGAATGGTTTATATTAAGTTGGGCTGCGTGGCTGCAGACATAAGACTGCTTCAACTTAAGCATAGCTGTTTTACTCAAACATAGCTCAAGCATCGTCAACTCATCATTTGAAAATGTCAGTTGGCCTTTATGTTGTGTTATAATTTCAAACTAAACCGACCAATAGAAATGGTCCAAAATGATGTTCCATTCACCTCCATTCAGAGTTGAAAACGTTTTTTCCTTCTCCGGAAAGTTGAAAGTTTTGAGGCTTTGTTGTGAACTGATATACAGAGTTCCTAACTAGAGAATGAGCCTTCACAACAGTGTTATTAACTGGACACATGGCCTAGTTTATAACTTCCCATTTCAGTGTCAGTTCAGATTATAAAACATGTTCAAGTAGATTATAAATGTTCAAGTAAACTGCTTTATAAATATGTTATTCAGTGTGAACTCCCTATTGGACTGTACACCAAGTCTATGTCAAATCACACTACAATTCGACACTGTTTGAGGCAAGTCCAGTTCGTTGGTGTACATAAGCTTCCATTAGTTGTCAGCCATATTAGCCTTGCTGCTCCGCTGCTAAACAGACACCAAGCATGTTTTGGCTGATTGGCTATTTCTGGGGATATCTGGGGGGGGAGGTGGCTCAACCTGTCCACTGGTCTACTGGAGGCTGGAGGAGCTTACCCAGGAGAGCGAGAGGGGGCAGTTTTCCCATGTATTTGCCCTTGTCCAGCACCCTCTCCCACTTATAGCGAATGGGATCGGAACCGTCCGCAGATTTACAGCTCATCTTCACATCACTGCCCTCCAACAGCCGGCCCTCCATCCAGCAGCGAGGCTTTGACGGTTTTACTATGGAAACATGGAAGAAGGCCTATTCAGCAAAGACATACTGTACATCAGTGGTCAGCAGCCCTCCACCAGGAGATCTACTTACTTGCTTACATACCGAACACTGTGTTAATGCTGCGTTCACATGTTCGCATTGAAAAAACGCCATTCTGCATCTCATAGCCATACATGGTCGATGGCAGCATGAAGCCACACGTACGTTATCATGATGACAGAGTTACTGGTGGTAATGGATGATGATCAGAGGTGAGCTTTATGAGTGCAGACTGTAGGTAGAGGAGAGCAGGAAGAGCTCTGTACTTGTATAGTACTGGGTTTGTCTGGAATTCAACAATGAGACGACTCAATGGTTCCCAAAAACAATCAACATCCGGTTTAGTCCCCCGATTTGGTGGATAGCCAAATTTGGGAACACAGAACTCTCGACGGAGAATTCTGATTACTACTGTGGTTTGCGGAATGTTGCCACTTATGGTGGCAGAGTTGAAACAATGGAATATCTGGTTTGCCGCCTTCCATCTACTGCACACATGTGAACGGAGCATAACACATCTGATCCAGCCAATCAACCACTTCTGAAGAGGTCAGAAGTGGCTGGAGCAGATTGAAGCTAGGCTCTACTAAAAGGTAGATCTCCAGGAGTGGGGCTGGACATAATCACTGTGTTTGAAACAGTAAACAGGGAATGCAAACATCATAACACAAACACTTTACATAATCTCTTTCTGTAGGCCCCCTTGTGGCCATTCTGAGTTGGATATCTCAAATTAATATGATCAAGTAAGTTCACCAGACACCTGTGACTGAAACGTACCTAATAGCATGTAATACCTCCATGAGCACCAATAACAGCTGTGATTGGATTTGGCATGTACTGGACAAGTTTCTGGATGTAGGCCACATCAATGTTCAGACACTCTTCCATCAAAGAATTGGTCAGTTGGACCAGATTTGGTGGATGTCTTCCCTGGCCCAATTCCGAGGAGAATTCCCTGTAGACTGGGAATTTAGCCACTGCTGGTAGACCCGTATGACCGTACGCTTCCATACACCTGCAGATTCAGCTACTTCCTTCACATATGGAACGAGACATTCCCTGCACGGTAGTACCTCTTCTCAATCTATGGATCCCGTCACTCACACCCCACAGGTGTTTATAGCCCCATCATCCTTGTGCAGCGCCATCTGCAGGAGCCTGAAGGTACTACTACCACCTTAAACACGCAAGGTGACTCATTTTTTGTCTGGTGAGCTTATCTCTGTGTTGAGCTATTAGCGAGCAATGCGGGGTGAAGGGGAGAGCTGAGAACCTGTTTAATGAATTCATACTTTTCCAGAAAACTGTAGCTTTCTTCATATCAACCATTCCTGTACAACCGACACAATAAAAACCCTTTTATAAATGTTGTCTCCTCCATTCCCTGTGCCGTTCTGTGATTTCTGAACATCAAGGTTATCCTGGAGAGCCTGCATTTGTGGACTACAGACCACCTGGACCCCTCTCCCTTACATGATGTTTCAGTTTTAGGTTCTAACAGCATGTAATTCACTCAAAAACATGCACACAGTCAGCTAGAGCAGACTCGCTCCGACCACATCCCGCCTGCTCCTGAACACCTGTGTGACCGGGACCGTTTCCTCACTGGCGCCGTTTAATGCTTGCCTGGTTCCGCAGTGGCCATTCGATATGAGCGTAAAAGGACCCCCACTTCGCCATTAGCCCGTGCTGCATCACCAATCACCTCCCCCAGCCCCCACCCTCCGCCACCTACCCACAAAGCCCTTCCACCACAGCCATCAACATCTGCTCCGGCTGCCGTTTTCTGCTGAGTGCGGAGAACGGAGCGTGGCGCTTCCAGGCACTCACTGCAGGATGCAATTAAAGGAATGGAGCAGGACTAGGGGGGAGGGAGGGGTGCCTTTACATCTCGTCCCTCTGTCGGGATCACTTACGGCGCTCAGAGGAGGCGCCCGGGCCGGGGCCTCCGCCAAAGCCATTATCTCTGTGTTGAACAAGACAAATGCTAATGTTTGTCCCTCCGAATCGAAAGTGTCGTCGCGAGGCTGCGGGCAATTTGTACGGAGGCACGCGTAAATTTGCAGCACGCTCTTTTAAAACGTCTTTATAGAGAGCGGAGGGGAGTCAGCATCCTGCAGGAGGTCTTGGCGCTAAGCATCTGAAGAGGCCCTGATGATGTTGAGCGCATTGTTTGAAGTTATTTGGTCCACAAATTGGCAGATACATCAGGTTGTTCTTACAGGGTTTTTTTTCTGCTAACTGGCTAATGCAGAAGGAAGCTAATGCAGTTACTGTTAGGGTTAGCAGTATAGCCTCTATGCTAGCAGTCAGAACTTCTTTATTACAGTGAGGGATATTTCCCACTGTGCAAAATACCCCTAGTATTTGGGGGACCCATGTTGGCTTACCATAGCAGCACTGATGCATCAATTGGGATACAATCTGTGGTGTAACATTCCTCTTATGGAAATGTTCGGAAAGCTCACTGACAAAAAACATTAGCCACCTTGCATGTTTAAGGTGGTAGCAACTTCAGGTTCCTGCAGGTGGCGCCGCACAAGGATGATGGGGCTATAAATACCTGTGGGGTGTGAGTGACGGGATTCATAGATTGAGAAGAAGTGCTACAGTGTAGGGAATGTCTTGTTCCATGTGTGGAAAATGGCTCCAAAGCAGATGTTAATGATTGGCTAAAAGGTGTGACTGCATTTGGGCATGCCAAAGACCATAGTGTGAAGGAAGTAGCTGAATCTGCAGGTGTATGGAAGTGGACGATCGGAATTTGGGCCAGGGAAGGCATCCACCAAATCTGACCCAACTGACCAAATCTTTGATGCAAGACCGTCTGAACATTGATGTGGCCTACATCCAGAAACTTGTCCAGTCCATGCCAAATCCAATCACAGCTGTTATTGGTGCTGGTGGAGGTATTACACATTTCAGTCACAGAGGACTGAAGGGACTTAGATCCTCCACACATTGTAAAGTTATTCATGGAATCCAGGGTATTTAGGGACTTGCTTTGCTTTGAAGGACCAACTGGTTGAACCACTCTGCTACCGTGCCACCCTAGGGCAGACCAGTGCTGCATGTCTAGATAGTTCACAATGCCAGAAGACAGAAGCTCACCGATTGGTGGGAGAAGCAGCTAAACAATGGCCTTCTCCCTGAATTTGTATTTGAGCATCTATTGTTCAATGGACGACATGATTTCAAGATTTCGATTTTGAGACATTCCAAGGTTCTAAGAGGTTACCCCACCCAAGCCCCCTGTATTTCACACCTTGGTATTCCCAATGATTATATGACGCACACGCAGAATGCATGTTGGCCATTGTAGTGAGTGAACATTTGATGGAGCAAAACAGAAACTGGATACAAAGTAACAGTAAATGGCAGTTTGGGGTTGTGGTTGCCCATTTACCATTTTTTCACTCGGGAAGCCTATTTTTTCCAATGCCAGTGAAACGTTTGGGCACAGCAACCAAATGGATTCTCATAATCTCCCTATCTAGAATGGTCAAACTTTGTTTGAGAGGCCAATGGATGTAGCACCATTGATCTACCTATGAATGTGTTTCCTAGTACAGTACTTTTTTCAAAAATGCCTTCCCAACAAGTAGTTTTCCAACAACAGCACAGGTATATTGTTTTCGAGCTTGTTGGAAAACCACCCTAGATGGAAGCTGCTCAGGAGAAACCACTTTGTGGGGTCACACCATAATCCAGTACATTAGATCCTTGTTTTGCGGTAGAAAAGTCAAGAAAAGAACTTTTGACCGGTGCCACTCTTAAAGCTGTTACATCATGCCACGAGTATCATTAAAACCTCTCTCTTTTTGTGCTAGCCATAAGCTGAGTGACATTCCACTGCACAACAGCTTCATGGCGCCAAGGGACAATATCCCTGTGCTATTTTTGGCCCCACGAGTGGGTGACACAGGCATCTGTCACGTCCTTCTCCGTCCAGGGGGCCTGCAAGAGGACTTCATTAGAGGCGGAGCGCGATGGCCCTGCGGACTCACCGAGCACGATGAGGCTGACCGTGTTCCAATGGTACTTTCCCCCATTCTTGACCTTGCAGCTGTATTCTCCCGAGTCGCCGAGCGAGAGGTCACTGATCATCAGTGAGGCGTCCCCCTTCAGATAGTCGCCCGCCAGCGACAGCCGACCCGGCTCGCCCTCGTTGGGGTCATAGATGCGGCCCGCGAAGTATGTGATCACCTGGTGGGAGGAGGGAGAACGTTTGGTCTTTAGTGACACCGGCGCTTTGTCTCAAAACAAGAGTTTCTGATTCTGTGGGAAACAATTCAGGGGTATTTTACCAGAACAGAGCTCAGTTTGATTATTTGTAAGACGGAACGTTTTTCGAGAACACCGTCCAAAAATGTGGCGGATAACCTTAACATTAGAACCACATGTGTGCTGACTTACTGATGGTGTTGAATTTGCACTGGAGGCCATTCAGGCATGATTCAGGTGACGTACTATGGTAGAGTGGTAGAGTGGGGTAAGTAGAGGTCTGTTACCTGAACTCATACCTACACTCTCACGTGCTCTTCTCACTCTCTAGGAATCACATAGCCTATAGCTGCTTTCAGAACAGCTCTGAAGTCTGAGGAGTGGGAGAACATGCTCCTAAATGAACCCGGGGATGAAGTACAAGTGCAGTATGGCTCACACATGATAGTGAGCAGGTACAGTGTTGGGTGGGTGAAGGATCACAGTTCTCCTTCCCTCCTAAACCTGTCCAAAGTATTTTTCACCACAGCTTAAGGAGCTTCAGCATGACAAAGAAAAAACATTTGATCACATGAGGGTGGATGCTGTCCTCTATCATGTATGGTCAACAATTCCACAAAAATACTGTTAGTGCATTAGGCATGTGCAGAACTCAAGATCATCCTCACATGACATCTGTATTACTCCACCTTGGTCAGTGCATGCAAATTGATTTGGGTCAGGTTTGGCTACAGTTACAGGGCACACACTGCCTTCGAATTTCTTGGCCATGCAGTATTATAGTTCATAGTTTGGTGCTGACAAACAGGTTCACCACCATCATCATCATCGTCAACATCTTCTAAACTACTTCATCCTTCTGGGTCGCAGGGGGTTGCTGGAGCCTACCTTAGTGCTCACTGGGCGGAAGGCAGGAACACCCTGGACAGGCCACCAGTCCATCGCAGGGGCACAAAGAAGTTCGAACATGCTACCTTGAACGTTCTCAAGTATTCCCTGCCCCAATACATCTGATCCCAATCGACAGATAATTATCACGTGCTGGATCAAGTGTGCTGGGGTAAGCAATATTTGAACCTGCGCAAAGGTAGTGGATCAACTAGTGTTAAAGCATTGGCCTAGAGCAATGGCACTAAGGCTACCAATAAAAGCAATGCTCTGGGTTCTCTGGAGACACCTTCAAGCGTACAATCCTTAACAGCTTTAATTTTAATTTGCTGAACACCACGCCAAGCACAGCGAGAAGAAACACAGCCTCTCTAGCACTAACAGCTAAAAACACAGCCCTCTGCTCTACTCCGGAAATCCCACCACTCCACCCGTCGTCAGGCTCCTCTGCAGTCCTATATCTCAGCTTGAGTGCCTGAACATCATGGTAAGGTGGTAATAGGGTGACTGCAAACAGTGCTTCATCAAACTGGACCCTTACAAGGTGTCTTGCATTAGAACACCTCCATGAAGCACTGGTTAACCCATGCAGGGACTGTTCTATTACCCCCTAGCCCACCACTTAGAGAGTCTAGCAGGCCTGATAAAACCGAGGATTCACAGGGAACACATAGTCACCACAGCTTGAATGACAACTGTGCAGCACTGCCTTAAGACATCAACCCAGGGAGATCTTGCCAATCACCTGATTAGTTGGATCAGCTGTACTGGAGCGGAAAAAAACAGGGCTAGGTTTGAGAACCACAGGCCTACAGGATGCCAGACTGCACTGGCAGAAGCAGTGAGTGTGACGCTCCTAGTGGACAGACAGGGGGCATGTGCGAGTCACACGGAGGGCCTGCAGTGGGTGTGCGTTAAGTGCTGATGCCACGGTGAATCATCGTTCCCCGCGCCGGGTTATGTTTGACTTTTGGTGTCCCTGGCACGCGCTACCTACAGTTCAAGCGCCGAAAATACTGCAGCACAGCTATTCCGCACACGCTGACCTTTTCACTGATAAGCACTATGGATTTTTTAGCCCTTTTCCATCCAAAAAGCCACCACTCCTAACTGCAAAGCAATGGGCACTCATCAAGAATCTGCTCCCCCCGAATGCAAGACACGGGGGTCCTAGAATTCGTCAGGAATTCACATCCCTAATAGACAATACGAGAGATATAGCTTCCAGCTTTTACTGTCTGTAAAAAGAATGACACTCTGCCTCGCACAGCAGAGCACGACAGGGGCTTCAGTTCAGCTAAAGGCGGAGGCTGGACTTTTCCTGCCTGCTGCAGTGTGTCAGATTGGCCCTGAGGGAACAGCTTGGACACGGGCCAGATTCAAATGAAAAACTTGGTACCTCTGCCAATCCTACATCGTAAAATCAGAAAAGTAATGCGAGGAAAAAGCAGCACTGGGCTAAAAATGAACAAAGCTGCTAGAGGTGGGCGGATTTTGCAATTTCACAGTGTGATGTGTGGACCGGAATCAGTTTGGGCAGAGGCTGCCCGTCATTAGGGATGACCTGATCGGAGCTGAAAGAGCTGAGCAAGGAATATTTCAATAGTTCTGATCATTTGTTAAAGCTACTTTACCCCATTGTCCTCTATTTATATCACCGTTAAGTGGAAGTGACAGTAGCAGTGAGGTACACTTTCAGAATTGAATGAGCAGTTGAGTTAGCCAGATCATTCAAAAGGTCATAACATATGTCATAACTGCATTCCTCATGAAATCTGATGAGCACATGGGTGTTAAAAGTGAATTCAATAAAGGAATAGAAATGGTCCAAAAATAACTCGTTAACTTCCATCCTTCTAATTCTTCTCACTCAACCTTCTCTCAGTATGGCGTCGAGCCACCATGTTTGCTAACCCAACATGCCAGATGTCTCGGTATGGAGTTGTAGAGGTTCCTAATGGTGTCCTGTGATAATCCATCCCATGCAGCTTGAATACTCTACACAGTTTCTGCAGATTGTGCGGTAGGGGTGGAGGTGGAGTGACACCAGGCCTTCTGGACGTGTGACACGTGACAACAAGCCATTCATCTTGGTGCTGACCACGGTGCCTCCACACAGAAATTTGTTGGTCGTCTCCACCAAGACAAAAGCGGGACTCGTCACTGAAGATGACCCGCTGCCATTCTGAGTCACTCCATGACAGTCTGGCACAACACCATTGCAGTCTTTGGTGACGCTGACCTGGTGTTAAGGACAGTCGTCGTAACAGTCTGC
>CM067490.1:26252137-26280600 GCA_034552555.1 Semaprochilodus insignis | reverse complement strand
CCTCAAAGAAATGCACTGAATAATGTAGCTGTCCAATGAAAAACATGTATCTCCATTTTTGTCGATTTTTACTTTTATGCATCATTTGGACACATCATATGCTGTTTAGACTGTGTGGAAATTTCATGATGAATGGACCAACAGCAATGGCCCAAAACTGCTTGGAAAAACGTCTGGTTCCATTGACTTACATTATAATTGTACTGGGTTTTTGACCTCTCCTGTAAAGTTGCCATTTTGGAGATTCGTTCGGAAAGCTATTGTTGCTAGTTTTACCGTCACCAAAAGTGAAGACAGCTGAATTGACATCGATTAATCACTAATTACATCATGAATGAAGCCACAGAAGAATGGAATGCTTTGGATCAAGTGACTATTTTAAATATCCAGACAATTAATGATGAAGCTAATGAGTGTGACATCACCTTTTTCCTTTGGAAAACTGGAGATACAGATGCCGGAATTTTGCAAACCGGTGTCTGATCTTAGGCAGCATCAAGCTCAGAGGTTTTTTTACATCAGACCCCGGAATATTGTCTGATCCTAGGCAGCCTTCCGAGAGTAACAGACTTCAAACTTTATAGGATGCTATGCTGCCTCTCCAAACACAAAAGCCTTTTTCCACTTCCACAGTCTTCCTGGGAAGCCAGAGTCTTTAGTGCTATAGTCATGTCATCAGCAACTAGCCACCATCAAGCTTAAAGGTTTCAATTCCGTGCAGTAAAGTTGACTATTCTGTACAACCCCTTAGTAAGTCCACTGGGGATTCTGGGTAGTAAATGAAATGCCTTTATCTGTGTCGCAGACATCACAACCACCAATCTGAACCGTAGGTTTCTCTACAATGGACCACATCACGTCAAACCACTCTTAGTTTAGATCTCAATGACTGAAAACACTGGGGGAACTCCACTTTAAGAATGTCCAGCAACCTGCCATTGCTACTGGCCAGCGTTAAGCAGCTGCTTTATTCCCACTAGATAACGCGTGAGTCCATAAACCTGCCATACAAAACATGTCCAACTCCCGATAGCTTAAATCTTGTTGCCTCACTGCCTCGACAAGACAGTAAACATTCCAGCGGTGTGTTTGGATTTGCTGAGGAGGGTCATGGCCTTTCGGGATGTCTCAGAGTGATGCGGGTCCAACGCGACCCTGACGCAGCTTCAGCCTGCTGCCTTATACAGGCAATGATGAGAAATATTCCTTTAATGGCAGAAGAATAGTTTGCTGTTCTTTGGACGAAAGACCGGATCAACAGAGAAAAGCAAGACAGTGGAGGAGAAAGGTGATTAGTCTTGTGGTGGAAACAGACAGCGTATTTACGAAGAACGGCACAGAGAGAAGAACCAGTGGAAATCATTGCTTCATCAAGATAACACAGACATGCTGGGGAACCTCCTGCCAGTTGTTCCAGCTGTTCCAGCACAAGGTTCTATTTTAGAGTTGTGTATCATCATAGGGGTGGCAAGGTCACCTCACAGCAAGGGCCTGGGTTCAATTCTCGGCCTGGAGTTTGCATGTTCAGGTGCTCCAGTTTCCTCCCACAGTCCAAAAGACAAGGTTCAGGACTCACCTATCCCAGTGCTCATTGGACGGAAGGCAGGAAACTCCCTGAACAGGCCGCTAGTCCGTCACAGGGCAGACAAACTGATCAATCAGGTAAACTGAAGATATTAAATTGTCCGTAGAGGTGTGAATGTGCATCTGGGTGTTTGTCCTGTGATGGACTGGCAGCCTGTCCAGGGATTTGGTGGATGCCTTCCCTGGCACAATTCTGAGGAGAAATCCCTGTAGACTGAAATTTTAGCCATTGCTGGTAGACCCGTATGACCGTACGCTTCCATACACCTCAACTACTTCCTTCACACTATGGTCTTTGGCACGCCCAAATGCAGTCACTCCTTTTAGCCAATCATTAACATCTGCTTTGGAGCCATTTTCCACACATGGAACGAGAACGACATTCCCTGCACTGTTCCCCCTCTTTTCAAGCTACAGGAGCCTGAAGTTACGACCACCTTAAACACGCAAGGTGACTCATTGTGAGCTTATTATTATAAATGATTCCAGTGATTAGTTCCTGCAATGTGGGGACTGATGCAGTCATAATCAGGACTCAAAACCATGGCCGGCATTGGCTGCTTATACACAGTAAGACACGAGCAGTCATGCTAACACAACTGTGTTAATTCTAATGACCATAAGCTTCAGTATATGTCGAATACCGCACGTGCCTGCTAGCCCCCTCGGGATCGCACGCTCTCCACCCGAGAACTGACAGCTTTTCCCGTGTCCCCTGTCCTCCGTTTGGGTGAATTATTGGGTAATGGATCCCCCGGCTTTTTAAGCCTCAGCACTTCTGCCCACCCCGCTGCCCTGCATTTATTAGACGTGGCCCCTGTAAATTTCCTGAGCCGAATCCCCTCTGCTAATGTTTGATTCATACCGCAAGCAAAGGTCAACTTATCCATTCTCAATAATTCAATACCTAGGCTTTCTGAAGTCTGAGACCTATTAGAACAGAGGCAAAGGCATCCGGCGAGTCTTAAATAGTGGGTTTTTTTGTCTTTCAATGAAATGAACCCCCCGCCCCCCACCCCCCCATACACACTCGCTATGTGGTACTGCATTGCAGTCTGGAGTCAGGAAACTGCGGAGAGGTATCCGAGTGGTAAGAGTAAAAAAGAGCATGTCCAAACAGGAGGTGTAAGTCATCCGGAAGCACGATGCACAAATACGCTCATGACAGCAGACAGTCGTATCTCAAAATGTCTTGAACACCAGCCAATTTTATGTCGCAACTGCGCTCAGATGTACACTGATTGTACATTAAAGGGTTATATATTTAAAAGCCATTTTTTATCACACTGACATGTCCGATACTGCTTTCCTCCTTCATTTCTCCCTGTTTTTTCCTTGTTCGGGTTGTTTCTGGAATAACTGCACAGTGCTCCATACTAAAGTAGCATGAAGTGGTATATATATATATCTCAACCATCAGGAATGAAACTTGGTGGGTAGGTTTGACATTGTGAGACATGTAAATGATTCAATTTTCATGCTCGGGCCGCACATATGACGTAGGCAAGGATGGGCCTTAGAGGTTGCATCATAGAGCTCTGTGAAGTGGGACCATACTGTTGATGGCAGTGGATAGAGGAAGGCATGCACCAGCGACATAAAGGATCTGGGAGACCTACATGAACCACGGAGAGAGAGAACCAACAATTTGTCAGACATGAACGGAGTGACCCAACAGTCACGATTGCAGACATTCAGTGAACAGTGATGTCCTCCATGAATCATCCTGTTAGTGCCAGCACCATTGGCAGACGGCTGCACCACGCAGGACTACATGCACACAGACCGTTACGACGACTGCCCTTAACACCTCAACCTCACCAAAGTATCCATGTGTGGAGGCACCATGGTCAGTGCCAAGATGAACAGTTTGTCACTCCACCTCCACCCCTACCGCACCCTCTGCAGGAACTGTGTGAGAATATTCAAGCTGCATGGGATAGATTATCACAGGACACCATTAGGAACCTCTACACCTCCATGTTGGGTTAGCAAACATGGCGGCCCGATGCCATACTAAGAGACACAACGTCTGTATGTGTAGCTCAATAAATAATTCCCATATCAGTCTAAATTAATCATCATTTATTGTTCCTGGTCACCTTTATCTTCCTTCCCAATAGCACTGCAATCCCACACCTCCTTCTGGATGCAACTATTCTTTTGATGATGCATGTGCTATGCTGATGTGCTATCACTGTTGTGTTAGGTGTTTCACTTGTTAAGTGAAGCATGTTAAATGCATGTTGCACCACTGAGAACATGTTGTGCTTTAATGATATTAAATCTGAATTAAACTGACCTGAATTCATCTCCACAGCAGGACTCTGTGTAGCAGCCCTCACGTTCCCCTCCCCATCCATATGGAGTAACACACTGTAGGTTTCCACCTCACGCTATAGGCCATGCTGTCGCCTCCACAGGGTTCCAGCAAGCCTTCCCGAGGCCCGGTGTCCTTGCGCCCACCCAGTAAATACCATTCGTCACCTTGTATTTTAATCAGGGCGCAGATTGATAGCCAGACGGGTCATGTTAACTGTGATCATCCGTCAAATCCCCAGGCGTTTCCCCTCTGTCAGCAAGGGCCACGGAGACACTCTGCCACCCTCTTGAGTTAGGAGGTCCAAACTCCAGCATTACGCCCTCCTGGACGCTACCAGCGAGCACATAGATCAGCACGGCAGGCCACACTGGCAGCTGATCCACAGCGGCTGGATATAGAAATTGATTTTTAGGTCTGGTCAGTGGACAGCATCGGCCTTAGCAGTGGAAATCTGAGAATGGGCTAAACTTAGTGATGCATTGGCATGAGCAAAAAATCTTAGGAGCTGAAATTCAGGACTTACTGGACCCAAAAATGAAGCAGAAAACCAAAATGTACCAGTAAAAGGTTTAGACACACCCAACTAATTGGATGTTGTTGGTTATCTTAAAGACTCCTAAGGCTGATGAGACGTCTGAAACAATATATATCCTGATGTACCACATATACATTTTTGCCATATCGCCACCTCTAATATATACACAGTCGAGTCACATTATTATGACCACCAGGTAATATCCAGAGTAAGCACTGTGTGCAGCATGACAGCAGCTAGACGGGCTGGGAGTCACTCAATAAGGTCCCGGTAGGTTGCCAGTTCGGAATGTAATCAGATCCAGGGGTTTGCATGGCTACTATTTTACTATTTACAGGATTACCCGCCTCGTTCATTCATTCATTCATTCATTCATTGATCTTCTAAACCACTTGTCCTTCTGTTTTTTTGTGGGGTTGGGGGTGCTGGTGCATATCCTAATGCTCATAGGTCGGAAAGCGGGACCACCTCATTCAGTCGTGTAGAACTGTATACAGAATGGCTTCACTTGGACTGCTCTATTCCTACTGAGGTGTATATATGGAAAGTTGGGTCATATTAGCTGGCTGGTTACGGATACTGATAGGCCTTCTAACAGTAGTTTACCCCTTTTGTTCTATATTCAATATTGCATATTAATTGTAAAGTTTTATCCTCTGTTCATTTTGCTTGTGTTGCTTATCTATCCAGTGTCGACCACAGAAGGACGGGTTCCTTTTTGAGGTTTCTTCCTCTTGAGTTTTTCCTTGCCACTGTTGCCCTCATGGAGGATTGGAATTGTATGGACGACGACTGTTGTAAAAATCGCCATATAAATAAACTTTGCATGGGATATATAAGGTGAAGGTGAACATCAGGCAGATACTTTCCCTCCTCTTTACTCCATAGGGCGGAGTAGACTCCTCTGGCGGAAAGGGCATGCAGTATAGAAGTCAGCAAAGGATGCCAAACGGCACTGGGAGACAGCAAGAGTAGAGAGGAAAACGTCCAGATTAAGCAAGTCAACAAAGGAGGCAAGGAGGGAGGAAGAGAGGAAGATTGTTTTGATGAAAAAGTTCCCTAATGTAATCAATGTCTGGACCCTCTCTGCTCTTCCGCAACTGTTGAAGCTGAAGGAATTGCCGTGTGCCGGAGACAAGCAGCTACAGCTGTGTGCCAAGAACCTCTCTCTTTTTCTCTCTCTCTCTCTCTCTCTCTCTCTCTCTTTCGCTCCCTCTTCCACTCCCAGACTGCTGACAGCATCTGCTCTTTGCGCTCGTGAAGCGCGGAGTGCCTCAGGGCTCTCTGCTAGGGCCGTTCATTAAGGAGAAACTCGCCTGGTTGTTTAATAAACCTACGCACATCTTCTCGCCCTGAAAACACTCCGCCAGGGAGCGCGGCCAGCACAGCGAAAAAGTTAAATCCACTTGTCTGCCGGCGCTTGCTAGATGCACTTGTCGATGTCAAAAAGCATTACACGAAGTGAAGGTCACGTCTTGGTTTAGCGAACGGATCTACTCCCTAGCAAATGGCTTGACAAGCATGAAGCAAGTTACCGCTTGCTAAAATTAAGGAAATCGTTCTCAAAGCTGATTGTGTGGATGCAGACAAGGGTGACGCAGCATGTAGCCTGAATCTTCCCTTTTACAATTTCGAGTGTTAAAATTCACTCATCATTAAAACAATAGCTGCACCCAGAAGGAGGTGTGGGATTGCAGTGCTGTTGGGAAGGAAGATAAAGGTTACCAGGAACATTAAATTATAATAAATTTAGACTGATATGGGCAATATTTATTGAGCTACACATACAGAAGTAGNGACGTGTGACAACAAGGCATTCATCTTGGTGCTGACCACGGTGCCTCCACACACAGATTCGTTGGTCGTCTCAACCAAGACAAAAGCGGGACTCGTCACTGAAGATGACCCGCTGCCATTCTGAGTCACTCCATGACAGGCTGGCACGACGCCATTGCAGTCGTCGCCACGGTCTGTGTACATGTAGTCCTGTGTTGTGCAGCCATCTGCCAATGGTGCTGACACTAACAGGATGACTCATGGCGGGCATCACTGCTCGCTGAATGTCTGCAATCGTGACTGTTGGGTCAGTCAGGTAGAGAGATAAGGCCCATGCTTGCTACGTCATGTGTGTGGCCGAGCATGAAACTTGAATCATTGGCATGTCTCACGATGTCAAAGCTACCCACCAAGTTCCATTCCTGTGGGTTGATTCCTTCTATGTCCATTGTAATGATACTACTATCAGTGTGAGCGTATATTTTTCCATTGACTCCAGAATATAAACCATGATTTAGAACATGCATAGAATATAGAACACGATTGTCTTTGTGTTCCAATTAGACTGCGCAACCTCATTAAAGTGTCAGGGTACATGAGGAATGGTGCATTATTGTGTTGCAAGGCATTTTCTTTTGTGTTCAAAGGCATAGCCAACATGATTTTGGACTGAGGACACTGAGGGGAGTCTGTAAAATGAGATGTTTACAGATATCAAGTTATTAAAATGCTTATGTAAGTCGCACACAGGCCATGATTCAATATGATGATCTAATCTAATTAGCAAGAAGATGGAAAAATCATTGCCTCTGACTATTGAGAGCTGGCCACAGACACGTTTTAGCCTTTATGTAGTCCTGGTTCTCATGCTCTGAAATTCAGGCTGGCTGCTTTGTATGCCATAATCAATTGACTTAAGCATGTGCTGGAGATCTGAGTGCACGTTAATGTGCAGATTTCCGGGGTCACTTTCCTGGCATAGTCTTTTTAATGATTAGAATCTCTGTTCAGACCAACAATCTAGGTTTAGGCTTAATCTTAGTCTGGGAAACCGGCCATCGGTACATATTCGCCTACTGTAGTTCCTGCTGTGGGTGGTATGCATGCAAGGGAACATGAATCACACGTTAGTATCATCTCGCGTCTGTGGACTGTGGATATCAGCAAAACTTCCTCTCCCTTTTTATTCCGAGGCCATACCGCCAGAACACTGGGGCTGGGGCCAGTCGACGAGGGATCCTGGATGTTTGATCTGTGAGCATATGCGGTTTGTTCGAGGCGCGGGCCATGGAAAGCATTTCCATGATGGCTGCCAGCCCTGGCCGAGCTGGAGCACAATGCACGGGCAAACCGAGGGCCAGGGAACGGAGAACAGACTGGAGGAGATTCATTTCCACTGCCAATGGCACCAGCAGCATCTCAGGGGCTTGCTGGAGACATCCTGCTGCCCGCTGAGAACAGCTTGACTCATCACCAATCTCTCCGCCCGGCTGGGTAGAATGACTGTTTTCACACAGTCTCGATAGCTGAGCCATGGCAAGTCCAACAGAATGGCAATGCTCCATATGGAGGCTCCACCAAAGTCAGTCACTGATCTGTGGACTGGGCCTGGGCTATAACATGATAGCGATAAATATGAAGATCATTTTTAGGTGCCTCGTGGACCTGGCTAATTCACTCACTCACTCACTCACATTTAGCAGGCTGTAGATTCTCCATGGGTACTGATGGGCATTTCAGACCAATTAATCAATCACATTAGATTAAATCCTGAACCAGACCACATAAAGTCACTATTAGCTACTCCAGCTAGCACTGCTAGCCTTGTAACTTTCTTCTCAAATTGTTTAGTATGAAAAGCCGTGAAGAGTTGGTTAGCCTATACCAAACATGATACATTCAGTTCATTATGTTGTCTGAGAACCTGGGCTTAATGTGTTGTCCCTATCCACAAGGGGGTGCTATTAGCTACTGCAGTGGTGCTTTGCATCAGTGTCCTTGTTTGATGTTCAATCAACACTTTAGGGATTTTTTTTGTTGAAATTATCAATCCAAACTGTTCCTCAATCTATTACTAGTTACTACTTCCGTTACCATTGCTGGGTTTGGAGAAGAAGTCTAGCCATTCACTTACAACAGTTAAACCAGCAGGGCAGTTAGCAGGGTTTGCTAGCGTGACCTGTTTTGATTTATAGAAATTATGGGGAGTAAAAACTGCTGGTCAGACCTATCTGAGAAATGTGTGGGTGTGGCTAATGAGCAGCTTGACTGATAGCTCTCTGCCCAACACTCCTAGCCTGCTCCGCCCCTCATACAGAACTAACAGTATCAAGAAATTCACAGACCAAGAGACGTGCTGAAGGAATGAACGTATGATTAAGGAATGAACATATGAAGGAACGCTATTGGTGTACAGATAAAGGATTGAATGGATGAAGGAACAATCTTGGTGTATGGATGAAGGAACAAAGTTGGTGATGGATAAAGGAATGAATGGATAAAGGAACAATCTTGGTGTACGGATAAAGGAATGAACGGATGAAGAAACAATGGTAGGGTATGGATAAAGGAATGAATGAATGAAGGAACAATCTTGGTGTATGGATATAGGAATGAACAGATGAAGGAACAATGTTGGTGTGTGGATTAAAGAATGAATGGACGAAGGAACAATGTTGGTTTATGGAGAAAGGAATGAAGGAACAATGTTGGTGTATGGATAAGTGAATGAATGGATGAAGGAACAATGGTAGTGTATGGATAAAGGAACGAACGTATGAAGGAGCAATGTTGGTGTATGGATAAGTGAATGAATGGATGAAGGAACAATGGTAGTGTATGGATAAAGGAATGAACGTATGAAGGAACAATGTTGGTGATGTATAAAGGAATGAACAGATGAAGGAACGATGTTGGTGTATCGATAATGTGCAAAGCAGCAACCTGCGGGTTGAGTCTATAAGCCAATCAGATTTTCTCTTTACACTATAACTTCTATCAGTGCGGAAGTATGAAAGAGTCACTTTTGAAGGCCAAAAAGGACAGACGGAAGATTTGGAAGCTCAATTTTTCATCAGGAAAAGGACAAAAAAAAGACCCTGTACGCCAATAAAGTGCTTTCATTCTGGAGAGGTACAAAAGACAGTGATTAATGCCGCTGTAGCATTTCATTAAGATCAGAGAGAAAATGAATTAAGTGGGGAACTTGAAACACTGAAGAGACACACATTATCTAATTCAAATGTAGAAGAAGAGGGAGAGAAAGCAGGGGAATTGAGTTCAGAAATGAGCTATCTGCTCCCAACTAGTCCCACTAAGTCAGGCTCCTTACAGACACAAAGCCTGAAAGAGTGCGTTGTGTTCTTTAATATAGAACTGCTTACCATGCTGGAACGGCAGCGCCGCAATTGGATTTCAGAAGAGCCATTGGCAGCTGGCTTTCATTAGAATTCAAACCACTGTGAGCCAGCTTATTTAGCTAAGGCTTTTGATATGATTTAGCAATACCGGGCACTGACGCAAAGACCAGCCAATGGGAAAATGTGGGAGAGGGTGAGAATGAAGTCCTAATGGACTATCGTGGACATCAGCAACACTATTGCTTAGTGAGCAACTACATTTACCATAAAGAACAGTGGAACACAGCGAAGGCTGATTTGGAGTAGAGCTTGACTGATATATCAGCCAGTACTACCAGCCAGAAGGGAACCCCTGAGGGCTTTCTGGGCTTTCCGGATGGAAACAAATGGGTTAAACTCCTGGAATGAACCTCTGGAAAGATGTGGTGTATTTACATGTATTTATATTAGCCCAAAATCTGGTGGGAACCGAATATTATAAGGTTAGCACCAGATACTGCATAGTAAGCACCAGATGCTATGTGGTTAGCAACCTTTAGTAATACACCATGATAGTATGTGGTGCTCAGCTGACAGAATCTGGTGGGCAACAAAACTATCTAGTGCTCACCGCATAGTATTTGGTGTAACCGCAAATCTGGTGCTCACCTTGTAGTAAGTGGTGCGAACCTAACAATTACCAACAAGATCTGTGATTTTAACCCAGTTTGAAGGTCTGTAGTTTCTCTAACTCACCGAACTCAGAGCTCCCCTCAGCAATCACAGTCCCATTCAAATCGTCATCTCAGTAAAAACAAGGTTTAACAGCTAAATTGAGCTCGATTTAACCCAATTACCCAAGTCCATCACAAGAAGAAAACACGTTTCGCAAGGAAATGCTATTTCTGTCTTGTTGGGTGGCGTCTGGTAAGTTCAATTGCCCACTTTGCTAGTCTATTGCTAGTCTAAATGCCATTGAGCAGCACCGCATGTTGTTATTGTTCAGTGTAGTGTAGCACCTTATGCATAAACCTGATGTAAACAAGATCCTTTATCCCGTATGAATCAGCCAGTCAAATCACAAACAGATCACTTTACTGGACCTCCTCGGGTAAAACTAATCCAGCTCCAACAAGGCTATAGATGATATATATATATCAATAGGGCTATAGATGGAGAACAATCGTCCATTAAAAAGGGGACTATTTCGACCTTACAATACCCTGCACAAGCCCTGCAATGGACTGGTGGCCCATCCAGGGTGTTTCCTGCGTTCCGCCCAATGAGCGCCCAATGATAGCCTCCAGGACCACCCAAGACCCAAAGAAAAAAAGCAGTTTAGAAGATGAATGAATGAATGAACACCATGCAAGTACCCCGTCCACCTTGAATGACATTCATACATTTTAAAATACATTTTAGGTCAAAATTAGAGCCCAAAAAAAGAGGCCTTAAACCCACATGCTAGGGGTCAGGGAGGCAGGATGGTCTTCTTAGCGTATTGCGTGCCATACTAGTTGTGCAGTATTACCATTGCTTGCTGTTGGTGGCAGTGGATAGCCGAAGTTATGCACCAGTAACATGAAGGATCCGGGAAACCTACATGAACCATGGAGAGAGAGAACTGACAAACTGTGAAATATGTGCAAAGTGACCCAACATCCACGATTGCAGACATTCAGCGAGCAGTGACTACATGCACACAGACCGTTACGACCCTTAATACCACGTCAATGTCACCAAAGACTGCAATGGTGTGACTGTCATGGAGTGACTCAGAATGACAGCAGGTCATTTTCAGAGACGAGTCCTGCTTTGGTCTTTGCGGCCAACGAATTTGTGTGTGGAGGCACCGTTTGTTGTCACGTGCACATGTCCAGAAGGCCTGGTGTCACTCCACCTCCACCCCTACCACACCATCTGCAGGAACTGTGTGAGAATATTCAAGCTGCATGGGATGGATTATCACAGGACACCATTAGGAACCTTTACAACTCTACAACATCTGACATGTTGGGTTAGCAAACATGGCGGCCCGACACCATACTGAGAGACACTACTTCTGTATGTGTAGCTCAATAAATATTGCCCATATCAGTCTAAATATATCATCATTAATCTTCCTGGTAACCTTTATTTTCCTTCCCAGTAGCACTGCAATCCCACACTTCCTTCTGGGTGCAGCTATTCTTTTGGTGATGAGTGTGTGTATGCAGAAAATGAGGCTCCTTCTTAGGCTGTTCGAGGTAGTTTTGCGGTCTAAGAAAACAGAGAGCTTGAAAGCTGCCTTTTTTCCCTTAAGAAGAACTAAAGCCCTGTTTTGAAGCCAGTTGCATCACAAATCGCTTGATTGGCCTAATCTGGGAATAAAGAACGCTCCAGGAAAAAACCCTCAACAGTACAGGTTGAGTTTACCTACACGTTCCTGTTTAGTATGCAGGACGCTGTGAGCGCAGAGCAGCAGAGGGGCTTCTAAAAATGGCAAGCCGTGAGCTCACGAAATCAATGCTGATGTAAACTACTGCATACATGTTTCCACCTCTTCCCACCTGCTTTCTGCTTCATAATGAGCTCCTGAGCTAATTGGAGCTCACGTGTACAGTTCTCTGAAAAAGAGGGGGGGGGGGGCTAAAAAAGAAATCATGCACGTCAACCCCGTAACACAGAGCGAGGGAACTTCAAAGGCCTGCACCGCTGGCCACTGGGGACAGAAAGCTCGCGGTGCGTTCTAATAAGCAGGAGCAATTGTGCCACCTCACTACAGCAGCATTGCCAAGTCCTTCTCGTCTTTAAACAGTATCATTACGGCCCAGAAAAGCCTGCCGAGCGGAAGGACGATGGATCACGAACACAGATCAGATCCATCTGACCATAACACAAAGGGCATGCGACCTGCATGTCTCCGGGCGCTTCCGAACATGTGGCCCCAGGCCGAGGGTGGGCCTGCAGCATCTGGTGCCAGTCTCCATTAGGCCTGAACATTTATTACCTAATCTAATAAAGAGGCCAGTAAGAGGAACTACAAGGCAGGTGTTTCCAATAAAGTGGCCAATATAAGGGGATATACAATGTAGGTGTTTCTAATGAAGTGGCCAGTAAGAGGTATGACATGGTGGGTGTTTCTAATAAAGTGGGCAGTAAGATGAACGAGGCACATGTTCCTAATAAAGTGGCTCCTAAGAGGAACTACAAAGTAGTTCAAGTGGCCAGTGAGTGGAACAACAAGGCAGGTGTTTCTAATAAAGTGGCCAGTAAGAGGTACTACAGAGTAGGTGTTTCCAATGAAGCGGGCAGTAAGGGGGTATGACAAGGTCTGTGTTTCTAATAAAGTGGCCAGTAAAAGGTACTACAAGGTTGGTGTTTCCGATGAAGTGGCCAGTAAGAGGTACTACAAGGCTGGTGTTTCTAATAAAGTGGCCAGTAAGATGATCTACAGAGTAGGTGTTTCCAATGAAGCAGGCAGTAAGGGGTATTACAAGCTCAGTGTTTCTAATAAAGTGGCCAGTAAGGGATATTACAAGGTCAGTGTTTCTAATAAAGTGGCCAGTAATAGGTACTACAAGGCTGGCGTTTCTAATAAAGTGGCCAGTAAGAGGATCTACAGAGTAGGTGTTTCCAATGAAGTGGGCAGTAAGGGGGTATGACAAGGTCAGTGTTTCTAATAAAGTGGCCAGTAAGAAGAACAAGGCACATGTTCCTAATAAAGTGGTCGCTAAGAGAAACTACAAACTAGATGTTTCTAATGAAGTGGCCAGTGAGTGGGACAACAAGGCCGGTGTTTCTAATAAAGTGGCCAGTTAGTGGAAGTACAAGGTAGTAATTTCCAATGAAGTGGTCAGTTAGTTAAAGTACAAAGTAGGTGTTTCTAATAAAGTGGCCAGTGAGTGGAAGCACAGGGTTGGTATATCTGATAAAGTGGCCAGCAACTACAAGGAACTACAAGGTGGGTGTTCCTAATAAAATGGCCAATTAATTTAGCTTATTAGGTTCGTTTGCCTCAACGCTCATCACTCTAGGGTAAACAGATGGACACGTTACTGCATATTGAAGACTACTCAATCATTCCATCTTGAACCACAACAGAAGAAAATCAATGAATGAAAGACACAATTAAAAAGGACTTCAAAATGACCCAAACTGGACTCCCTAAAACATCCTTTACAAAGGTATTACACTCGCCAGAAAAATTACATTCTAGTCTTTATTAATGCATGCGCTGGTATTGACTGACCGGTGGAGAATCTAATCTACACAGGCTTTAGAGCTGAATCACAGATGTGGTCAGGCAGCCTTGGTGGGGTGCAGTACCAGCTGTATTGTCTGTTAGATAGGAAAAGACAGCTCTTGTTGAAATGATCAAATCTGGCATTATTTGGCAACCCTGTGTTTCTGTAGCCACGGTACGGTTTGAGGGAAGTAATTAAATCAGTCCACCAGTTTTGTATCGATTCAGTGAGGACACTTAAACAATCAATAGAGTTGTGCAAGCACATCTCTTCCTGGTGGGGTGAGGGGTAGGAGAGAGAGATTAATTAAAAAAGCTGCTGACTTAAGGAGGAAAGATGGATGGATTCGGGAAGCTGGTAGACCCCCCAACCACTGTCATTCTGCTCACTATCTTTTTACAGTAACCTGAGTTGCCGGTTTATTAGGTATACCTCCCACTTCATCAAAAGCACCTACCATGTAGTGGCATATACAGTACTGTGCAAAAATCAGAGACCACCCAGTCAAAAACCAGATATTACGGGATGGTGGATCTTTCATCACAAAAATGTCATATCAGAAACGTCAACCTTTATTAGAAATCCCTCCATAATACTTCCACTCACTGGCCACTTTATTAGAAACACCTACCTTGTGCTTCCACTCACTGGCCACTTTATTAGAAACACCTACCTTGTGCTTCCACTCACTGGCCACTTTATTAGAAACACCAACCTTGTGCTTCCACTCACTAGCCAGTCTACTGGAAACACCAACCTTGTGCTTCCACTCACTGGCCACTTTACTTGAAACACTAACAAAGTTCTGTGCAAGTACTGTGCATAAGTCAGAGACCACCTGGTTAAAAACAGGCATCTACCCCCTCTGTCAGTGGAAAGGGACCACCACAGGACCATCAGTAACCAGACATTTTGGGGTGGTGGACCATTCTGAACACAGCAGTGACACTGGCACACTAGTATGAGTGTATCTGACACAGCGGCGCAACAGATGCACTACAGTCAGGTGACTGACAGGTGTTTCTGATAAAGCAGGTAATTAATGTACAACGTAGGTGCCTGCATGTGGGGCTATCAAGCGCACTGGGCAGTGACTGCCCAATGCAAAGCCATCCATATAAATGTGAGAGTTAGCAGACAGGATTATGCAGCTTTGATGGGGTCTTTTTGTCCACTGGCCTTTTGAACAGCCGGAGTGTCACTGCAAGAGGCTGGACCAGCCTGTGCAGTCAGCATGCAGAGAGAGAGAGAAAGGCAGGATGTCCTCCAGAAGAAAGGGGGAGAGAGAGAGAGAGAGAGAGAGAGAGAGAGAGTGAAAGGTGCTGTTCGGCTCTCTGGGCGTGACGACAGTGCAGTAGCAGTGTTGGAGCAGGTTGAGCTGTGGACAAGTTGTGCCAGCACTGCAGAGGAAGCTAGGGTAAGAGAAGGGAGGGAGAGAGAGAGGCAGAAAGGCAGCTAGAGAGACAGCAGGGAGGCAGTAGGGAGGTAAGAAAGATGCACATAGAGAGGCAGTAGAAAGACAGCAGAGAGGAGGTAGAAAGGCAGCAGACAGGCAATAGAGAGGTGTAGAAAGTAGAGAGGCAGGAGAGGTGGACTAGAAAAGTAGAGAGACAGTAAAGGGCATTTGAGAGACAGTAGGGATGAGGTAGAGAGGGAGTGCAGCAAGTAGAAAGGTAATAGAAAGTGGTAGAGAGGCAGTAGAAGGGTAGTAGAAAGGCAGTAAAGGCGGGGTAGAGAGGGAGTAGAGAGGCAAGAGAGAGGAGGTAGAAAGGCAATAGAGAGGCAGTAGAGAGGCATTAGGGATGAGGTAGAGAGGGAGCGGAGCCAGCAGAGAGACAATAGAGAGGTGGTAGAAAGACAGTAGAGGGGGAGTAGAAATGAAGTAAAGATGCAGTAGAGATGAGGTACAGAGGAAGTGGAGCCAGTAGGCAATGAAGAGGTGACAGAAAGTACAGTACAGTACAGAGGCAATAGAGAGGCAGTACATATGAGGTAGAGAGGAAGTGGAGCCAGTAGAGAGGCAATAGAAAGGCAGTAGAAGAGGGGTAGAGAGACAGTGCAGAGGCAGTAAGGATGAGGCAGAGAGGAAGTGTAGCCAGTAGGCAGTAAAGAGGTAGTAGAAAGGCAGTAGAGAGACAGTACAGAGTCAGTAGAGAGGCAGTAGATATGAGGTAGAGAGGAAGCGGAGCCAGCAGAGAGGCAATAGAAAGGCAGTAGAAGAGGGGTAGAGAGACAGTGCAGAGGCAGTAAGGATTAGGTAGAGAGGAACTGTAGCCAGTAGGCAATAAAGAGGTGGTGGAAAGGCAGTAGAGAGACAGTACAGAGGCAGTAGAGAGGCAGTAGATATGAGGTATAGAGGAAGCGGAGCCAGCAGAGAGGCAATAGAAAGGCAGTAGAAGAGGGGTAGAAAGGCAGTGCAGTGTAAGGATTAGGTAGAGAGGAAGTGTAGCCAGTAGGCAATAAAGAGGTGGTAGAAAGGCAGTAGAGAGGCAATAGAAAGGCAGTAGAAGAGAGGTAGAGAGGCAGTAAGGATGAGGTAGAGAGGAAGTATAGCCAGTAGGCAGTAAAGAGGTGGTAGAAAGGCAGTATAGAGACAGTACAGAGGCAGTAGAGAGGGAATAGAGTGGCACTACAGAGGCAGTAGAGATGAGGAGGAGAGGGAGTGGAGCCAGTAGAGAGGTAATAGTGAGGGGGTAAAGAGGCAGTAGAGAGGGAGTTGAAAGGCAGAGGAGACACACCACACCCACACGTAAACACTACATTGTACATTGATGAGCTGGCACGCTACCTAACCTTGACACTTACCCATCACTCTCTCACGAATTCTCACCTTTCCTCCCTCTCTCTTTCTCTCTCTCTCTTACTCTGCCAAGCCAGCTTTGCGCTCTGTGAGCGATGTGAGAAGCTTGATTGTGGGCTGTATGCTGAGTCATGCCTCTCGTTAGCAGAGAGGTGCCGTGTTCATCAAAAGCTCACGCAGGCCGTCCCACATGATCTCCTATGGGACGTGTCCCGTACAGCAGTGCGTACTGTAAGGTGATGTGAAGGTTATATCAGCAGCACTGACGCCACAGCAAAGTACAGGCAGCTCCTGCAAGCGGTCAGCAGTCAATACAAGCAGAATCCAATATGCTGGAGATAATACAGCAAAAGAGAGAGAGGGTGAGAGAGGGAGGGAGGGAGGGAGGGAGGGATGAAGGGAGAGTATGAGTGAGGGATTGTGTCAGTGCCACAGAAAACCCTCAGTAGGGAACTGACTGCGGCAACACGACTCTCTCTATTTGTCTTGGCTGAAATGAGCTCAATGTCACACAGATAGCTCAGTGCTCCTGTGAGGCCGGTGTTGGGCCAGCATTAAGCCAGCTTTGGGTCATCAGGAGTGATAGATACACTCTCTGATTTTCATGCAAGCAGTTAGCATGCTGGCCAGTAGACAGAAACCAACCACACACGCCAACCCACCACATATCACACCTGATGAAACCCATCCTACCAAACTTCAACCCTGACCAATTCCAGTCCACTATACATATCAAGCCTACCCAAGCCAACGTCAATTCTAACTCTGCCCAGTCCCAACCCACTATCAACCCTTACCTACCACACACACCAACCCTGCCTAACCCAGACCAACCCCAACTAACCCTGCCCAAACTCTATCCGCAACACACATCAATCATCACACACATTAACGTACCACACATATCAAACCACCACATACACAACGTACATTACATGTATCAACACCACCAACCCACACCAACCTACCACACACTTCAACCATCCACCGCACACATTACACAACCAATCACACACATCAATTTATATATATATATACCCATCACACAAACCAACCCGACACATGCATTAATGCCCTGCACACACCAACCCATCACATACACCAACACACCACAACAAACCCACACAGCTCAACCTCAACGCACCACACATATCAACCCACCACACACAATAACCTGCCTAACCTCAAATCACCATATATTTCAATCCACCACACACTTCAACACACCAACCTCAAACCACCACACATATATATCAACCCCGCCTAACTCCAGCCCATGACAAACACCATGCCCCCCCTTTCCTCTCTGACCCTGCTGAGCGCCTCAGGAAAACAGCAGCACGGGCCTCTGCAGCTATGCAATATTCACGGCGCCTGTGCAAAAAAGAGCAAGCGTGCTGCGTTTAGAGTGAAATACGGCCAATGCATGAGCAGGCTGCGGCGTATGGGACAGCCATACATCAGAAACATGAGTGCTTCTATTTTCCTACCAGCACCGTAAGCAGAGCGATAGTCAAACAATAGCGAGTTACTGTGGACAGGAGCAAGTCCGCTGCCCTCTGTGAAGCTCAAATGAAATGCTGCACTCCAGCTGTGCGTGTGTGTGTGTGTATGTGTGTGTGCGCTCTCTCAGAGGGGTGTCTTGTTTCTCCAAGTGAGTGTATGGAGAAAGGAGGAGGAAGGGGGGTGGATGGAAGCTGTCCTATAATGATGACCTGGATAACAGCAGAGAGGGAGCAAAAGACAATACAACGAAACATACACTTCAGTACATTCCGAGGGCGCTGTTCCTGCTTTCTGGCTCTTGTTAACCCCTTACATCTGCTACTGACAGTCTGGCAACAGAAAATGGCAACCTGTTTCTTCAGGTATTTGTAAGACTCATACACAGAAGTGCAGATCCCTCAGGCTTTCCCACGCCTTGAGAGGAGGCCTAATGATTTCTGGACAGTATACAAATACATCATACATATTTCTATTGCAATATACACTATATTGCACAATAGCTGCACCCAGAAGGAATCAACCGACAGGAATGAAACTTGGTCAGTAGGTTTGACATTGTGATGATTCAATGATTCAAGTTTTACGCTCAGCCACACATGCAAGGATGGACCTTATCGCTGTACCTGACTGACCCAATAGCCACGTTTGGGGACATTCAGTGAGCAGTGATGCCCTCCATGAGTCACCCTGTTAGTGCCAGCACCATTGGCAGACAGCTGCACCATGCAGGACTACATGCACACAGACCGTAATGACGACTGTCCTTAACACCACGCCAACGTCACCAAAGACTGCAATGGTCTCGTGCCAGACTGTCATGGAGTGACACAGAATAGCAGCGGGTCATCTGCAGTGATGAGTCCCGCTTTTGTTTTGGTGGAGACGACCAACGAATCCGTGTGTGGAGGCACTGTGGTCAGCGCCAAGATGAACAGTTTGTTGTGACGCGTCACATGTCCAGAAGGCCTGGTGTCACTCCACCTCCACCCCTACCGCACCATCTGCAGGAACTGTGTGAGAATATTCAAGCTGCATGGGATGGATTATCACAGGACACCATTAAGAACCTCTACACGTCTGGCATGCTACGTCAGCGCTACTTCTGTACGTGTAGCTCAATAAATATTGCCCATATCAGTCTAAATTTATCATCATGTATTGTAACCTTTATCTTCCTTCCCAATAGCACTGCAATCCCACACTTCCTTGATGATGAGTGTATTCATTCAGTCAACATTACTGAACAATTCCTCACAGTTTAACTGAGGAACCTCTAAAACAAACAGAACATGCTCTTATTGGATAATCGGAGAAGTATCCACGTCCATTACTCGCTACATTACAGAATCATATTGTCTAAATCAGATTTCCCTCTGATCTATTGCTTTAAAGAAGTGTTGTGCAGTGTGTTAATGATGTTGTTGTCCTCTGCTGGGTGAATTAGAAGTGAAGTAACTCTTGTAAAGTAGAGCAGACCCCCAGCTGTTCCTGTCTCTGCGCAGCTTTCCCCTTTCCCCAGCCTCACCTTTGGGCTCTTTCATGTCATCAAAGAGAACAGAAGTCTAATCACCGTGCGCCTGGTGCTGCTCCGACCTGTCACTCATGCCTCCATGAGTCAGGCGAGATCAGATGACGCTGTCTGAATCGGTTAAGATCCGCCGTGCCGTGTCGATTCGCACACTTTTTAATGAGTAGAGCCCTAACTTATGTGGAGGACATCGCGTCTGTTATAACTGGAGTTTACCTCTTCTGGTTCTAAGATTAGCATGTATACGTGGAACATTCTACCAAAGTAGTTCAGAGTTCAGAGTTTAAAAAACACATTTCAGACTGTTGAACTGACTTGGGCTTTGGATTGGCTGCTCCATTGTGACACTAACAAAGCAATCATACCAAAACAGTCACTACTGAAACATTTGGTAGTGTTTCGGTGTTAAGTTTCGTTAGTGTTGTAAATGCTTTTCTTAGTGTGAAGCACAAAAGAAATACTGCACGTGTGCATGTGCTGATTTTCAGCAGAACTCAGAAACGCAAGCACAGCTTTGAACAGTTGCAGACAAATAAACTCACCATATTTTTCATTACAACACAAAAAAGTTTGCATGACTGGAGAAAAAATGTTTCGGTAGTGACGATTTTGAGCAGAACTCAAAAACACTAGCCAGCACACGTCTTAGAAACACAGCCTTTAACAGTTGCACATACAAAATTGTTGAAAAGTGTGATACTTTTCATTAAAACTCAATTTTAGCTAACTTAGAACTTAGAACTCAAAAACACTAGCCAGTACACATCTAGCAAACCCATGGTTTGGACAGTTTTACACACTAAATGATGATATCTTTCATTAAAACACTGAAAATGTTCTACTAGACTGTAGAAAATGTGTTTCAGTAGTGATGATTTTGAGCAGAACTCAAAAACACTAGCCAGTACATGTGTTAGAAACACAGCCTTTAACAGTTGCACATACAAAATGATCATACTTTTCATTAAAACACAATTTTAGCTTTAGAACAATTTTAGAACTCAAGTACTCGTCTAGCAAACCCATGGCTTGGACAGTTTTTCACACTAAATGATCATATCTTTCATTAAAACACTGAAGCTAAACTGTAGAAAATGTGTTTCAGTAGTGACGATTTTAGCTAATTTTGAGCAGAACACAAAAACATTAGCCATTTCATGTCTAGCAAATACAGCTTTGAACAGCTGCACACACAAAATTACTACACCTTTCACTGAAACACTGAAACAGTTTACTTGACTGCAGAGGATGTGTTTCGGTAGTAACAATTTTAGCTAATTTTAGGCAAACCTTAAAAACACCTGCCAGTACACGTCTAGCAAACCGTTGCTGTCCAAAGAAAAACAAGTATCTCCAAAATAACAACTTTACAGGAGAGGGCAAAAACCTCCTTTAACTTTAATGTAAGTCAATGGAACCAGACTTTTTCCAAGCGATTTTTGGGCCATTTCTGTTGGTCAATTCATCATGAAATTCACACACAGTGTAAACAGCAGTTCATGTGATCAAATGATGCATAAAAGTAAAAATCATCAAAAATGGAGATACATGTTTTTCATTGGACTGCGACGAAATACAGCTTTGAGCAGCTGTACACACAATATTATCTTGTAACTTGTAATTAGCACACAGCAAAACTTTACTTGGCTGTAGGAAATACATGTTTCGGTAGTGACAATTTGAGCTAATTTTGAGCAGGACTCAAAAACAACAGCCAGTACACGTCTTAGAAACACAGCTTTGAACAGCTGTACAGACAAAATGATCATATTTTATTCTAACACAAAAAAGTTGACTTAACTGCAGAAAGGCTGTGTTTTGGTATGACAGTTCCTAATATTCCACACTGAACATCACACACATTTACTTCTCACCATGTGGCCATATGGGATGTTCTACAATGCAGGGGGTTCTTGATTCTGAATGCATCATTTACATCAGCTATTTCAAGAGCTTAACCCTCCCAATCTAACAATGAATAAAGAGATTTATTTTTACCAAACAGAATAGAATAGAATAGAATAGAATAGAATAGAATTCCTTTTTTGTGATTGTACCATGTACAATGAAAGTTAGGTGCAATACTCATGGTGCAAACAGCAACAAAGTTAAAAGAACAATGAAATGATTATATAAAAAAGTAAAAACATAATAAAATTAGGTGTTTAATCATTTAAACCGTTCTGTCAATGTACAAGGATAAAGCATATAATCCCTTTTGTCGTAAACATTGCACTAATGTTCCTAGCATCATAAACATTTACTTAATATTTATAATATTATAATATTTCACCGGTCCATTTATTTGTGTAGTGGGCGTGATATATATATATATATATAATCTGCAGTATATATACAATATTTGTGTCTACATACAACAAATGATGATCCTGCTAAACAACAATAAACCCTAAAATTCCCAAAAAATGATTCCCAACAAATGCTGGAAGACAGTGGAAGTCCCACTGGATGACAGTGCCACTTCTGGCCAAGTGTGGAGAAAGGTAAACTCTCCCCATCCTCACAGACACATTTCCTAATCCAAATCCAAACAACATTATCTGGTTAGCGGCTGGCCGCTACATAAAACGCTCCACAAAAACCGCCGCTGTTATTAAGCAGCTAAACACAGCCGCCCGAGCGCGGGCAATTATCGTCCTCCCAAAGCGGGATCCCATAAGCAGCCTGTCCCACAAGCCCTGTTACAGCACAAAAGTGGCTAATAAGATTTCCCCCACTAGATCATACCTAACAACAAAGACGGCGGTAAAGTGCAAGTCCGCTCCGGAGTTCGGGGCGTACCGGATACGGCCCTTTTGTACGAACGCGAGGGCTACAGGTAGCCACTGCGCTGAGTCAGCAGCCAGTCTCCGGGCCTGACTTTAATTGGCTTGTTAACAAGCAGCTACAGGACGGAGGAAGAGGAAGCTGCCTGCGCTTCAGCGTGGCTCAGCATCCGGAAGGTTAATTGACTGGATAGCATACAGACACTGTGGAACCGGTTAACCCTGCCGGGGAACCCTAAGGCCCTCTTCATCCATTCTGTGTGATTTCTCACTCATGACAGCAAAAGTGCACATTTGTGTTCATACGGTGATTTGAACTGAATCAAAAGTTAACGCTGTGCTACGTTGGGATTGGGAAAACCCGCAGCCAGAAATGAGAACCGGCCCTTTGCGGATAAGACTGGACACCCTGATCTAAATGAAACGTGACCTTTCTGGTTATAATCGCCATAAACACCTTAATAAAGCTTAATTATGTCCACTCAGAGGCTTTCATGGTGCTGATGAACATTTTACGGCGTCTCATAAGCTGCGTTAAGTAAACGGAAAGAGAGAGAGTGCTCTTCCCGAGACATAACCTTTATCTGACATCGCATTTCACTCAGATGGCTCTTCCTGCATCCAGCGCTCTAAATGGCACGTCTGTTTCTAAATGCCGCATTTCGACACACACAGAGCCGGCGCGGGCATCTCCCGGAGACCTTAGGCTTTTGTCTTTTTTTCCAGCGGCGGTGTACACTGCAGTTATGCTGTCAAACCACATGAGCGGCAAAGGTAAAGGAGCCGGGAATAGACGCAGGGGATCCGACGGCTGAGCGCGCAGAGGTGGAGGAAACGCCACGGCACCTGCATTAACCAGCCCTGCACTGTATTTGACATAATACCAGTCTGTCCCCTAAAATAAAGGCTTTCAGAGCGCAGCCAGCAAAGCCCACTGCTAGCTATTCCAGGCGGGGAGCATGCTGCTGAAAGATAGGCCAGCCAAGCTTGTGTTGTGTGTTTGTTGTTTTTTTTTTTTTTTTGTCCTCCCTAGGAAAAAGGGAATTACATCTTCTCTGCTGTCACTGGAAAACAGAACCGTGTCTACAGCAAGGCATGAATGCGATATCTGGTCTGGCTGTTCCTGGGAATTTAGGTGCAGGGAAGTCTGAGCGGGGAAAATAACACATGTGCATGTGCGATACAGTGGAAAGGCTCGATTTCATTAAGGAGTTTTGTCTAACGACTTGGAAAAAAACAGAAATAGTGGCGCCATCTGTTCCCTCACGAGTGAGCGGAGAGAGGGAAGACAGCATGAGAGAGAGATGGACAGAGAGAGATAGAGAGAGAGTGAGAGAGAACCTTCAGATTTGCGGTCGTTTATCTTTCAGATCAGAGTGTGAAGCTAATCGTCATTACTTACATTACAGAAAAGCGCTTGCAGAGATGATCGGTCTTAGTCACAGAGGTGAGGCAAGCCTTAAAGGCCCAGCCTTACTGGCTTCTCAGACGGCATTGCCCTTTTCAGTGGCGCCAAGCAGGAAGTTTACAGTGCCTAGGGATGAAACCTCTTGTGCAACGAGGCAAGTGCGAGTTGTGCGAGTGGTTCTCACCCTCCCACTTTTACCCCTCATTGCTCACTAGCGGCTCAACACAACAGCGAGACAACAAAGTCAGAGTTAGAAGGAAACTAGTTTCCAGCAAATATCCATCAATAGTTGCACAAATAGTTGCACCCAGAAGGCATCACCCGACAGGAATGAAACTTGGTGGGTAGGTTTGACATCATGCTAATGACTCAAGTTTTATGCTCAGCCGTGCATGTGACCTAAGCAAGGACAGGCCTTGTTGCTGTACCCTGAGTGACCCAACAGCATTCAGCGAGCAGTGATGCCCTCCATGAGTCATCCTGTTTGACACTATCAGCTGCACGGAGACCATTACAACGACTAGCCTTAACACCATGTCAATGTCACTGCAATGGTATCGTGCCAGACTGTCATGGAGTGACTCAGAATGTGAGGAGTCCTGCTCTTGTCTTGGTGGAGACGACCAACGAATCCACATGACCAACGAATCCATGTGTGGAACCCTCTTCAGTGTTCCCATGCCCTTACATTCAATATCGCAAGCCCCCGGGTAAAATCTTAAGTAACCTCGGAATTGCTAACTGCTGCAAAATAAGGAACCTTCTTTGTCACCAGTCTTCCAGTGCCGCCTTAGTTGCTAAGAGATTCTTGGTTTTACTGCAGCCTAACACATTCCTGCCTTCACCCTCGAGATCCTGACCATAACAAGGTCCTGATCCAGATTTAATAACGTCTCGCGGCAGGCTGCATATTCCGACCTTGGTCTTTTCTTCCAGAAACACATCCCTACCGAAAAAACACTCCGATTGGTGCCATGTAGCAGAAGCCAGGGTGGGCGAAAACAAACAGGCCATCACGCACACTTTAATAAGTCTCTGGAGTGTTTTCTCTGCAAACAATCCCCATTCTGACCCGCAGGTAGCCCGCCAAAAGCCCTGAGGTAGCGCTCTCCCTCGACGCAAGCCAGGCCAGCTGAGCCAGCCTATAAATTCCAGAGAGGCTCCGGAAAAAAAAGACAAATATTTTGTAAAGGATTATTCGCCTTTTTCTTAAAACGAGCGCCTAAAGGTGAACACAGGTGGTTTGAATTACGGGGAACCGAAACCGCTCGAAAGCATCCCGAGCCCTTCCTGTCCTCTCCCCCTGCACAGTCTGTTAGTAATTTAGGCGCTCATCTCTCATCAGGCCCTGGGATTTGTAGGTCACAAGGCAGCCAAAGCTCGTCATGGCTGAGGGTGGACTTCAAAGCCGCAGTGACCAACTTACTAAAAAGCGCGCCTGCGTGTGCCGAGGTGAAGGCGACGTGGGACTTTGAGCATCTGGTGCTGAAGCATTCATCACAACATGCTCCCCCACATTTTCTTCCTCCAAAGATTCATTTAGGCTGATATCGAGGCCCGGTAGTGGCTGAGGTGTTACACTTCGCCAAGCTTAGGGCTGAACTGTGTACAGTCAGGAGAAACAGGCTACAATATGGTGTCCATATGCTGCTGTTCTGTAAAGGCTGTAAAGCCTAAAGGTCCAACTTGATCGACTCCAATGCATCAAAACTAACATTATACTGATAAAGATATGATGACCGTAGTAGATAATTCACTTGCATCCTCAGAAACAAACCCTTTACCAAGTTTTGACTGAGTTCTCTTTGAATTCTCTATCAGTGCGCCCACAATCAGCCACTCAGTTCAGGCTGCGATGCACAACCCACATTCTTCCACTAGTTGCATGCAATTGCACATTTCCACCAGAGAGTTCTCCAAATGCCCAAGTCTTACATAGTGTAGCTTTAATGTGTGCCAGAAGAAGTTAAATCCGGCAGCTCTCAGATTTCGTCCGGAGCCTATTTGGACAGATCCCGCACATCGTTGATGCATGAAATACTCTGTGATGACGAGCAAATACGTTTAATAAAGAATCAGTTGTATTAATTGCTACGTACCGCTGCAATGGACCGGTGGCCTATCCAAGGTGTCTCCTGCCTTNGGAGCCTATTTGGACAGATCCCGCACATCGTTGATGCATGAAATACTCTGTGATGACGAGCAAATACGTTTAATAAAGAATCAGTTGTATTAATTGCTACGTACCGCTGCGATGGACCGGTGGCCTATCCAAGGTGTCTCCTGCCTTCTTCCCAGTGAATGCTGGGATAGGTTTCTGCACCCCCCACTACCCAGGATAAGCAGCTTATAAGATGAATGAATGAATGAATGAATGAATGAATGCAATAAATAAAAGAATGAATGAATGCAATAAATGAATGTATGAATGAATGAATGTATGAATGAATGCTACATACCCAGAAAAGCCACTTTGTAAATTTGATTAGAAAGCAGCTAGGTACAGGTACGGCCTCAGCCGCAGATGGTCGCATCAGTTAGCTGGTACTGAAGCTGTTCTGTGGTAAGCAAGGTTATTGTCATCCTGGCTAAGCTAATGCTAACCAGTTCCTCTCATTGTTAGATAGAAGGTTTGACATTCATTGAATGCATTAGCTCAATCAGTGACAGTGTAAACAAGCCCAGCCTTTGTTTGATGGTTCTTCATTTTGGAACTCAGGATGAGATGGCACACAAGGGACGTAAATGCCTTGTGGCAGTTTTATGCATTTCTCATGTACCAATACTACTTCATACTTCTAATGCTGGGAGATGGTTTGTGTGTGTCATGTCGTGGACGAAACTGGATAAAACCTAATGTAGAACATAACATCACACCTTGTTCTTGCTAAGTTGAGGCTCCATCCTTGCATGCAATGCTGGGAAGATTAAGCGGCTGTCAAAAACGTGTCTCTCTCTCTCTCCCTCTCTCCCTCTCTCTGCTCTGCATCAAAGCACTCAGTCACGTCTCCTGAGTGTACTGTGTGTGTTCCGCTCAGGTGGAACGAGACGTATGATAATGACATACGTGTGTGCAAGAGTTGAGCCTCATGAGGCCCTGAAACAGGTGAGTGCATGTCAGCTAGGTGGGGGGAGGAGGGACAGAGTGAGCGTGCAGACTGAGTGTTGAGGAGAGTTGGAGAGTGTTAAGGAGCGTTCAGGCATGTTGGAGAGTGTTGAAGAGTGTTTGTAAGTGTTGAGGAGTGTTGGGGAGTGTTGAGTTTGGAGAGAGTTGAGGAGTGTTGGAATGTTGAGGAGTGTTGAGAAGTATTTTTTGTGTTGAGTGTTGGGGAGTGTTGAGTGTTGGAGGGAGTTGAGGAGTGTTTGCAAGTGTTCAGGAGTGTTGGAGAGTGTTGTGGTGTGTTGAAGAGTTTTTGTAAGAGGTAAGGAGTATTGAGGAGTGCTTGATTGTTAAGGAGTGTTGGAGAGTGTTTAGGAGTGTTGGAGAGTGTTGTGGTGTGTTGAAGAGTTTTTGTAAGAGGTAAGGAGTATTGAGGAGTGCTTGATTGTTAAGGAGTGTTGGAGAGTGTTTAGGAGTGTTGGAGAATGTTGAGGAATGTTGAAGAATGTTGAAGAGTGTTGTGAAGTGTTTGTGAGTGTTCAGGAGTGTTGAGCACTAAAGTGTGTTGGGGAGCATTGGGGAGTGGGTCTCTGGTGTGAAAGAGGGTTGAGAATCATTGAGAAGCATTGAGGAGCATTGGAGAATGCTGAGACGCATTAAGGAGTGTTGAGGAGTGTTGAGGAGCACAGGGGAGTGTTGTTGAGCACAGGAGAACATTGAGGAGCACTAAGTAGCATTAAGGAACATTTAGGAGGGTCAAAGGACCATTAGGGACTGTTGAGGGTAACTGGGGAGTGTTGAGCAGCACTGGGGAGTGGTGTTGAGCACTGGAGAGAGTTGAGGGGCACTGAGTGGCATTAAGGAAAATTTAGGAGGGTTAAGGAGCAATAAGGAGCACTGGAGAATGTGGAGACGCATTGGGGAGTGTTGAGATGCATTAAGGAGTGTGGAGGAGGATTGAGTAGCATTGGAAAGTGGAGCACTTGTTGAGGAGCACTGGGGAGTGTTGAGGAGCACTGGTGAGTGTTGTTGAGCACTGGAGAGCGTTCAGGGGCATTGAGTAGCATTAAACAGCACTGGAGAATGTGGAGACGCATTGAGGAGTGTTGAGATGCACTGGGGAGAGTTGAGGAATGTTGAAGCGCACTGGGGAGTATTGAGGCATGCTGAGGAGTGTTGTGGCGCACTGGGGAGTATTGAGGCGCGCTGGGGAGTGTTGAGATGCACTGGGGAGAGTTGAGGAATGTTGAAGCGCACTGGGGAGTATTGAGGCGCGCTGAGGAGTGTTGAGGCGCACTGGGGAGTATTGAGGCGCGCTGGGGAGTGGGTCTCTGGTGTGAGAGAGTGTGGAGTGTGTCCGTGCTGCGTGTGTTGTGTGTGTAGATGTCACTCTGATTTGGGAGAGCGGGCTGAAGCGGCTCTCGGTGAGGGGTGTCCCCTGCTGTGATGTGCTCTGCTAATTAAAGACAGCAGTGTGTCCCTCTGGGGACAGGTCCACACACACACACACACACACACACACACACATACACACACGCTCACACACACACACA
>CM067490.1:26233470-26251637 GCA_034552555.1 Semaprochilodus insignis | reverse complement strand
GAGGAATGGAGAGAGAAACAGAAGGAGGGGAGAGAGAGAAAAAGAGGGAGGGAGGGAGAGAGAGAAAAGAAAAGAGAGGGACAGAAAGTAAAGGAGAGTGAGAGAAAAGGAGAGATAGAGGGAGAGAGAGAGGGAGAAAGAGGGAGAGAGAAAAGGGGAGAGTGTGAGAGAGAAAGGGACGGAGACAGAGAGAGAGAGAGAGAGAGAGAGAGAGAGAGAGAGAAGAAAAGAGAGGGAGAGAAAGTAAAGGAGAGAGAGAGAATAGGAGAGATAGAGGGAGAGAGAGAGACAGAGCGAGAAAAGGGGATAGGGAGAGAGAAAAGGGGAGAGGGAGGGAGGGAGAGAGAGGGAGAGAGAGAGAGAGAGAGGGAGGAAGGTCTGTACACTGAGTATACTTTAGAGTCTGTGGAAGATGTGATGCAGAGTTGGAGAGTGACTCTCACCCTCAGGTCGGATGGTAAAGCCGTGGGTATTGATCTTCTACAGCGCTGGAGGAAAAGTGGTGTAGAAAATCGAGTGGAGGTGGAGTTCACAAATCCAATATTGATAAGTGTTTACTGTCGCCCAGGGCTCTCCTCCACCCCCGAACGCTGGCACACAACAGCCAGCACAGCCGCATCTTCACTAGCACCGCCAACACACAGACCTCTATAAATAACTAACCTTTCATTCATTCAGGGGGAAACTAAGTCACAGCACTAGTCTAGTCCTAAACCTGATTAGCACCGTTCTCCACGTTACCCCTAACATAGTGGATCAGCCAAGACATGCTTGGCTCACATCTCACCAAGCAGCACTGTGTGCATCAGTCATCTCATACTTACCTCTAACCGTAAAGAGCAGTGGCGTAATGGTCTGCGTGCATGTAGTCCTGCGCCGTGCAGCCGTCTGCCAAAGGTGCTGGCACTAACAGGATAACTCATGGAGGGTATCACCGCAGTCGTGGCTGTTGGGTCAGTCAGGTACAGCGATAAGGCCTGTCCTTGTGTAAGTCCCTCCGAGTCCTCTGAGACACTGAATACGGGCTTGGGGGTCTGCCCTGAGATGGTGCATCAGAAACGGTGTCTCTGGGTCGAGCAGAAGTACAGTAGATGGGCATGCACTTTTCCATCCCATTTATTCCTGATGGGAAAAAAAATTCCGGAAAAATCTGTTCCTACGCGAGAACTACGCATCCAATCCAGCTGTATACAAGCACACCAGTGAGGGGACGGAAAGCTGAAATCAAGTAGTGTTCTGTAGTGTTTAAGCTGTAGCCTGCTAGGCTACGCTAACAATGGGGCCTGCCACCACAGTACAGGCTTGGTTCCAGTGAACCCGTTTAGAGGACAAAGACTCGTGTTCAAAAGTGCACCTTGGAATGCCCAGTGACATGACAGAAACATTAATAACACATAGAACTGTTCTGAGGTCCTTCGAGCTATACCCTGCTGGGCTACGCTAATGCTAACATCGTTAGCCTCAGGCTTAGTGTTAGTAACCAATGCTCATGTCTTGGTGGGTGCTGTGTACCTGTTAGCCTGTTAGCCTGGTGTAGCATCAGAGCAGATGGGAAAAGAAACCATAACCAGTCTCACGAGTCCACACAAGAACCTTTTGGCTCCACAGTGGAACAGAGCCCACATGTTGTAGGCAACAATATCGCATACAGTGTCAACCTAAGTCTATCTGAGTTCATGTTAGACAGGTTGCATGATTATTGTAAGAAGTCCCCTACGTTGCCCCAAGTTTCTTCTCATGTGGGTGTGTTCGAGGACATGCATGTTGTTGCCTGTGGGCGTGTACAAGGTCCAGGAAAGCTAGCTAGTTCTGGAAGCACATATTTGTATGGAATTTGAATGGAAACCTAACTGCTTGCATTCATGGCTAGCTTTATTGGCCGGTTAGCATGCAGGCTAACCTACCTAAGCCCCCAGGGACACCAACAATATCCGCTACTTTCTTCCACACTTCGTTTTTCTTCAAATGTGTATCGTCGCTGTCCAAAGAAAAACAGGTATCTCCAAAATGGTAACTTTACAGGAGAGGCCAAAAACCTCATTTAATTTGAATGGAAGTCAATGGAACCAGACGTCTTACCAAGCAGTTTTGAGCCATTTCTGTTGGTCCATTCTTCACGAAATTCACACACAGTGTAAATAGCAGCTCATGTGATCAAATGAGGCATAAAAGTAAAAATCAACAAAAATGGAGATACATGTTTTTCTTTGGACAGCGACGATATGCACAAAGACGCATCACATAAACTGGGGAAAGGAGAAACGGTGGTTATGAGCTTCTCTTCCATGTTTACCACCAATCTGCTAAGAACTGGAACCAAACACCAGTAGGAACTAAAAGTTCAGGGAGCAGAAGCTGAGGACCTTCGGACCCCCGTGTCTACGACCGGTCTGAAGAATTTGTTGGAGCCAGTCGTTTACAAAGTCGCTTCACTGCACCATAATATTCATTTGCATAAAGTTGAGAACACCTAACCTCGATTTGTCGCTTGTCGCTCCGTCGCCTTGTCGCTTGCCACTTGATGCCAAATCACGGCTACAACTTGTGTTCTCCCATAGGAAATGCCTGGGTGCTCGTCGCTCTGTTGCCTGCAAGTGTGAACGTAGGGTAAGACATGCAATTTGCACAATGCCCATGGCTAGCTTGAAGCTTCCATTGCTTGTTAGCCTCGTAGGTCCAGTATAACATTATAGAAGCATGTCTTGGGTGATCGGCTACATTCAGGAATGGGGCACCATTGTGTAAAACTGATATGTTGGCCCACGTACCACTTTAAAACCTCAGTAAAGGGGACCATGGTCTCTTAGCTGGTGCAGAATAATCTCTGGCTGGTGACTTACAGCATCACTTATCGATCAATCATGGCCGGAGGCCAACAGGGGCTGGGTGCACTTGGATGCTTGAACTATTTACGAGGGACTTTCCTTTGGGTCTGTCGGCAGAGAGGCATCTCTTAGGCACGTGTGCGAATGAAGCTTGATGCGATCGTGCAATCGGCGCAGAGGTAAACAGGAGACGTATTCTGCTGATTTATTCTGCATCACGCAGGAGAGAGCCCATAAGGACGCTGAATTGAAATGCAGGATGTGAATAAGGGGCAGGAGTTTTATCAGACAGTGGTGGCTCCCTTTGGGGAGAGGGACGGAGGCTGAAAATAGAAGTAATGATTGCACCTGAATAATAAAGACCTGTGGGAGCAGAGGTGGGAAAAGGACTGGGAGCAAACCGAGCAAGCTGTTTTTCAAAGCTTCAGAGCAGGCCCGTGTGTAAAACAGCACAGGACTGAAGGTTTAAAAGTTCAGCCACCACCTCAGCGCCTCACAGAAGGACCCTCGAGTCCCAGCAATGGGCAAGAGACTCAAACAGTTAAGCTGTGCCAGAAGGACGACCAACCAAAGACAGCATCAGTCTGAGGTATGGGAGGAAATTAGGATGGCCTACTCAACTGGGTCAACCTGAGGCAGGCTAGACTCCAGTAACTCCAGGTCAGGGTTGGGGGGTTGCCTGTGACTGAAACGTACTAATAGCGTGTAATACCTCCACGAATATCAATAACAGCTGTGACTGGATTGGACATGGACTGGAGAAGTTTCTGGATGTAGGCCACATCAATGTTCAGACACTCATGCATCAAAGAATTGCACAGTTGGGCCAGATTTGGTGGAACAAATTCCCTGGCACAGTTCCGAGGAGAATTTCCTGTAGATTGAGATTTTAGCCACTGTTGAAGTGAAAGTAGCATGAAGAGCTTCACTTTATTCAGATGCTGAATGAGCTCGTCAACATTTAGCAAGATCTTTGTGGCTCAGTTGTAACTACTTTTGCAAATTCCGCTCCCTTTAGCATTTGTGAAAAAGTATTATTTGCTGGAACACGGTTGCTCTGTCAGTTTGGTTGTTAACTTGCCAACACCAGAGGAGGCGATCGTGATTGATCAGTGATGTATGTTTTTTGTAAGCAGGCAAATAAAATAATGTTGCATTTTTGCCATTTAAAACTATCCATCTTCTTCTTAGCCACTAACCCTTCTGGGTCGCAGGGGGTGCTGGAACTTATCCCAGCGCTCATTTGGTGGAAGGCAGGAAACTCCCTGGACAGGACACCAGTCCACTGCAGGGCAAACACATGGATGAGCCGTGCTGTCCCTACAACAAAACGTTGTAGCGATAACTTTACAGGAGAAGGGAAAAACATATACCTTACTTTTAATGTTAAGTCAGTGGAACCAGACCTGTTCCCAAGTCATTCCTAGGTCAACCAACAAAAACTGAGACGCAAGCAACATAGTCCATGAGTACGCAAGTCTGCTCCGGGCTAGCTTTCCTGTTGTCCTATTTCAAGCTGTCATTTCTCTGACACTAAAGCAAGTTTGTACCACAATGGCAATCAGCTTCTTTCCCTTTTTATTTCTGTGTGCATCAAGTTGTGCACTTATTTTCCACAGCAGATGCAACATCATTTTTAGACTGAATAGATGGGCAGTATTTACCTCCAGTAAACATTTTTTTTTGCCACTTGGGTTTATTTATGTCTAAACAACAACAGACATACCAAAGGTCATGGGATAGCAACAGCCCTGGCATTACCCTGCTGGAATATCCCATCATTGTGGGGGTACATGAAATCCATGAAGGCCTATAAATGGTCATTAAGCAGCGACACATAGCGGGCAGCAGTCAATTACTTGTTTAGGTAGACCAGTGGACCCAACCCATGCCAAGAGAACACACCCCACACCGGTATGGAACCACCACCAGCCTGCACAGTGCCTTGTTGACAACTAGGGTCCATGGCTTAATGGGGTCTGCACCACACATGAACCCTACCATCAGCCTAAAACAACTGGTACCGTGACCACATGTTGCCAGCCCTCTAGGGTCCAGTTAGCAACCACACAAGCCCGGGTGAGGCACTGTGTCCGGTGTGGTGGTGTTAACAGAGGCACTCTAGGGGGGTCTTCTGCTCCCATATCCCATGGAAGCTATGGAACGCTGCACAGACCTGTGGGATATGTTTGCGGGGTCTCCTGCATTGAATGTGGATGTGCTTTCTGCCAGAGTTGCTCGTCTGTTGGCACAGACAATTCTAGCCAGCACCCATGGGCAGCTACTGTGCTGTCCACTGTGGGTGGGAACGCCTTCCATGACGTATTCCCAGAACACATGTGAGACTGTGGATCGAGGAATGTTAAATGTCCACACAACTTTGGATACGGAATGTCCCAACCATCTGGGCACTTTTGATTGTTCATGCACAGTGTTCCACTAACATCGATAGAGCAAAACCTGGAACCGAGGGCAAAAACACAAGGGCTTATTTTTAGCATGGATTCTGTTTCACATTATTCTCCCATATATCATTTCCAAATGCTTCAAAAAACATGTTGCTATGTTTATTAGTAATACCAGTTTTCCAGAGAGAGCGCGGTTTCCTCCATTAACCACTGCTCTTGAAGTGATTACCCAAAGGTCTTCTCCAATTAATTCTGTTGCGAGTTGAAAGTAATGCGTTCTAACCAGAAACGGCATGCAATTAGCGTCTCGGTGTCTTAAAGCTGCGAATAGGTCTGATGTGTAACGTTCGCCGGCGTATGCTGGCTTTAATTAGAATTCCAATTAATCTGCTGCTTTCTCCAAAGTAAACAGCTCAAATTAGTCTGCCTGTGTAAGATTACTGAGCGCTCAAGCTGTTGCATAAACGACAACAAGCAAACTAGCCGTAGCAGCACCGCTAGGCCGAGCTGAGAGAGCTTGCTTTTGACAGCTGACTTGCTTTTTAGGTGGCACTAGGTGCCAAAAGTAGCTGGAAGGAACGACCCCTTCCCCCTCCCTGCACGGACACCAAAGCCTAGTGTGCGCCGACGTTCCATCTCACGGAAAGGGAATCTGCGGAGTGACAACCTGCCTCTGTCTGGCCACCGCTCCATTATTTAGAGCCTCCACCCTATCCCCAGTGATGGTCACTGCAGACATGACAAGGCCCATTTTTGGACTGAGGCCTGGAACACAGAGAAAACAAAATGATTATATGATGATGCTTCTACTTGACAAATTCAGTGGTTACAAATTTGGACTTATGTACACTGACCGGCCACATTCATTAGCTCCACTGACCATATAGGAGCACTCTGTAGTTCTACAGTTCCAGACTGTAGTCCATCTGTTTCTCTCTATACTTTATTACCCTGTTCCTCAATGGTCAGGACCCCCACAGGACCACCACAGAGCAGGTATTATGTGGGTGGTGGATCATTCTCAGCACTGCAGTGACACTGACATGGTGGTGGTGTGTTAGTGTGTGTTGTGCTGGTGTGAGTGGATCAGACACAGCAGTGCTGCTGGAGTGTTTAAACACTGTGTCCACTCATAGCTCATCTGCTGCTGCACAATGCAGTGTTGGTCATCCTCCTTACTTCATCAGTGCCCACAGGATGCTGTTGGCCAGTAGTTTTGGTCGGTGGACTATTCTCAGCAGTGTCCAGCAGTGACACTGAGGTGTTTGGAAACTGTTTTTTTGCTGTACCTGACTAACCCAACAGCCACGGTTGCGGACCCCATGAGTTATCTTGAGTCATCCTGTTAGTGCAGCATCATTGTCAGACAGCTGCACGATGCAGGACGGCGCATGCAGGCAGACTGTTACGACGACTGCCCTTAAAACCAGGTCAACGTCCCCAAAGATGTTTGTCTTGGTGGAGACGATCAATGAATTCGGTGTGGAGGCACTGTGGTCAACACCAAGATGTCCAAAAGGCCTGGTGTCACTCCACCTCCACCCCCACCGCACCATCTGCAGGAACTGTGTGAGAATATTCAAGCTGCATGGGATGGATTATCACAGGACACCATTAGGAACCTCTACAACTCCATGCCAAGACGTCTGGCATATTGCGAAAGCAAACATAGCGGCCTGACGCCACACTGAGACACTACTTCTGTATGTGTAGCTCAATAAATATTGCTCATATCAGTCTAAAATGATCATTTATTGTTCCTGGTAACCTTTATCTTCCTTCCCAACAGCACTGCAGTCCCACACTTCCTTCTGGGTGCAGCTGTTCTTTTGATTATGAGTGTACGTTAACTGCCCTTTTGTTGGCCATGCTGAAGCCCAGTTAAGATTTTTGGGTCTGAAAACCAGCGAGCGTTCTATTGAATAGTGCAGGCGGAAGTTTGATAATGCTGCTATTCACAACTGGACATGACGACGCAGTGACTGTGAGAAAGGTCTATTGCTGTCATTGTTAACTCGGACAAAGCATGCGCTAGCCTTCACTCTCCTCTAGTGCTTCATCAGTGCCCACAGGACGCTGACCACAGGAGGCTGACCACAGGACGCTGCGCACAGAACGCTACCAACAGGACGCTGACCACAGGATGCTGTTGGCGAGTAGCTGCTAGCACCGGTAGCATTGTGTGGTTCGGGGGAGACCAAGTTAGTGGAATTGGACACTATACTAATCAGAGAAGATAACTGGGAAAAATGCCAGAAAATAAATTGGGCTAAACCCCGCCCAAGGCAGAACAATCTCAAATTTTGCCCATCTTGTTGCTGGCCGAAGGGGACAATTTAGCTTTGTCCTTTTTGACCAAACATGTCTTGTCTGATTGACTTCATTTGGGTAACTCCCCCAGCAGATTCCAGCAACCCCACGGTCCCACAAAACTGTTTCAAACCCAAAGCCGGGCCTTTTTGGAGTCTGTTACTTCTTGCCCTTGCCATCTTGTTTCGCCAGCCGAAGGTGCGTGTCAATATCCAATCCATAACATCGCTTACGAGATGAGACTATCCCATATAACGAAGAAAGGCATCAGCACTTTTCCCCCTGCAGCTGGCTCGTTGGTATGCGCCCCGCCAAGCTCCTGTGCCCATTACTCAGTCCCGAACTTTCCTCTGCAAGAGCTAGCGTGCAAAATCAATGGGATGTAATTTTTCTGATGCTCCGGAGAGAGAGAGACAGAGGGGGAGAGTGAGGAGGGCAGAAAGGTACCACCCCCTGCTCACGTTCCAGTGTGCGACCACTAACAGAATGGAATCCCGGGCTTAAGAAGAAACAGACTCTAACCGAAGGTTGGATCCAGGTTTGCTTGACCCGCGAGGGAAATGCGTGCAGTATATCTGCCGGAAAGCAGCTGCTTCTCCTCTCCTAATTGAAAAGGTAGTGATAAACTATGCACTGGGTCAATGCCCTTCAAAGCCCATTACCTCACTCACAACGGAGCGCTCAATTGATTACTGCCAGAAACTGCTGAATCTCTTCTCTTGTGCACTTACACATCCTCTCTCCTGGATTCCTTCTGATGCAGCGGCACGTGTGCTTCAAGTGCCTGAAAGAAAAACCCAGAAACGTCTGAAGCTTCTGTCTTGTACCAGCAATGAAATCAACAAATGTTTGTTTGATTCATCAGAGCAAACCCTCCAATGTTCCTGTCTCTGTTGGACAGTTCTTTGAAGAGTTTGCCATACAACTGAGATACAAGGTTCTGCTAGTTGTGTCAAGGTTTGCCAAAGCCTTGCTAATCATTCCCAGGCGCTTGATCGTTTCTTGCGGATGGTCGGTGAAGTGCTGCCTTCATGGAGTTAAACATTTAGGTGTCTACAACAGTAACAATGATATGCATCCCTGAAAAGAGCTTTTAACGGTGACACCTTCTACCCTTTTCCACAGTTAACACAGTCTCTTTGTAGCACAAGGATGAATCAGCCCTGTTCAGAACAGCTGGTTTGAGTGTCTGGTCCTTTAAATGATAATGAGCCACTGCTGACTCCGCCCCCTCTTTCAGAAGACTGCAATGGTCTTGTGCCAGACTGTCATGGAGTGACTCAGAATGGCAGCGGGCCATCTTCAGCAGGAAGGGTCAGAGTAGGAGCCTATAAATACTAAACCAAAGCGGTCCAAGTACTGATCCCTGTGGAACACCACAAATGACAGTAGAGGGGCTGCATCCCTTGCATACTGTTGCCGATTATTCTACTAAGACTAAACCGAGATAGTACAGGGCCAGTAACACTCGCAAGAGTATGCAAAGACAGCTGTTCCACTGCTACCATAAGATCCATCAGAATGAGAACTTCTGATGTCTCTGAGAAGCATATTTTCCATGCTGTGATTCTTCCATGCTGTGATGTAGCTAGCAATATGCAAAACAGCCATCTGTGGAATCAAAGAGAGTACAATAGTCTCTGTGGGCATCTGTTATCTCACGTAACAGACCAAGGCAGGTAGCGCTCCCCTACTAGCGTGTTCAGTCAGCCAATAATTTTGTAGAGGAAGCACATGGTAGCTCTCTGCCACCTGCATTGGTAGCAACATGAGATGATAAGAGGGAGATCCGAGTAGTGGGTGGGAATTGGCAGTGAATATATTGGGTGAAAACTGGAAAATCCCAAAACCCTTCAAGGGACTTACAATCACAAGGCCACAGTAAATCGTAGACACTCAAGAGCTGAATTCCACAGGGAATCTGTGGATAGGAGCTGTTAAAAATGACCTTCAAAAGCCACACTCTCATTAAATGGACTTCTTCAAGAGGTCTTTCAGGTGTTCTTGACATGGGATTGCCCTAGCATTAAAACTGAACCATCCTCAGAATTTAATGCCTGATACAGAAATGCACTTGTGTCTGCTAATTGTAATCGGGCCAATCAAGAAAACACTGTTAATACACAGGGAAACACACAGGTAACTGAATGACCAATGAAGTTACTCAATTTACTTTCGTGGGAGCATATAAATACAGAGTGAAAGTGGCCCAAGTACTGAACCCTGAGGAACACCACAAAAGACAGTAGCCAGGGCTATCTGCATGCCTCTAACTGTCATCAATTACTAATAATTGCTAATAAGACTAAACCAAGACAGTACAGGGCCAGTAAAACCTGCAAGACCATGAAAAGACAGACGCAAGCTGCTGACGTCAGCCGATAATTTTTATGGAGGAGGCACATGGCAGCTCGCTGTCACCTACATTAGTAGCATCGGATAGCATGAGATGATGAGGCGGATATCTAGGTAGTGGGAGGGAATTGGCAATGAATATACTGGAAAACTGAAAAATCCCAAAGCCCTTCAAGGGACTTATATCGATAAGAACACAGTAAGTCGTAGGCACTCAGGAGCCAAATTCCACAGAGCAATTTTGTGCACAGGGAATCTGTGAATAGGAGCTGTTAAAAATGACCTTCAAAAGCCGCACTCTCATTAAATGGACTTCTCCGAGAGATCTTTCAGGTGTTCTTGACATGGGATTGCCCTGGCATTAAAACTGAATCATCCTCAGAATTGAATGCCTGATACAGAATGGCACTTGTCTCTGCTAATTGTAATGCCATTCCGCTAAGACTTTTCAACTGTGACTTAATGGTTTTCCACATGAGCGTGCCGTCTCTCTTAATTCCTTTGCAATGTCCGAAGGCTTGGACAGTCATGTACTCGTACACTGTAAGGACAAATGTATTGCATGTATTACAGTGAACATACCACCTCATTTTCGGTGAATCACGGAACATACAGTGGTGAGACCCCACAGTGCAGAATGTCAGACGGGTCCTTCATTGTCCTTTGAATAGCTTTTGTCAGATTTTTCCAGGACACGGCTTTACAAACAGTACGGCCATCTAACTAAATGCATGACCTGCTCCCTTCAGGTTCATCTGCTCCCCATACAACTAATCCCCCTCTCCCTTAGTAACTTGGCCTATTTTCACGTTCATTAAAGGAAAGTCCCTCAGGCCTCCACGATTTTGATTTTTCCTGTTCTTGCCATTTTTTCCCCGTGCCTATTTTTACCTAGGTCTTCTGAGACGCCTTAAATCAACTACAACCCGTGATGAAACTAAAAGGGTCTGGACAAATCAAAAAAAAGAAAGAACTGAGGTTGATGTGGGTGGGAGCTGTTTGCAATATTTGCATAATATAGCCAAGAGAAAAAAAACACACCACTTTTTCTGAATGTGCTAAATAAAACCAGCTGCTAATGTTTAATCAGTTACTATTAGCATCAATTAAATGGCCCGAATCAGTAATGTGCCTACGTTGAGAACAGAATAAACACATGCAATTACAATCAAGGCTGGTCTTAGGCATGCGCTCAGCTGGACCTATCACGAAAGTGTTCAAAAAAGTCTCCAAAATAACATCAAGGATTGTTAAGCACGATAACACAGGGAAACACAGGTAGGTGAGCACATATAAATACTAGGTGGGCACATATAAATACTGACTGAAAGTGGCCCAAGTACTGAACCTTGAGGAACACCTCAAATGACAATAGCCAGGGCTAACTGCATGCCTCAAAAACTGTTGTCAATTACTAATAATAATAAGACCAAAACAGCACAGGGTTAGTAACACCCACACGACCATGCAAAGACAGAAGCAAGCTGCTGATGTAAAATCAGCAACAATTAGTATCAAGTTAACTGGCTGCATCAGTAATGTGCCTATGTTGATTACACATGCAATTACAATCAAGGCTGGTCTTATGTATGCACTCAGCTGTTATGGGCCAATCAAGAAAGTGTTGCCTCCAAAATAACATCAAGGTTCAAAGTACCATAATACAGGGAAACACACAGGTAAGTGAGTAACCAACAAATTTACTCAATTTACTACTGTGGTATCATATAAATGATGAGTAAAAGTGGCCCAATTACTGAACCCTGAGGAACACCACAAATGACAATAGCCAGGGCTAACTGCATGCCTCACAAACTGTCGTCAATTACTAATAATTGCTAATAAGACTAAACCAAACCAGCACAGGGACAGTAACACCTTCAAGACCATACAAAAACAGAACCAAGCTGCTGATCCAAAATCAGTTACAATTAGTATCAATTAAATTAAAGTACCATAACACTGTCAATAAACAGGGAAACAACACAGGTAACTGAATGACCAATGAATTTACTCAATTTACAAATGTGGGATCACATAAGTACAGAGTGAAAGTGGCCCATGTACAAAAGTGGCCCAAATACTGAACCCTGAGGAACACCACAAATAACAGTAGCCAGGGCTAACTGCATGCCTCGCAAATTGTCGTCAATTTACTAAAAATTGCTAATTAGACTAAACCAAACCAGCACAGGGACAGTAACACCTGAAAGACCCTGCACAGACAGAAGAAAGCTGCTGATCTGAAATGAAATCATTTTCCATTAGCATCAATTAAATGGCCCGAATCAGTAATGTGCCTGTGTTCTGTTGAGAACAGAATAAACATGCAATTACAATCAAGGCTGGTCTTACGCATGCGCTCAGCTGCCATGGGCCAATCAAAATACCCACACGGTTTAAAATGCCAAGTATAGAACCTTGTTGTCAGCCAGCACTATGAAGGGTCCTAGAAGAGGTTGAGCTCCGCTGACATCCGATGACCTTGGACAGGTGAGTGACGGGTGTCACTCTGCCCTCTGCAGCCATCATGACTGATACAATCTCTTCTGAAGTGAGCATGACGAGGGCTTTGCTTCAACTCATACTGACAGCACAGCGCGGCTTAACGCGCCCTTGCTTTGCCTCGATACAGTACAGCAGATTTAGGGTCTTTACAGTAATAAGTGGAACTTAAAAACCCTCTAAACTCGTCCTATCTGCTGGGAAACAGGAGGGCTGTCCAAACACATGTGTAACCTCAGGCATTGTCTCCTGCATGCCATAAATTCCTCCAGGGATCTAAGTTTATATTCCCCCTTTGATCCGTAGTGCTTTCCACTGGCTTCAAGTCATAAGAAAGGAATTCAGTCTAGTGATATTTTCCACTGTCTAAACAGCGCCTAAAGAACAATGTGACAGGTGTCTTGATGAGCATAATGAAAAGCAATGAATGCTAAACATACAGCACGTTCCATCGTACATTTATAGACACAGATACGGGTGTCAGCTTTGAACTTAACTCAAGCAGCAGAATTATAGCTCACTTCAACTTATGTCTCTTTTCCATCACATATTTAGCTTCATACTGGCCTCCTGGATCTCCTTTGGTTTCTATAAAACAGAAGAAACAATATCATATACACTCATAATAAACCCCTGGGGTAGGTTACAAAGGTAGCAAAGTCTCAGCATAATTCAATATATATACTGTGAATATTGTATGTGTGTGTGTGTATATATATATATATATACACACATACACACACACATACACATTTTGTCACACTAACACACCATCTGACACATTAAAAGTATTTAATTATTACACACACACACACATATACACACACACACACATATACACATATATATATATATATGGGTTTTATTAAATCATCATCAATTTGGATCTCCCAAAGAACATGGTGGATTAACTCCATTTCACATAATTTAACATAAGCTCCCAACGTGAGCTCTCAACATGCTCCTCCAGCAGTGTTAGCGGCGGGTTGGGGGGAGGGGGATATCACATAAGACTGTGGACATTTGTCTTGCAAAACCAATATACATATCGTCGCTGTCCAAAGAAAAACAGGTATCTCCAAAATGGCAACTTTACAGAAGAGGCCAAAAACCTCATTTAATTTGAATGGAAGTCAATGGAACCAGACGTCTTTCCAAGCAGTTTTGGGCCATTTTTGTAGGTCCATTCTTCAGAAAATTTCCACACAGTGTAAATAGCAGATCATGTGATCAAATGAGGTATAAGCGACGATATGTGCGTGTGTGTGTGTCTATATATATATATATATATATATGGTTCTAAATTCTAAAATATATAAGCTCACCAGACAAAAACTCACCTGTGACTGAAACGTACCTAATAGTGTGTAACACCTCCAGGAGCACCAGTAACAGCTGTGATTGGATTTGGCATGTACTGTTTCTGGATGTAGGTCACATCAGTGTTCAGACACTCTTGCATCAAAGAATTGCGCAGTTGATCCAGATTTGGTGGATGCCTTCCCTGGCACAATTCCGAGGAGAATTCCCTGTCGACTGGGATTTTAGCCATTGCTGGTAGACCCGAATGACTGTATGCTGCCATACACCTGCAGATTGAGCTACTTCCTTCACACTATGGTCTTTGGCACGTCCAAATGCAGTCACTCCTTTTAGCCAATCATTAACATCTGCTTTGGAGCCATTTTCCACATATGGAACGAGACATTCACTGCACTGTTCCACCTCTTCCCAATGTACGGATCCCATCACTCACACCCCGCAGGTATTTATAGCCCCAGCCTCCTGGTGCTGATATGACTACTACCTTATACATGCAAGCTTATTTTATCTCACATCTCTGTTCTGCTGCCTGATTTGAAATATTAATAGAACGCTCCACAACAAGAACACCTCTGATGAATTCTTGTCTTCATTCGATTGTGACTTTGCGCTTCTATTGGCCATCAAACGCTTCTCCAGTAATTGTCCAATAATTAGAGGAGATGTCAGCAATTCCTCAAAGCAGCCATTTAATTAAGCTGTGATGAGTTTAAGGTTCCTGACAATAAAAGTGATGAACTAGGGCGCAGGCCTCGTCAGTTATTATCTCCACTGCTATTTGTTGGGCCTCCAGATTTATGATGGAGCGATCCAGCCGCCATCAGCAGGTTTTTCGGCTCTATTTCTCACTGGAAGTAGCGGCAGACAGCACGCGGACCCATCCTTAATTCATTATATTAGCGTTTATAACAAGCGCAGGGCCATTACAGGTGAAGTCAATGGGCCATATGCATGTGTATGAGCAGAAATGAATAAACCAGCAACAACAAACACTGCAAGGCTAAGCGGGGAACACAGTCCCGCTCCCATAAACGCAGCATGGGGTTTCCCGGTATGGACCGTTTCTCTCTCAGCAGGTCCATGCTGCTCTGTGAGCAAGGCTTTGCTGAGCATGGAAAACGTGCTGGTGCTTCCCTCCTCGGGCCCTGAAGATGGGATGCTGATTCACTGTATTGCTCCATAAGCCCCTTTCCATGGCCTTAATTATCCCGCTTAATTTTTTAGTGATCCAACACCTCCAAGGAACGTCCTTCGGAGTAAAGCATTCCGGCACCATCCCAATGCGGCATTCCTCTGTATTCCAGTATGCGTTCATTAATAATTCAGTGGAAAAGTGCTGGCACCTTTAGGAACAGGATAACTGAGAACTCCAATGATTTCACAAGACTTCCACACAAGTGAACGGTCAGGACTTCCGAAGAGTCTAGCAGCTCTAAAAGCTGATGTTCGGAAAGACACTGCATGAAAGGCATTACTAATACCATGGAATCCATTCACGGTGGAGGGGATACATGCAGGGACTTCTAAGGCTAGTTCCCAAACATATGTTTGCCCAGATTTCCTACCATTTCACCATCGTCAGCATTCCATATACAAACTCAGAAGACATGTGCAGGTTCACTGGTGGTTCTGGATAGTAAATTAAATGGCTATATTGGTGTTCTAGACGTGGCGACCCCTGGTTCCATTCACCACCACTGTAAAGAAAGTTTCTCTATTGTGAGCCATTTCATACTAAACCAGGTGAAGGAGTCTGACTGGCCATTTGATCAGAAACACCTTCTATACACACTCAGGGTAATTAAGTTCACTCATTGTCCATGTTGTCAGCTCCACTGACCATATAAGAGCACTCTGTAGTTCGACAGTTCCAGACTGTAGTCCATCTGTTTCTCTGTATACTTTATTACCCTGTTCTTCAATGGTCAGGACCCCCACAGGACCACCACAGAGCAGGTATTATGTGGGTGGTGGATTATTCTCACATGGCAATGACACAGACGTGGTGCTGGTGTGAGTGGATCAGACACAGCAGTGCTGCTGGACACAGAATCGTCCACCAACCAAAACTATTCAGCCAGCAGCGTCCTGTGGGCAGCGTCCTGTGACCACTGATGAAGGACTAGAGGATGACCAACACTGCACTGTGCAGCAGCAGATGAGCTATCGTCTCTGACTGTACACCTACAAGGTGGACCAGCATAGTACGAGTGTCTAATAGAGTGGACAGTGAGTGGACACAGTGTTTAAACCCTCCAGCAGAACTGCTGTATCTGATCCACTCACACCACCACCACCACGTCAGTGTCACTGCAGTGCTGCGAAAGATCCACCACCCACATAATACCTGCTCTGTGGTGGTCCTGTGGGGGTCCTGACCATTGAAGAACAGGGTAATATAGTATACAGAGATACAGATGGACTACAGTCTGGAACTGTAGATCTACAGAGTGCTCCTATATGGTCAGTGGAGCTGAAACAATTGACAGTGAGGGTAGATACAAGGGACCATAATAGGACCATGCCAGCACCAGTATGAGTGCATCAGACACAGCATTGTTAGTGGCCTTTTTATATTTCCTGGCCACTTTATTGGAAACCCCCTCTCTTGTAGCTCCACCTTACTGGTGAACAGTTAAAGACTATAGCTCATCAGCTGATGCACAGTTTCCCATCCTCTAGCCCAGTGGTCACCAGCCCTGTTCCTGGAGAGCTACCTTCCTTTGGAATCAAGTTCCAACCATGGTCTCCAACACCGGTTACAGCTAACTGACTTCTGGATCAGATGCATAAGGGTTAAGACTTGCAGCATGTTAGTTATAGTCTGGAATTAAGGTCAGCAGGAACATAGATCGCAACGAGTAAGGATGATGACCAGTGCTCTAGCCCTTTATAAAAGTATTCACTCACCCATCCAAATCATTGAATTCGGGTGTTCCAATCAGTTCCATGGTCACAGGTGTACAAAACCAAGCACCTAGGCATGCAGACTGCTTCAACAGACATCAGTGAAAGAATGGGTCGCTCTCAGGAGCTCAGTGAATTCCAGCGTGGCACTGTGATAAGAAGCCAGTCCAGTAGTGAAATTACCTCCCTACTAAATATTCCCGTCAACCAACTGTCAGTGGGATTATAACAAAGTGGAAGCGATTGGGAACGACAGCAACTTTTACGTGGCCGAGTTGCATAGTGCGTAGAGAGCTTCATGGAATGGGTTTCCATGGCTGAGCAGCTGCATTCAAGCATTACATCACCAAGCGCAAGGCAAAGCGCCGAATGCAGTGGTGTAAAGCGCCACCACTGGACTCTAGAGCAGTGGAGACGTGTTCTCTGGAGTGGCCAATCACGCTTCTCCATCTGGCAATCCGATGGATGAGTCTGGGTTCGTTGGTTGCCAGGAGAACGGTACTTGTCTGACTGCATTGTGCCAAGTGTAAAGTTTGGTGGAGGGGGGGCGATTATGGTGTGGGGTTGTTTTTCAGGAGTCCAACATCAGTGTTTGACCTCACAAATGTTCTTCTGGAAGAATGGTCAAAAATTCCCATAAACACATTCCTAAACCCTGTGGATTAAGAATGAGAAGTCACTCAAGTTCATATGCGTGTGCAGGTAGACGAGCGAATACTTTTGGCAATACAGTATATAAGCGGGTACCATGGTGGAATTCTAATCCATCTATAACATCTCTGTGTAGAACTAAAAGCTGTACTACATAATATCAGAAAAGAAATGCACATCTATCAGACCTATAAACATACACTGAAGAGTCGGGCATCGTCTTACACTGCCTGGGAAGCAATTACGATCAAACCTCCTTCATTTCTGGTTTAGAAATCATCCGAAATCAGACACAGCCAGAGTACTCGATGTATAGAATGTCCTGTGGGCTGGGAGCTGTCCGGTGCTGATGGGTGATTGCATTAAGGGCCCACGCTCCTTTCTCCTGGGAAAGAAAATGTGGTGGAGGCCAGGTTGGCAGAGGAGGAGGAGGAGGAGGTGAGAGGATGAATCACTGCATCTACTTCACTGAGGTTCTCTTCTCCTCTGAAGGAGCCCCAGGGCTCAAAAGCTCTTTGTAGCAAAGCATCCTTCACAGGGGAAACAAGTGACTGCCCAATTTCAGCAGGGACTAAAAGACTCCATCAGAACTCCATCAGAACTCCATCAGAACTCCACATACAGTTTATAAGTTTAGACAAAATCTGAGACGGAAATTTGAAGGTTATGAGAAATATGAGAAATGGAGTATAAATATTCAACGGTCGTCTCTGGTCCAGGTCAGGGATGAGCATATAAATTAAAAAGCCTGAGGACAAACACTTTGAGGGTGTAAACTCCCAATAAAATTCAAGCATAAAAATCGAGCCAATTTGGAGTATGAAATCTGAATGATTGAGAATGAAGTTTTAGAGAATGAGAGTTTAGACAAATTCTGAGGACA
>CM067490.1:26168972-26218721 GCA_034552555.1 Semaprochilodus insignis | reverse complement strand
TAATTTAATTTAATTTAATTTAATTTAATTTAATTTAATTTAATTTAATTTAATTTAATTCTAACACCAGCACTGATCTTCAGCAGCTCTTACTATAGCTCTCTGTCTCTTGTATGGAGTGAGATAATTGCCCTTGTTCATTTCCTCAGCCATGAAGTTCATGATTGGAAGTAAATGACATTATCATGAGCTGTACGGTCCTGTGGCAGGTATTAACCTCAGCAGCAGTCAGACTGTACAGTAACACTGGAGGCTCCAGGGAACGAGAGCTGATCGATTTGATCCGTGGCCGATGAGCTTGTTGTGGAAATAATGCCTGGATCTGAGCGCTTCTTATGGCCGGACGGCAGCATGAACACGGTATTTCACCCAGTGACACAGATAAGAGGAGGGATGGATTGGAGTCTGTGCTTGAGGTAATCTGGCTGATAGAGGCCTGTGTGCTGCTCCTCAGTCGGTCTGAAGTGAGGCTGTGAGCTGCTCCGCTGTAAGTGCAGAGGCACTGAACTGGAAGATTCTCTTCTCTCTACTCTGATCACTCCAGTATGACAGGGCATGGAGGGCAATTAGCAGCAGGAAGACCCCTACCCTCTGAACGCCCCAGCTCTTCAGGCATCCCCCGAGTTCCTGTAACCCCAAGGCCCCCCGGGCCAACAGGACCTCCAGCCCACCAGGCCCCCTCACCTATAGCACAGACAGATACCAGCTACCTTTCTGACCTACCAATGGCACCGAATGCCAGCTAGTATTACTGTACCCAAGAACATTCAGACTGCGACCACTGACCTCGCTCTCTTCCTCGCGTATCAGAGACTTTGTTCAGACTGTGTGGGTCACCGGACTTTGGGATTGGGCTGATTAGGAAAGCAGAGATTAGCACATGTTCAGCTCTCTGCAGCCAACAATTAGCTCCAATTAATGCTCTAAACGCAGCTGTTTATTTTTGTTATTATGTAGCTGTTAAATGTGTGTTATGACTTGGTTGTGCTTTATCAAGCTCTTTTGTGTTCATCTAGTGTGTTGGAAGTGTCTACCCTCATCGTGTGGAGCTTTTCTAGTGGAGCACCACCCCACGACCCCCACCCGACTCCATTCCCCCCAGGTGTTAATTCCTTTCTCTGTTTCCCTCAATAAGGAGAATTTCATGAAGAGGAAAATGGGTTAGTCAGGGTCTTCTTCTGCACCCACACTGCACTACACATATACACATACACAACAACGATAACAACACTAACATCACTACATATATGCAACACTAACATCACTGCACATATACAACAATATACAACACTACACATATACAACACTAACATCACTACGCATATACAACACTAACATCACTGCACATATACAACACTAACATCACTACACATATACAACACTAACATCACTACACATATACAACACTAACATCACTGCACATATACAACAATATACAACACTACACATATACAACACTAACATCACTGCACATATACAACAATATACAACACTACACATATACAACACTAACATCACTGCACATATACAACAATATACAACACTACACATATACAACACTAACATCACTGCACATATACAACAATATACAACACTACACATATACAACACTAACATCACTGCACATATACAACAATATACAACACTACACATATACAACACTAACATCACTGCACATATACAACAATATACAACACTACACATATACAACACTAACATCACTGCACATATACAACAATATACAACACTACACATATACAACACTAACATCACTGCACATATACAACAATATACAACACTACACATATACAACACTAACATCACTGCACATATACAACAATATACAACACTACACATATACAACACTAACATCACTGCACATATACAACAATATACAACACTACACATATACAACACTAACATCACTGCACATATACAACAATATACAACACTACACATATACAACACTAACATCACTGCACATATACAACAATATACAACACTACACATATACAACACTAACATCACTACACATATACAACACTAACATCACTACACATATACAACACTAACATCACTGCACATATACAACAATATACAACACTACACATATACAACATTAACATCACTACACATATACAACGCTAACATCGCTGCACATATACAACAATATACAACACTACACATATACAACACTAACATCACTGCACATATACAACAATATACAACACTACACATATACAACACTAACATCACTATACATATACAACAATATACAACACTACACATATACAGCAATATACAACACTACACATATACAACACTAACATCACTACACATATACAACACTAACATCATTACACATATACAACACTAACATCATTACACATATACAACACTAACATCACTACACATATACAACACTAACATCACTACACATATACAACACTACACATATACAACACTAACACTACTGTACATATACAACACTAACGCTACTCATACTGTATATAACAATATACAAAAATACACATACATAACATTAACAACACTACACATATGCAACACTGACATCACTGCATATATACAACACTAACAACACTACACATATACAACACTAACATCACTACACATATACAGCAATATACAACACTACACACATACAGCAATATACAACACTACGCGTATATAACATTAACATCACTACACATATACAACACTAACATCACTACACATATACAACACTATACATATACAACACTAACACTACTGTACATATACAACACTAACGCTACTCATACTGTATATAACAATATACAAAAATACACATACATAACATTAACAACACTACACATATGCAACACTGACATCACTGCATATATACAACACTAACAACACTACACATATAGAACACTAACACTACTGTACATATACAACACTAACACTACTCATACTGTATATAACCATATACAACAATACACATACATAACATTAACAACACTACACATATATAACACTAACAACACTACACACATACAACCTTAACACTATTCATGCTGTATATAACAATATACAACATTACACATACACAACAATACATACACAATACATATACAACACTAACAACACTACACCTATACAACAATCAACAACACAGCCAACATTACACCTATACAACGCTAACAACACCATACCTATACAACAATTAACAACACAACCAACACTACACATATACAACAATTAACAACACTACACATATACAACAATTTACAACACTACCCATATACAATTTACAACACTACCCACATACAACAATTTACAACACTACACATAACACTACCCATATACAACAATTAACAACACTACCCATCTACAACAATTTACAACACTACCCATATACAACAATTAACAACACTACACATATACAACACTAACAACACTACACATATACAATTTACAACACTACACATAACACTATCCACATACAAACTACACATATACAACAATTAACAATGTCACATATATACAATACATAACATTACACACCATGTATCTCCATTTTTATTTATCTATTTTTATACATAAACATTATACAACACATACACTGTGTGAAAATTTCATGAGGAATGGACCAAGATAATGTTCCAAAATGGTCATAAACAAACATTTAAACACTTTAACTTCTATTACCTGTTAATAAAGTTATTCCTTCTCCTGTAAACATCCCACTGTGGAGACACGAGGTGTTATTTACAGTGATGATATACAACAAAACATCTTTCCTCATAATTCCTACTCGGTGCTCTTCTTCACTCATGTACACACACACACACACACACACACACACACACACACACAGAGGGAAAATTCAAACAACTGTAATGCAAAAGAAAAAAAATGATGAAACAGAGAGTAACCTGAGTTGTAAGTGGGGGGAGGTTCACTACCCTCTGGATATTGACTCTTTCTTCCCTTTTTAGAAACATTAATGTCTCCGAATGGAAGCATGGGAGCGTTCCCGTCTCGAAATACATACACTCTCCACACTCCCCTCAACATCTAACAACCACGCTTAAAAAGCCTCCGACACAATTAGAGCTCTTAGAAGAAAACCAAAGCCGAGCGCTCGGGCCTGTGTTCTCTAGAAAGCCACAAACACAAATATTAACCAGCGCTATTCTTTCTTCTCCTTTCTTCTGAGTTCTGTTCAGACGTGCTCTCTGAGCACTTCAACAGCTTATTCACTGATTACTGCTGAACGCAGGAAAACCGTGCTGCTGAAGAAACTCCTGTAGCAGTTTGGAGTTAAAGGAGTATTTAAATGAAGAATCAAAGCTACATGATTTCAGTCCTTACAGCTGATCAGTCCAGATATGTTTGGCATCCAAAGCTGCAAACTACGGAAAGCAGAATCAGTGTTCAAGATGGACACGACTGTTTTAAGCTGTACGTTTTCTTGGCTTCTACAGTCCTGCTGCAATAGTCTCTCAAACCTGGTTCTGGATGCTGGTGATTTCCCAGTTCAAAGTTTAACAATCCACCCTTATGATGATGTGCGCTATATGGCCAAAACAATATGTGGACACCTGAACATCACACCTATATAAACTTGTTGGATGTCCCGAACTAAAATAATGACCATTAATATAGAATTGGCCCCTCTTTAGGGCTATAACAGCCTCCCCTCTTCTGGGAAGTCTTTCCACAGCGAGTGTATCGGTGGAATTTTTTTCCATTCAGTCAAAAGAGCATTTGTGATGTTGGGCAAGAAGGTCTGGCTTACAATCAGCGTTCCAGTTCATCTCTAAGGTGTTCAGCAGAGTTGAGGACAGGGCTCTGTGCAGGCCGGAGGAGTTCAAACCATGTCTTTATGGAGTTGGCTTTACGTACAGGAGCACAGTCCTACTGGAACAGGAAAAGTCCTTCCCCAAACTGCTGCTGCCACAAAGTTGGGAGCATGTAATTGTGTAACATGTCTTTGTATGTTGTAGCATTAACATCAACCCCTACTGGAACTAAGGGTTTGAATTCAAATGCTCAGATGCTAACCTAGAGACTTAAAGATGCCTACCCTAGGACTTGACCCCCAGAAGATCAAGACTCAACAGAGTCAAGACTCAAAAAGGACTTGAACCCCAACAGATCAAGGCTTGACCTGGACTTGAAACCCACAGAGACATGACTCAGACTATTAACTACAGGGGATCAAGACACGACTCATACCCTAACTTTACAGACTTGAGACTAGACTAGACTCAAATGTGAACCCCCATAAGGTAAAGGCTTGACTCAGACATGAACCCCATAGAGCCGAGACTTGACTCAGACATGAAATCCAGAGGTTAAAGATTCAACTAAGACTTGAACCCCAGAGAGCTAGGACTTGACTCAGACTCCAAAAAGACCAAGACTTGACTCAGACTCAGTTTAGAGACTTGCAATTGGACTCAAAGGATTGAATCAGACAATAACGTTAGAAACTCAAGACTCAACTGGGACTTGAAATCAAGAGACCAAGGCCCCACTCGGACTGATCCAAAGCAAGTTTAGACTTAAACCCCAGAGAGCTTGACTCAGACCTTTAACTTAAGACTTGAGACTTGACTAAACTTGAAAGTGAACCCCCAGAGGGTTAAGGCTTGACTCATTAGCATTAGAGATTTTAGACTCAACTCAAATTCGAAATCCAGAGACCTGAGACTAGACTGATATGCAGAGGGTCAAGACAAAGCTTAGAGTCCCAATGAGCTAAGACTTGCCTTGAACTTGAACCCCAGAGAGCTAAGGCCTGACTCAGAATTTTAACTCCAGAGAACCAAGACTTGACTCAGACTCTTAATTAAGAGATTTGAGACTGGACTTGACTCTAATGTGAACCCTCAGAGGGTCGAGGCATTAACCTAAGAGAATCAATACTCAACAAGGATTTGAAATCCAGAGACCCAAGACCTGACTTGGACAAATCTCCAGAGGGTCAAGACTCAGCTTAGACTTGACCATAGGGTCAAGATTCGGGTCAGACTCTAAACTTTAAGACTCGAGATTGGGCTTAAATTGGACTCTAACCCCTGAGAGTGGGGACTCCCGACTCTACATAACACTGCATAACAGAACAAGTAACATACTTAAAAGTTTTAGGCCAGAATGCCCCTTTACCAGCTCAAAGTGAGGGTATTACGAGTTAGGCGTGCAGTTAGCATATACCTGTTGGGAATGTTGGCCTTGCAGCTCTGAAGAAGTAAACTTCAGACAGCAAGCATGTCTTAGCTGATCGACTGTGTTTGGGCTGAGGAGGGGAAACTGTGTAAATTTGATTTTTGGCCAAACTACGCCTTTAAGCCATGCCATTACTGAGCTCAGAGTGATAATCCTCAAAATGGATTTAAGCTCTTGAAAGCCACTAGCGCACGCACTCAGGCACCAATCCCAAAGTTGCAGCGGATAAGACGGAGGAGCCGCGGCTATAAAAGGGAGTGGAGTGTTGGAGAGCATGTTTATGATATCGTCTCCGACAACGACCAGGACGCCTAGACACACATATCAGCATGTGAGAACAGTTTGGCTGCTGTGTGGAAGCCCTGTGGCGTAAATCTGAACTAACACCCACCAATGTGTTGCACCATGGTACCTGTGTGGTGGAACGTGAAAGTGTTATGCATTTAATATGACTGAGTTATATATGGCACTGTGCAAAAGTTAGAGACCACCTTGCCATTGTTCTGAGAACACCAGCAGCTTCTTTGTTTGACGTGTCTGTCTCTTTTTGAGGAGCTTCTTGAACAGCTACACCTCCTTTCAGACCTCCATAGCGTTGAGGTGTCTTCTCACAGGATGGACAGAAACACCTGTGGAAGCAGGAGTGGAGTTTGATGTTCTCCTCTCTCTCTCTCAAAGATGAAAGCCTTAAATGCTGTTTATCTGATGGGGGCAGTGTTGACGGGTCCACCAGGTCTTCCAGGTGGTCCCATTTTCCTGTTTTTTGAATTTCAGTTTTGGAAACTCCCATGTATTTTTTATCCCTCCTTGCAAAACTCCTATTTCCTGTTCTCCATTTCCATCCATTTTTGATTAATGGTGGTAGATTAGTTATTCTCAACCCGCTCAGCCTCCAGGGCCGTGCTTGCTCTATCCAAGCTCCAAGCACACCTGAAACAAGCCATTGAGAACATCTGGTTCAGATACGTTTGGAGCCGGGTAGGTCAGCTTGGGGGCCCTTGAGCACTGACATATCACCTAGGACGTGAGGTGTAGTCTTAGGTGATATGTAGCCATGAAAACAGAACCCTCACTGATATCAAAGTTGTGATCAAACTGAGAACAACACTTTGAGGTCTTTGACAACTAAGGCCACTCTGGAGGGACTACAGTGAATGAATTATTGCGAGGGACGTCTGTACCTTTGAAAAAGTTCTACAGTTGTCTGCGGCAGAATGTTTCTTCATATGAGGCAGAATTCTTCTGAAATCTTGATGTCAATATCATATAAAATTAAAGTTAAGCCCTACTGCGCATGTGTGGATATTAATTGGCATCAGCATCTAGAACCATTTGTGCATGCACACAGAGGAAGTTGTCTTCCACATTTAACCCATCCGTGAAGTGAAACACTCACACACACACTAGGGGGCAGTCAGCACACTTGCAGGAGAGGTGGGCACCACTATTGGGAGTTAGGTACCTTGCTCTAGGGCACTTTAGTCATGTCCTGTTGGTTCAGGGAATCGAACCAGTAACCCTATAGTCACAAGGCTGGTTCCCTGACCCCCCGAACATTAGCCACCATAAGTAACTTTGTAAGGCTGCCTTATAATGACTATCAATAGACAATTACAAACAGTACTCACAACTGTGGACCATGATTGGGTCAGCAGGTCTTTGTAAGGCCACGTGAATTATCGTTCGCCCCGGCATGAGCCCAATCGAACATTTATGGGATGGTGTAGAGAGATCCATTCGCACTGGAGATCCTGCACCTACAAATACCATGGAACTGGTGACGGCACGGCTCAACATCCTTCCCGACGTCTTCTGTCCACTTGTGGAACATGCCAGGTTGCTGCACTTCACTGGGCAATACTGTCCCATCACTGTTGGCATATGAGTGTATATTGAGTAGTACACTGTTGGATCTCTGTAGATGAAATATTGTGGCTCTCTGTTGGACTGCTAGTGACAAAAACAAGAGGCCTTGCTGACCAGAATGACTGCAGCTTTCTTCATATCAAACAATATTGAGCAATACAAACAATGAAACAGCATCTAAACACAATACAAACATGCTTTAAAATGTTGACCTATGAAGAGGAATACCTGGTCTGCTTCCAGTGCAGACAGAGATTCCATCAAGAAACGAGGGCGGCACCTGCAAACCAGGTGGGAAAGGTCTTGCTGTGGCTACATTTACAGCCACTGCGCACTCCAGCCAGTCTAATCACAGTACTAAATAAGTACAAAATACAGTAAACGTCAAGCATACCCACAACTCAGTTCCCACAGTTTAACCACTGATTATATCCCAACTGCCTTGCAGCATGAGCTCAGGCACGATTCAATGAATCGCTCAAACACAAACACACATTATTGGGTGGAGGCATAAACACCATGTGCCGCTTCTCTCATTTAAAGTTGCGGTCTCAGTTCAGCCCCCCGAAGCCTCAGTCTGAATATCTTTAAAAAAATAAATAAAAACTGGAAATTCACCTCCAAATTGCATTCCGACTCCAATAAAAAAAAGAGGTGGAAGGTTAACGAAATGTGCGAACGGCTGTGGAACACAATAAAAAAGCAATTATTTTCAAACAACCGCGTGCATGGCCATTATTCGGACGCCCACACGTACGGCTCTAATTACAGTGTGTGTGTGTGTGCGGCCGCTCTCTTTAGCCGTCAGAGGCTGAGGCCTGATCGTGCGCTCTTCCGCTCCGGACCCGGGGGACGGAAGTCATACGGTAGGCGGTGAAGGGTCTATTATGTTTTTAGAGCCACACTAAGCCAGCCACCTTCTCAGATTGCTCTTAAACTAATAATACGACCAAACGTTGATCACACGCCTCATTAGAGGTCTTTAAAAATACTGTACACAGCCCAGTTATCCACTTGTTATTGTGGCCCGCCAAACGACCACAACAGGCCCACGTCTGAATCATTACTGGCGAGGCTGATCCGGACCACCGATGTGCGCAGATACATTAACGTTACAGGCCTTACGGATCTGCGAGCAATTAGCATGGTCAATGCGCAGCATCCATGGTTTGAAGGGTTTGAGTAATTATCAGCAACATGGTACCAATATCGACAAAACCATTTCTGATCGATTCAGGGGGGTAAGTAGTTCGTCCATACTTAGGGGAAACATCCACAGGGGAAACGTTTCCAGCTGAATGAACCAACCGAACAAAACATCTTCTAATATCCAACTACAGCCAGGACACTTCTCAGGTGCCATCTTCCCCAATAATCAATATTGCCCGTATTGAAACACCAACTGCTTGGATCATATGAACAATTGCATCATTCCATCAGACTAGAAAAGCAGATTAAGAAAACAAGAAAGCAGATTAAGTGGAAGTAAACATGTATGATATGTGTTCTAAATTAAATTATTGAAGGTCATGTGTCACATTTTTGCAGTATTTGGAGAAAATTGTGTCACTACAAAAACAATAAACACCTCAATATACAGTAGAGGGGTGTTATAAACCACATGAAGCCAGGACAACACCCTTATTAAGCCAATAACTGCAGCCTGGCTACTTATAAACACTTTATTAAATAGTTACTATAGTGATTTAAGCATTTCCCTGGCACTTCTATTTGGGAAATATTAATGACAGTCTTTTGCACTTCATTTTTAGGTGCCCGTTATTGTGCCTTTATTGCTTAATTAAGTCTTGTAAAGCCAATAACTGCTAAGTAACACATCAAGCCAATAACTGCCAACTGCCTGGTTACAACTACTTTATTATGCTATAAGTAGAGTTAATAAACCACTTTTTCATAGCACGTTAACTGTATTATATGTCACAAACTTCATCATTTTGGAAGCCCATAATAATGGCTTTAGCCAATAGCTGCCAATAGCTATTAAATAACTTTTCTAGCTGATAATTGCTAACTGACTGTTTATAACTACTTCATTAAGCAGTAAGCATTTCCATTTCTTCATTACACATCATAATCTTTTGCACACCATTTTAGGAGCATTACTAAGCCCTTATAAAGCCAACAGCTATTTATAAGCACTTTACTAAGCAGTAACTACAGTGAAATAAGCACTGGCCAAAGCACTTTAAGTCGTGAATTATACATTCCAGTCTTTTAGTTGTCCATTATTATGCCTTTATTAAGTCTATTAAAGCCTAAGCTTTTCAAGCCAATATCTGCAAACAGGCTGCTTATAACTACTGTATTACACAGTATTACAGGGATGAATAAAGTATTCTTTTATAACAAATTTATTTGTATTAAGCAGTAACAACAACACAATAAGCATGTCCTTAGTGCTCTCAAACTTTTCATTGTATCATACTCTCGTGCTCCACTCTGACCTAAATACTAGGTCTATAACATTCTTATTTTCCTACAGTTCATATATATGCCTCATTAATAATCACCAGCAAGCTCTAAATGTTGAAAAAGCATCTCAGCTCATCCCAGAAAAGCACTTGCTTGATATCAATAAATGATGAGCAAAAGATTATGATAAAACCTGAAGTATCCCAGAAAATGTTTAATACAGTGTAGTTACTACTTAATAAAGTAGTAATAAGCAGGTAATAATCTGTTCCAGGCTTGATAAGACTTATTAAGAGCATTAATGGCATTATAATGTCCCTGTGCTGATGCCTTTTTATCACTATAAGTCAGTTTAATAGAAATAAGCTACAGGCAGCAAAATTCATAAACAATTTGGTGCACGTTCCTTCTTTCAGTTTAGCTCTTCCTTGAGATTTGTTCAGATTAGTCGCATGGGCTTCTATTTCTGGTCACATCTCTTCATCAGGAAGCACATTTGTCTGCAGTCTGATTGTTCCGCTCTCTCTCACGCGGTCAGTCCTTCAAATCTAACGTGTGCGTTCAATAGCAGGAATGATCAATAGCGCAGAGAGACACCTTTCCATTAGCTGTAGCGGCATGATTAAAGTAAATGATCACTCTGAGGAATGGGGGACATTGTGCAGCCTTGGACATTCTTCTCTGACCACGAAGGCCACCGACTCACCAAGGTGAGGGGTATTACGAGCCACCTTCTTGCTAAAATCAGTTTAGGCAGTTGGTTAGAGCCGCAAAAATACCTGCAAACGTGTTTTTAAATGTTGTTTATGCTAAACATGATATCAGGGAGCATAATGCATATGTCACTTAAGCATACATTGCAATTGACTGTATTTGCATGCACTTCCTTGCCCACCAAGCAAAAAATGAGTCACCTTGCGTGTTTGAGATGATAGTACCTTCAGGCTCCTGCAGGTGGCACTGCATGAGGATGATGGGGCTATAAATACCTGTGGGGTGTGAGTGACGAGATCCGTAGATTGAGAAGAGGTGGTAAAGTGCAGGGAATGTGGCTCCAAAGCAGATGTTAATGATTGGCTAAAAGGAGTGACCGCGTTTGGCCGTGCCAAAGACCATAGTGTGAAGGAAGTAGTTAAATCTGCAGGTGTATGGAAGCGTACAATCATACGGGTCTACCAGCAGTGGCTAAAATCCCAGTCTACAGGGAATTGTGCCATGGAAGACATCCACCGTCTGGTTCCATTCACCACCACTGTGAACAACTCTGATTCAGTAAGTTTCTCTAGAACGGAGCGTTTTACAGCAAACAACTCTCAATGACTTTGTTTCGATCTTAGCCACTTCATTTTGCATGAATTTAGTAAACTTGGTGGAGTTTCCCTTTAACCCCCCAGTCTGTACAGTGCATGTATGAAACTGTTTTTGTGATGTCACAGAAACCAATGCACTGACATATGCCCATCTAATCCACTAGCACTAGTTTAGCCCAGCTTATTTCCAGTGAAGCTGTAAGGAGAGGACTGCTTTAAGTTACAGGGCAGCCAATCAGAACAGAGCTTATTTACATATATCAGTCAGCAATAATAATAAGTCACAGTAATAAAACAGCACTGGCGCAGGTAACAATCACTGTCTCAGTAGGCCAACCTGGCAGACACGATTTCCCAACATGCAACATGTCATAACACCAGGTTACATGCCTGACAGCAGTGCAGTCATTACCACACCAGCTCTAATGATTCCGCCTGTGTGGCAATAAACACAATAACAACACTGTACATATCAACAGACATAATACAGGGCTCACATCATAAACACAGCCAGCACCGCAACACCCTTCACTACCCGCTTGTTAAGCTGTGACGTGTTGGCCTTCATGTCCAGGTTCTAGCCTTTACTGTACAGGCTCACTGAGTCCAAAAAACTACTCGGTTATCATTCTAGCGCTTTCCTCATGATGAGAAAGAGAAGAGGAAACAGCTGCACTTGATAAGATGAATTACAGTTCTTAAGTCTAAAACAGTGACTGGTGGCAGTGGGCTCTAATGTTAGTTAGCTATAGCTAGCTAGCTAACTAATGTTAGCACCCAGTGGCAAATACACAAACTGGCTTTTTGTGGAGACCCGAGATACAGACTTTGTGTTTTTTAGGGTGTTTCTTGCTATGAACCTACATCGCCATGTTTCGGTTGTCAGGCTTTTCAATCAGACAAGCTTACGAAGACAGCTAGCTACCTAGCTAAGACAGAGATAGCTAGCTAAGACAAAGCTATATGTGCTTTAGCTGGGCAGCACATAAAAACAGCTAACAATCGGAACAAGAAGATGTGGGCCCATAGCAAGATACACCCTATAAAACCCACAGACTGTATCAAGGGCATCCACAAAAAGCCAGTTTGGGTATTTGCAAGTAGGTGCTGACATTATCTGGGTTAGCTAGCTTTAGCTGGGCAGCACATCAAAAAAGCTAACAACCGGAACATGAAGATGTGGGTTTATAGCACCCTATAAAACCCACAGACTGTATCAAGCGTATCTGCAAAAGGCCCCTGTTTGGATTGTTTCAGTGGGTGCCAATGTTAGCTAGATTAGCTAGCTAATATTAGAGCCCGGGGCACCAGACTTTTTCAGACATCAGACATCTTCTCCTGTCTTTCCCATCATAAGGAAAGAGCTAGAATGATAACTGAGTAGTAAATAACTGGGCAGATAGAACTGCAGCATGCTGGAAGGACAGCATCTCAGGCAGCACAGTAGAGGTTTGGACCTGGACGTGTTAACAAGCAGATGGGAGTGAAAGAATTTAGACCTTTTTAACCCACAGTGGTGCCTTAATAATCAAGGAAGCGTCTGTGCAAAGATTTAAAGTTCTGTGTGGGCACGTTTGGCCCTGGAAATGGCTGTATGCATCTCACTTATCCATCAGATAAAGCCTGTGTCCACTCACAACTGTTACCCGATGAAGACAGAGTCAGAAACCAGAAAGTCAGAACAAGTATCACTAGGATAGCCCGCTCGGTAAGGCTACGGGAGCTGGCAATACTTCGCAATGGGTGCGTGTGAACCAGGAGCTTATAAGCAAAAAGACTAAATGAGATGCAGGTGTGAATAATTAATACTCTGGTGATGACGAAGGAGGAGAGGGGGCGTGATTGGGCGATGACGGACATGTGACTATGACATCATTGGGTAGTGGGTTCTGGGAGTTGGAGTTCAGGAGATCAGAGGCAGAGGGGAAACCCGGAAGCGTGACACACAAGGCTGATGTTTCTTGCCCTGCCCACACAAAGGAGTCAAAAAAGACTCCTTTGGAACTTAGCGAGCTAAAGCTAACCAGCATAACCAAGAACTTAATGAATACAGGTGCATGTTGGGACGGAAGGAGGAAGTGGCAGCCTAGTTTTAACAAAGGCTGTTTGGAACCTCAGTGCCAGTCTGAAAGGAATATGGAAGAGGAGATATGGGCTCTTGTTTTTTGCCGTATCTAAAACTAATCTGAATGTTAGATTTTAATTGCTGTTTGGCAGTTTGTTGGTTTTCTGTGAGTAAGTAAACATCCACCATCTTTATACATATCTGCAGTGGTTTGGTGTGAAATGCCAAAAAAAATCTCCGTTATCATTCAAATTCATTGTAGAGAAACTTACAGTCAGAATGGTTCGCAGTGGTGGTGAATGGAACCGGACATCCTCCTCTTAAAGCTTCCTCACGCTAAATTCTTACATAAAATGACTCTGAATACGTTCGCTGATCCTGTTGATTTATGCTACTTTTTGAGAAGCTCTTGGCTGAAATAAAAGCACACAATAGTTATTAATAGGGATGCACTGATCTGATATTAGGATCGGATATCGGTACCGATATTAGCAAAATTAGCTGGATCGGGTATCGGACTATTAGGCCGATCCACAGGGTCAATCCCTGGGGATGATTCCTTTACTGAGCCACAAGAAGGTCTGTCCTGATTCGTTTGTGACGTGTGCTATAGCATACGTCAACAGCATGTGTGCAGCATGCCGGTAGACTTGACTTATAGACAGGAACAACAACATGGAGCGAGCTGGAGCGTCGGCTGTATGGAGGTATTTAGTTTTCCATGCTTAGTACAGCAATGTTTATGTCCATCCTGATGCCATAAGTGCCCCCGACATAGTGAAGTATGGCTTAATATCTCAACAATGGTATCGGATTGGTATCAGGTATCGACCAATATGCAAAGTTTAGGTATCGGTATCAATATCGGAACTGAAATAGATGGATTGGTGCATCCCTAGTTATAACTGGACCTGAGTGAATAAATACAGCACATAAAAAAGCATACGGGACCCTCAAACTTTCTGTCCTGGTCCAAACGGTTTCTTCTGCTTTTTTCTTGAAGCAGGGTTATAAGATGAGGGTCTCCAAAATGTTCTGAAATGGCTCTGATTGGTAGAGGACCACTCAGGGCTTCTAATGGAGCAGCACAGCACATGAGATCTGTCTGAAGAACAGAGGTTGGAGTTCTCTGGCTGTGGGCTGTGAGTTCTTTATGTCTTTAATTATTTATGATCTTACGATTATTGGCGCTAACAATGCGATCAATTATTTCAGCACATGCACACACACACACACACACACACACTCTCAAAATGCAGAGGAGAGCCCCGAGCCAAAAGAGCTTGAAAGTGAATAAAGTTTTTAAATATGAGATTCATAAATACCAATGTGTCAAAGTCTTTCTCCATCCAGAGAGCGGGGGGAAGTCTCCTGTGAGCTGCGAGACTGAATCATTTAAAAACGTCTGCATTATTTTTCGACGTGGAGAATGGGATTGAGCGTGGGCCGAGCTGGGGGGGGGGCAGGGGGATCAAACACAACTGCCTCGCCTCGACAGCGCCGTAGACAAAGCCTGGAGGTCGAGTCAAGCCAAGCACCTAATCACTCATCTGCCTGTAGCGTGCGAGTGTGTGATTGGTGGCTCTGAAATGAGCACTGGGCTTTTGGACGGAATTGGCGCTTTACAAAACCCACCACGGCACCGTTATTCATTCTGTTTTGGTGAGCGTCACAGCCTGAATGGGAATGGGCATGTAGGTCTGGGAGGAGAACCTGAGCGCATTACATTCACACAGACAAACGCATTGGTATTATGCACCTATCAGACATGACATTAACACCACCTCCTGGCTTCTACGCTCACTGTCCATTTATCAGCTCCACTTAGGAGCACAGGACCACCACAGAGCAGGTATTATGTGGGTGGTGGATCATTCTCAGCACTGCAGTGACACTGACATGGTGGTGGTGTGTTAGTGTGTGTCGTGCTGTTGTGAGTGGATCAGACACAGCAGTGCTGCTGGACACCTCAGTGTCTCTCCTGGACCGAGAATCATCCACCAACCAAAACTATCCAGCCAACAGCGTCCTGTGACCACTGATGAGGAACTAGAGGATGATCAACACTGAACTGTGCAGCAGCAGATGAGCTATCGTCTCTGACTGTACATCTACAAGGTGGACCAGCAAGGTAGGAGTGTCTAATAGAGTGGACAGTGAGTGGACACAGTGTTTAAACACTCCAGCAGCACTGCTGTGTCTGATCCACTCACACCAGCACAACACACACTAACACACCACCACCACGTCAGTGTCACTGTAGTGCTGAGAATGATCCACCACCCACATAATACCTGCTCTGTGGTGGTCTTGTGGGGGTCCTGACCATTGAAGAACAGGGTGGACTGATCAGTGGTCAGTGGAGCTGATAACATGGGCATGAAAGAGTCAGTTAAACGAGTGAAAAGCAGGTTGAGGGCGAGTCCATGTTGAGTCATGAGCCAGTTCAGTGTGACTGAGTCCCCATCTCTCATGCACACAGTGATTACTTGATTATTTGCTATATTTGTTACATTCTACATTCATACATTCTTAATATGTAATATCATTAATAGTGAGAGGCTTAATGTACAATATTTAGACACACATTTATATAACACCATCACAGTCTTACACACACACACACACACACACACACACATATACATGCATAAATAAACACACACACAGACATGCACACACAGACATACACACACATATGCACACACACATGCACACACATACACACACACATGCGCGCGCACACACACATGCACACAAATACATAAACACACACACAAACACACATAGACACGTACAGACACAGCCACACAGGCATAAATAAACACACACACACACACACACACACACACACAGACACAGATTAAAATGTTGTTTCTCAGGCGTCCACAGATGGCCTCTCTCCACCAAACAACAAATCACCCACTAAAACTACTTAACATGAAAACTCACGGCTCATAATCCAGCGGCTCGGTCGATGAGTGTGCCGGGGAAAAGTGAGGAGTGTAGAAAGTGTAGAAAGTGCAGAAAGAGTGAGCTGATAAATGAGCGCTACACCTCCACTGAAGGCTCGTCCTGTAAAAACGCATTGATTTGCTCCGGAGCGCTGAGGTGCACTGACTAGCATGCAGACGCTGGGTCTGCACTTAACCCTGAGCTGCTCTACCAACCCAGCATGCTCCCCGCAGGAAGAACCGAAAAACATGAACATGCTTTCAATAAAGGTGAATAAGGCCCCGGGATTAAGGTCTAACGTTCCAACTGCAGGAAAGAGTAACACTGCTCACATTTTCACGGCTTCACTTCTCCACAGGAACCAAACCAACCCAAGCACCAAGGTTCTCCTGAGAGGGAATGATTGGTTTCCGAGAGTTCATTTGAGGTTCACTGATTTTATCATATGATAACAGCTTCAAAATCACATTGATGGTACGGTGATGACTTATAGTAGGGAGAACGGCCTGTCTGTCATTGCCACTATAAGAAGAAGCTAGCTCAGGAATCCCAGCAGGGACATCATAGCAGAGGCTGTGAAAAGACTGAGGAACACGTTGTTGGAGGAAGTTGGAAGCTTGGACTGGCTTGCACGCCAAGGATGCAGGACAGTCTCACAGTCTTTGTCCATCTTACCACAAATAAGCCTTGTAGTTTGAAGCTCCTGTAGTAAAATGCTGTAATATCACCCTGCCTTGTAATAACACACGGTTATTTCTGTTCTGATGTTGTTTTTGCTGGTGTTGTGACAAATTCTGGCTTACCGGCAGAACCAGTCCGACTCACCTTTGTGTGCACATGCATCACATAGCCATATGGAAGCTCCAGATTTACACTAACAATTTCAGTTATTTATATATTGAAACAACCTAAATTGTGGGCATAATCTGTAGTGTCCACATGCCTGGATGACGTGCAATTCTGTACCTTCAGCTGGTCAACAAATTAATGAATTGTCCATGACGGGCTCAAAGCATGATTTGTGTATATGACAGTGGTGGAAAAGTTAATTACACTCCACAGCTGTAGGGGGAGCCCAAGAGCAATAAATAGCAATTCTCATAGTAGACTGCTTTATTGAATTTTCATAGATAATATAAGCTCACCAGACAAAAAATCCTGTGTCCCCTGTGACTGAAACGTACCTAATAGCGTGTAATACCTCCATGAGCACCAATAACAGCTGTGATTGGATTTGGCATGTACTGGACAAGTTTCTGGATGTGGGCCACATCAATGTTCAGACACTCTTGCATCAAAGAATTGCACCTCCTGTTGGATTCTATAGAATGGAAAACAGTCATGCAAAAATAAATTATGACATAAACACATATAAATAACACACAAACGTGCCGTTCTTTCTCCTCAAATTGTGCAGTTAACTTTGGACAGACTAAAGTTAGCCAGCAAACTTTCCTCATTGAACCAGCTCCGGGAAACTTGCAGCATCAGCACCAATTTCCAGCCAGCAATGTTCTTCCCTGCTGAACAATGTTTGATCAGGATCAGGATCAGTGCTTGTTTTGTAGATATGATGTTATCCAGCATGCGGCTCACGATTGCACATAATACTGTTAATCAGCGGGATTAAAGTAGCGACCTGTACTGCATTATTAAAGGAACACTCCGTCCCTATATGCCCAGTCCCTATCATACAGCTGATTACCACAATATTAGTTTTGACTCTTTTGGCTGATTAGAAAGAACAGAACACCTTACGACTCCAGACTCACTGGTAATAGAAGCCCGTCTGAAATACATACGTAAACTCAATAATACAACGAGTCAGATATGAACAAATGTCTTAAAGGTGCCACAGAAAACTGCATCTATATTGCCATAGCTGAATGCTGAGAGTTCAGTACACAGAACCAACATACCCTGAACGTCAAACACTGTTGTTCCTCCTTCAAATCTAAATCCTGCATTCCTAAAACAGGTACGGTAAAACGGGCTGATTCCCAATTCCTAAACTGTTATATTTACAACCTCAACATTTACATACAACCACAACGGAGCAACAGCAACCAAAATTGAGGACAATGTGGAGAAACCTTGAGTTCCAGGCTGGGAAGGAGATATTGGCACTTTTCATTCCCTTCCCAAGGAACCCAACTGTCAGTGGTACATGGTTGATGTTCATCTTTAAACCAGGCTGAAGTTCCTTCCTATTCACCAGGTACTTAATCCAATGTTCCGTTCCACCTTAAATGCTGCACCTTGTACGCCAAAATATAACTGTAGCACCATATAAGGCGGAACGGAAAATTCCCAAAACAAGCTGAAGAACAGGAAGTTCAGCTCCCACATCTTTAACAGGATCCCAGATGACTTAAACAACTCTTAGACAATATGGAGCAGCTCCGCTCAGAGTTTGACCCTGAAGAGACTGAAGAGAGGAGCAGCTCCACCTTTATTAGTATCACAACCCCAACAGCAGCCTGTAAGTAGCAGCCATGCTGTGTGATTGTATCCGTGTTTGCCGGTTGAAGTAGATCATCTTAAACTGAGAGTTCCATAGTGAGGAACAACTTTAATCTACTTTGTGTTGATGTCCAGATGGAAAGCCAGTAGCTAGTATAGGTAACGTTAGCTACTAGCAAATTTTTTTGTTCCACCTTAAATGGTGCAGCAGTTCCATTCAGGTACTTTAGACACCAGAAAGTAACTGAAGCACAATTTAAGGTGGAACGGGAACACTCAAACAAGCCAGCAAGTAGGAAGCCAACTCCAGTCTTGTTGACTCTAGGAGTTCTCTCCATAATTAACACCAGATAAACTCATCACCAAATAAATAGCTGTACCCAGAAGGAGGTGTGGGATTGCAGTGCTGTTGGAAGGAAGATAAAGGTTACCAGGAACAAGAAATGATGATAATTTTAGACTGATATGGGCATTATTTATTGAGCTACACATACAGAAGTAGTGTCTCTCAGTATGGCTAACGCAACATGCCAGACGTCTCTGCATGGAGTTGTAGAGGTTCCTAATGGTGTCCTGTGATAATCCATCCCATGCAGCTTGAATATTCTCACACAGTTCCTGCAGATGGTGTGGTAGGGGTGGAGGTGGAGTGACACCAGGCCTTTTGGACGCGTGACATGTGACAACACACTGTTCTTTTTGGCGCTGACCACGGTGCCTCCACACATGGATTCGTAGGTGGTCTCCACCAATACAAAAGCGGGACTGTCATTCTGAGTCACTCCATGACAGTCTGGCACGACACCATTGCAGTCTTTGGTGACGTTGACGTAGTGTTAAGGACAGTCGCCGTAACGGTCCGTATGTATGTAGTCCTGCGTGATGCAGCCTTCTGCCAATGGTGCTGGCACTAACAGGATGACTCTTGCTTGCTTGCTTGGTGAATGTCTGCAATCATGGCTGTTGGGTCAGTCAGGTACAGCGATAAGCCCCGTCCCTGCTTATGTCATATGCGTGGCTGAGCATGAAACTTCAGATCATGGGTGCAAATGTTTGTCGATGAGTGTATTTTTCCAGTGTGCACCAGGACAGCTAGTGGAATGTACCAGATTAACATGGTTTACTGCATCTCCAACCCCCAGTCCCCAAAGCTGAGGCCTCTAAGTGCACCTTCTGCTGTTGTAATGGTGGACCAACAGATCTAATAATATAACTTGCAATAAACAGTAAACACCCTTTTCTTTAATGCATTAAGAGGCCTTAAAGGTCCACAACTAATGTCTTTGCTACTTGTCTGCCTGTAAAGTTCCACTGAGCAACAGGAGAAGGACACAGAGCACAAAAGGACGGAGTGCATAAAGGTTTTTTTTTGTACTGCGATGATTTCAAGGTAAGATCAAACCAATTACTCTGGCGTGGTGGCCGCAGATTTGTAGTCCTGTCAAGTCGATTGGAAGGCAGGTGTTTTTTTTTCTCTCTTTGTCTCCCTTTTTTCTCTCCGTTTGATACGCGCTTGGAAAGATCAGTTCACTCGGGTTGGGATACTTTGAAAGCAGAACGCAGAGTTTATGCTTTTTATAGGGCGCGCTGATGGGTTTTGATGTGCCGAGTTCGAGCGAACTCACGACTGAATTCTTTTTAAGCCGGGAAAGGTTGCGCCTTTGACAAGTGATGTCTGTATTTAAATGAGCCTGGCGAAGAATGAGGACGGGTGGGCTTCGGGTGGGTTTTCATCTCACGGCTTCAGTGAAACAGCAGACGCAGCTCATCATTACTGTATACATACCGAGAGCAAACACGAGCGCGCTAAAGCAATACGGCGAACGCGCGCGTTCCACGTCCTCGGCAAAAAGGCCTGAATAGGAACTGTTTACCGAGCTCCGGAGGGCGAGCTTATGTCGTTCCGGAGCCGAGTCGCAAATTCCGCCCATTCAAAGTTCTCGCCGCGGACGCCGTTCCTGGGACTTAATTAAAGGGAAGCGAACACCTAGCCCGGCCACAATTAATGGTATTTACAATCAATGGGAAATGTAATAGGTTGAAGCCTCTCCGGTTGGAGATTTGTAAAAGTCAATATGATAAAGGATTTTTGTGGCTGTTTGATGTGTTTTCTCTCTCTTTCCCTTTTTTTCATGTTCCTCCGGCGAAATGTCACTCTTTTATCTCTTCAATCGCGCGCATCTCTGCATTTCAATCAGGCACCAAACTTTCACCGGGTGTAGGTGGAACTTTTGTTGCTGGCGAGTCTATTAAAAAAGCGGATTCTGCATAATGAAGCGGCGCGTGCCGCCACAGCACGGACTTCAGCTTACTGCGTGTAGGCATTTTCCGAATGCCAATAAGCGCGCGGTGAATTATCATCGAACCCTGTCGAGAAGTGGCCCCTGTCGATACCAGCTGCTGATTAATCGTCGGGTTAGGCACTCTCTCGCTAGCCTGTAATTTATGGACAATGGAAACAAGGCCTTTGCTGAGCCCAAGCCAGGCAGCGATCAGGGCTGCAGATGTAATTAAAGGCCAAGGGAACCTCCAACAGTTTCTGATAACTGGTCTTATTTGTTTGTTTGTTTGTTTGTTTGTTCTTTCTTCCTCCCCACTTAGGAGGAGGTCTGAGGTTTTATCTCAGCACGCCCGTCTTCATTCCTATGGAATGTTTTCACCCCTTGTTGCTTGCTAGCAGCTCAACGCAGAGCCACATTGGCCCTTGTTCAAGAAAGCTGCGTAAACATGCATCAAATCCGAGAATAACAGTGTAACAACCTAAAAAGTTTGACTTGCAATTAATTAACCTAACCGTCTATAACAGCAACAATCAGAATACAAACAAAGAATAAAGTTAATACTAATAATTTGTGCAGTACAAAAGAGCATGTACTTATTTTACATCTACACTGTCATAGCATGGGATAGCACGCCTCAGGGGACGGCTTGGGAACGCCCGCACCTGTATAAGTTGTGAGGTGTTATCTTGTGAGTGAAGTTGAATACTGGCCAGAGTGCTCATGGTAAGGAGATGGGAATAATCAGAGTTCAAATGAGGCATGATAGAGAAATGGCTCGATTGGTCTCATGCCAGGCAAACGTGCAGGTCACACCATTCGTCGGAACTCTTCAGAACGCTCCTTAAACCAATTCTGGCCAACTTGGGCCTGATGACACGGTGCATTATCCTGCTGGAGTATCCCATCATTGTGGGGCTACAAGAAGTGCTGCAAATGGTCACCAAGCAGTGAAACGTAGTGAACACCGGTCAATGACGTGTTTAGGCGGACCAGTGGACCCAACCCAAGCCATGAGAACACGCCACACCAGTATGGAACCACCACCTGCACTAGGGTCCACAGCTTTATGGGGTCTGTGTCACACATAAACCCTACCATCAGCCCAAAACCAGTGGGACTGTGACTTACTGGACCACACCATATGTTGCCAGTCCTATATGGTCCAGTTAAGGTCTAGCCTCACAAGCCCAGGTGAGGCACTGTGTCTGGTGTTGTGGAGGCACTCAACCAACGGAGGTGCAGTAAACTGGCTAGCGGGTTCTTATGCTAGCTAAAGGCTAAATCAAGACTAACTCTATCGTGTGTCAGAAATTGCTTTGTGGTGTCGACCATAGGTATTAGCATTCCCATCACTGATTTCGATTTGCACTTAAGTGCCAGTATCGGTGCCGATAAAGATACATTAGGAGGAAGGACTTTTGAAAAACTGCAAGTGATTTGAGGTCCATTTTTGAGGGTGGCCTGTTTTTGTCTGCTACATGGCTAATCCAGAAGGAAGTCAGATAGACAGTTAGGAAGCTAAACATCAGATCATTATGTATATATATATATATATATATAGTACTGCTTTTCTTTATTGCTTTGGTGGTAATAGTCCTAAAACTTACCTAATAGTGTGTAATACCTCCATGAGCACCAATAACAGCTGTGATTGGTTTTGGCATGTACTGGACAAGTTTCTGGATGTGGGCCACATCAATGTTCAGACACTCTTGCATCTAAGAATTGGTCAGTTGGGCCAGATTTGGTGGACGCCTTCCCTGGCGTTTTATTGGTTGTCAGGGTTAGGGTTGTTCCGGGTGATTTCCAAGAGGATTCAAATCTGGGCTAGTCCAGATGTGTGAATGCTCCTGAATGTTCATCATGCCAATCAGCTACATTTGCAGTCCCGTGAATGCGAGAACTGTCATCTTGGAATACTGGGAATGTTATGTTCCATGGTAAGATGATGAGCAATAGGCCAAACCTGGTTGTCCAGCAGCTCAGTGTAGGCACTGTACTTCAAACTTACTGTCACCTCAACCAAAGAACCCATTCCGACCTAATTAAAACACCCTCAGAACATCACAGAGGGGACTCCGGGAAGCTTTTTAGTGTAATGCATGCTGGGTACAGTACTGAGAGAACACTGATGAACAAAAGAAAAGACTGAGGGACAGAATGTTACATAATCTGATGAATGGAATCCATTGAATGCTAGATTTAGGCCAAAATTCCCCTTTAAAGCTCAGCGGTTTTTAAAGAGAGGGTATCAGTATCAGCTGATACTCATGCTCCTGCATCATATCAGGAAAGATAAAGTACCATCTGCAGTGAACACCATGATTATTATGATTTCCAGGTCTGTTAGATTACACTCCAAATGTCTTATTAATTAACTTGTACCCGTCCCTCCACCCTCACTGCTTCCTCCCACGGTCCCACTGTCTCTTCCGAAGGTCCCCCTTGCCTCCCACCCCCCAGGATTTGATTGAGTTTTGTTCCCTAATTCCAGACAGCTGAAACTTTTTGCTGTTTACGCTGGGCCCCCGGATTCATCTGGCCATGACATATGTAGAGGAATCCAATCAGTCATGAAAGGTAAACACTAAACATGAATGATGCATGAATTCCTGAGCGCGTTCAGCTGTTTCTCTCCCTCCTGCCCAAAGACGCTGATAAAGTCGACCTAATTAGTTCATGACGGCGGAGTCATCAACGATTATTGCGCGGCGCTCGTGCGCACGATACTAATGACGAATGGTTGCGGACGGTAATTGTCTCCGTTCAGCCGTCGTGCTGTGAGTCACCTCGCAGTGGAGTAAAAACACATCTGTAACGCGCGGAGAGAGAGGGAAGGAGAGAGCAGTTTAATGCACCCAACTCGACTTCTAATGGGCCTCCACAGTGAGATTTACACTAACTCCTCCTATAGGGTTCAGCAATTATTAGCTTTTTAATTAAGTCTTATTTGAAGGCGGATTGTGTTAATTGAAGTCACACCTATTCATCAGTGGCTTCTTACACCTCCATTAGGAACAGCGATTACTCATTCACCGTGAAGCTGGAGTTAAGGTGCTGGATATTTCGCACACACCGCATCTTCACTCATTTGTTCTTTCCTGTGTTACCTTAGAGTGAGACAATCGCCATGAAGGGCAGAGATCAGGAATCAGTTACCTCTCTCTACGGCCAAGCTTCACCACTGCTTCATCACCCCGCAGCACTTCTGGAGTAAACAGAGTTTCAGCAGTGCTCCTCTTACACTTACTGTGTTTGTGCAGTAGACTGAGTGCTGTGGCTGAGTTGAGTGGTCTGGCACTGATGTTATTACTTTTGGCATATATCCAAAATTCAGTAAAATTAATAGTCTAAATTTGCACATATTTCTTGAACGATTTGAATCAAATAAAAAAAAACCCCTCTGAGTTTGCACCAATGTCACCTCAATATTCCTCCAGTAAGGTAGTAGAGGGTTGCTCTAAGGCTTGAAGAACCAATCAGATGCTTGCAGATAAAAGTAAGAGTGTGAGCTTTAATAACAGACCGTGTAGATAGAGAGGTAATCCGGAGACAAGCCAGGGTCAAGAAAGACAGTCCTCGAAACATGGGGCAAGGCTTGAGAAGTCAAACAAACCAGGGTCAGAAGCCAAAACAGGAAGTCCAAACTAGCAAACACCACCAAAGGGCAAATCCAAAAACAAAGCAGGTAAATACACAGAGACCGCAAACAGGGAGAATAACACTCAGTATGCTGAGTAAACAGTGTCAATCCTTTCAAAGAACAGGCAAGACAAACAGGTATGTATCCAGAGGCAACATGAGGAACAGGTGAAAATGGTTAGTATTCAGGTGACTTGGAATGTGATCTCCTGTAGGATCTAATGGTGCTAATGGTGCTGGGAATAAAAGGATGACTCATGGAGGGCATATTTGCTTGCTGAATGTATGCAATCGTGGCTGTTGGGTCACTCAGATACAGCAGTAAAGCCTGTCCTTACTCATGTCACATGAGCGGCCGAGCGTGAAACTTGAATCATTAGCATGTCTCACAATGTCAAACCTACCATTTTTCAGTTTTTGACATAATGTACAAAATTTGACAGAATGGACGAAAACAAATGTATAAAAGTCTGGTTCCACTGACTTGCATTGATAGTAAAGTAAAAAAAGAACGTTCATTCATTCAAGTTCATTCATTCATTATCTAAACCGCTTATTCCTCTGGATGGTGGAATACAGGGTTGGGGAGTAGTGGGTATCCTATCCCTCACTGGGCGAAAGGCGGGAAGACCATGGACAGGCTGCCAGTCCATCACAGACAGTTTTAGGTGAAACAATGTTCAGTGCATCCATCATTTAATTTAAATTAAGTTAATTAATAAATCGATTTAATTTTAGCTCCTTTTTGCCACTAAAAAAGTGTCATGTGGTGCAACCAACCAACCACATACAACAACCAGCCATAACATTAAAACTACCTCAGCTCCACTGACCATATATGAGCACTGTGTAGTTCTACAGTTACAGACTGTAGTCCATCTGTTTCTCTGTATACTTTGTTGTAATACTCAGTAGTACAGTATTATATCAGGAAAGAAACCATCATATATGACCAGTGAACCTACATCTGAGTTTTATATGTAATGTTGATGATATAATCTTGATAAACTGAAAAAAGGTTTTTAATGGGGACTATTTTGCTGCATGACACCCAAACCTTCTCAAAGCTATCATAAAAACAACATCTCAGACATCAGGCGGCGTATTCATAACCAATATCACATAATAACTTTCTGTGAGAGAGCTTTTAGAGGCATTAAACTCTTTGGAAGGATGCCACCACTTCGGATTTCACAAAGAGCTTAATTGAGGACTCTTTTCATAAATGAGAAGGAGGTCTCTTTTAGAAAGCCTTCTATTCTAAAGTCATTCAGAGAGGTTTGGTGTTTCTAGCGAAGCTTACTGAGTCAGAATTGTTCACAGTGGTGGTGAAAGGAACCAGACGTCCACCTCTAAAAGTTCCCTCACAGAGAGATATCACACGAAATGGTCATGAATACACTGGCTGATTCCTGAGACACTGTTTTATGATTGATCTGAGCCTTAAAAATCTATTCATGGTGGAGGGATACATGCAGGGTGCTGTCAGGCAAAACAGTCCCAGAAGAAAAGGTGCCCTGTCAGACTTTCCACTGTTTTACCATCATCAGCATTCCTTATGTAACCTGGTGGTCCTGGTGGTCTTGAATAGAAGATAAAATGGCTATATTTGTGTTGTAGACATGGAGACCCCTGGTTCCCATCACAGGGTGGCGCAGTGGGTAGCGCTGTCGCCTCACAGCAACAGGAGTCTGGGTTTGATTTCCAGGGTCCTTTATGTGTGGAGTTTGCATGTTCTCCCAGTGTCTGTGTTGGTTTCCTCCAGATGTACCAGTTTCGTCAGGTGAACTGGAGATGCTAAATTACCCACCTAGGTATGAATAAACACTCATCGTCAAAAGAACAGTGGCACAAATAGTTGCACCCAGAAGGAATCAACCGAGAGGAATGAAACTTGGTGGGTAGTGTTTGACATCATGAGACATGCAAAGGATTTAAGTTTCACGCTCAGCCGCACATGTGACGCAAGCAAGGATGGGCCTTAACACTGTACCTGACTGACCCAACAGCCACAATTGTTGAAATTCAGTGAGCAGTGATGCCCTTCATGAGTCATCCTGTTAGTGCCAGCACCACTTTCAGACAGCTGCATGACGCAGGACTACATGCACGCAGACCGTTACGATGACTGTCCTTAACACCACGTCAATGTCACCAAAGACTGCAATGGTGTTGTGCCAGACTGTCATGGAGTGACTCAGAATGGCGGCAGGTCATCTTCAGTGACGAGTCCCACTTTTGTCTTGGTAGAGATGACCGACAAATCCATGTTTGGAGGCACCGTGGTCAGCGCCAAGATGAATGGTTTGTTGTCACACGTCAGATGTCCAGAAGGCCTGGTGTCACTCCACCTCCACCCCTACCACACCATCTGCAGGAACTGTGTGAGAATATTCAAGCTGCATGGGATGGATTATCACAGGACACCATTAGGAACCTCTACAACTCCATGCAGAGATGTCTGGCATGTTGGGTTAGCCGTACTGAGAGACACTACTTCTGTATGTGTAGCTCAATAAATATTGCCCATATCAGTCTAAATTTACTATCATTTATTGTTCCTGGTAACCTTTATCTTCCTTCCCAGTAGCACTGCAATCCCACACCTCCTTCTGGGTGCAGCTGTTCTTTTGATGATGAGTGTATGTGTCTGCACAATGATGGATTGGTAGCCTGTCCAGGGTGTTTCCTGCCTTTGGAATGGATGAATGAATGGTTCCCATCACCACTACTGAGCCATGAACTGCTCTGAATGACTTTGTTCACATCTCAACAATTTAATTAAGCAGACAACTGGAGAAACAGCCAGCTCCACTTGCTAGGCTAAGGAATCACTTCTGAGACAGCTTTGAAGCTGTCGGTCTCTTCCTCACCTAGCTCAAGTAGTCCCTCTGAAAGCGTCCTCTGAGAGAATGCAATACTGAAACTTCAGTTACCACGAGGTCGGGTCGAGTTGGTCTGAGGCAGCTTATGGAAATCAGGCAGCGCGGCCGGTCGAGAAAGTTTTTATTGTTGCTGTTGTTTGCGTCTCGACGAAGGTGCTGTTAAATCAGAGCCACTGTGTGACTACAGACGAGGTCAGAGAACTGTGTAGTGTAGCGTCAGCAGCCCGACGCACCACTTTCATGAAAGCCGAAGGCCACGCGAGGCCGGCGCTGCTCCGTTCATTACCGCTGCGGCAGCGCGCAGCCGAGAGAATGGACCACCTTCTCCAACATCTGGCTTTAAATAAATGATTACACGGGCAGCAGAAACTTTGTTGCAAAACAACTTTGAAGCATCAACAATGAAGGCTTTGTGAAGGATCAAAAGACGGCCACACAGCTCGGAAGGGGACCGGAGTAGAGTAGAGGTTGGCTGGAAATGACATGCGCCCTCCATAGCCAGCGCGACGAAGCTCATTAGCTAAGCAAGCCAATTAAAGCGAGTGTTAAAGAAAAGCACCTGTGTATACATCATTACGGTAATTACACGCGGATAATGATCAATCTGCAGGAGAATGTTTTTCTGCAGGAATGAATGACTCATTCATCAACATTATTAAAAATATGAAGAGACAGCACGGGAGATTTTTCTTCCTTTCTCTCTCTTTTTCTTTTGTCTTTTTGTGAGGTTTTGGCAAACAATAAGAGGCCGTGGGCAAAAAGAAGGAGAGACAGATTTACACTGAGCCGTCAGAGACCCCCGCAGACTTCAAAGTCAAAATGTCATGGGCGCGTTGCTCATAGACCTATTCCCGCAGCTCTAACATTAATTGCAGGAAAGCAAACAGTTAGACCAATAATGTGTGTGTCTGTCACTGGAAAGGTTGTGCCGTGGCGGCGGGGTGAACTCATTAGCCCCTTTATTTATTTCTTTCTCCGGGTTTGCGCGGCGCCAGAGCCGCGGGCCTCTGCACCGAAGTCGCTCGCGGGACCGGCTGGGTCATTTCTCACTTGGACCAGAGTAATTAAACAGAGACAGTTCAGCAACTCGGTACACGTAATACAGGTCCGCTCTGCAGAACTTGTGTGACGCTGCCAGGGCTCGCTTTGTAATCACAGTGTTGGACTCGGGATGGTGAAAGCAAGTCCATGCAGACGTTACGATTCAATTTACAGCATTTTCCAGACACCCTTATCAAGACAGACTGGGTTCCCAAGGCCGCCTACCAGCTGTAGTGCTGATTTGAACCCCAGTTTTCAGCATACAAAGCCTGCAACATTACTCACTATGCTATCCCATTGCTGTCAGTGGCATTGTAGTACTCAAGTCTGGTCTCAGTCTCCAGACAATAAATTAACGCTCTCGGCCTTGACATTGCTTGGAGCCGGTCACGGGGTATGGTGTTTCTCAAGACCACCTGAGTGTGATGCCTCCATCTGAGGTGAGTAATAACATTATTACTATTATTACTAAATATCAACAGTCATTTCTCTACAGCAGGAGTTTCCAGCAACTCGTGAATCATACCAAAAGCTTTCCACAAGAATATGTAACCGATCTGACTCATTCTTCTGACTTGACTAATGAGAGCTGACATTGTTTGGCAGCTGCCTAGTGCTGGATGTCTGTGCTGGATGTCTGTCTCAGTTCAAAAGTTTAGATACATACTGTCTACATTTAGTCTCCAGGCCATGATGTAAATTGTTGGGCTTCAAAGCTTTGAGGTCTCTGAGCGTATGACACGGAGAGACAGTCATTCCTTTCAGATCTCACTCATGTGAAGCCCAGCTCTAGGTATACACTGCTGTATTTGGACTCAGGCTACTCATTGTTGTATTCTCCTCATTTTGGTCCATGTTTGGTTTTGTCGGGTTTCTCAGTCTGAGATACGGTGGCTGCTTTGCTTTAGCACTTTAGGAGCTTTACTTCAGACCCTGATCTTCATCAATACATCTATAATGGATGACCTCCATACCATTTACATGACTTGGACACATTAACAGTGACAATATTTTTAGACTACATATTATTGGATCTTGGTCTAGACTCAACTGCTACAAAGTCTCAGTCTTCACTCGGACTCGACCACTACAACGTCTCAGTCTTGACTCGGAGTTGACCACTACGGTGTCTCAGTCTTAATTCGGACTCAACCACTACAACGTCTAAGTCTTGACTCAGACTCGACCACTACAAAGTCTCAGTCTTGACTCTGACTCGACCACTACAAAGTCTCAGTCTTGACTCGGACTCAAGCACTACGTCTCAGTCTTGACTTGGACTCGACCACTACAACATCTCAGTCTTGACTCGGACTCGAGCACTACGTCTCAGTCTTGACTTGGACTCGACCACTACAACATCTCAGTCTTGACTCAGACTCGACCACTACAAAGTCTCAGTCTTGACTCTGACTCGACCACTACAAAGTCTCAGTCTTGACTTGGACTTGACCACTATGAAGTCTCAGTCTTGACTCGGACTCGGCCACTACAACGTCTCAGTCTTGACTTGGACTCGACCACTACAAAGTCTCAGTCTTGACTCGGACTCAAGCACTACGTCTCAGTCTTGACTTGGACTCGACCACTACAACATCTCAGTCTTGACTCGGACTCGACCACTACAACATCTCAATCTTGACTCGGACTCGACCACTACAATGTCTCAGTCTTGACTCGGACTCAACCACTACAACGTCTCAGTGTTGACTCGGACTCGAGCACTACAACAGTCTTGACTCAGACTCGACCACTACAACGTCTCAGTTTTGACTCAGACTCGACCACTACAAAGTCTCAGTCTTGACTCGGACTCGACCACTACAACGTCTCAGTCTTGACTCGGACTCGACCACTACAAAGTCTCAGTCTTGACTCGGACTCGATCACTACAAAGTCTCAGTCTTCACTCGGATTCGACCACTACAAAGTCGCAGTCTTGACTCGGACTCGACCACTACAACATCTCAGTCTTCACTCGGATTCGACCACTACAAAGTCTCAGTCTTGACTCGGACTCGACCACTACAACGTCTCAGTCTTGACTCGGACTCGACCACTACAAAGTCTCAGTCTTGACTCGGACTCGATCACTACAAAGTCTCAGTCTTCACTCGGATTCGACCACTACAAAGTCGCAGTCTTGACTCGGACTCGACCACTACAACATCTCAGTCTTCACTCGGATTCGACCACTACAAAGTCTCAGTCTTGACTCGGACTCGACCACTACAACATCTCAGTCTTGACTCGGACTCGACCACTACAACGTCTCAATCTTGACTCGGACTCGACCACTACAACGTCTCAGTCTTGACTCGGACTCAACCACTACAACGTCTCAGTGTTGACTCGGACTCGAGCACTACAACAGTCTTGACTCGGACTCGACCACTACAACGTCTCAGTGTTGACTCGGACTCGAGCACTACAACAGTCTTGACTCAGACTCGACCACTACAACGTCTCAGTTTTGACTCAGACTCGACCACTACAAAGTCTCAGTCTTGACTCGGACTCGACCACTACAAAGTCTCAGTCTTGACTCGGACTCGATCACTACAAAGTCTCAGTCTTCACTCGGATTCGACCACTACAAAGTCGCAGTCTTGACTCGGACTCGACCACTACAACATCTCAGTCTTCACTCGGATTCGACCACTACAAAGTCTCAGTCTTGACTCGGACTCAACCACTACAACGTCTCAGTGTTGACTCGGACTCGAGCACTACAACAGTCTTGACTCGGACTCGACCACTACAACGTCTCAGTGTTGACTCGGACTCGAGCACTACAACAGTCTTGACTCAGACTCGACCACTACAAAGTCTCAGTTTTGACTCAGACTCGACCACTACAAAGTCTCAGTCTTGACTCGGACTCGACCACTACAACGTCTCAGTCTTGACTCGGACTCGACCACTACAAAGTCTCAGTCTTGACTCGGACTCGATCACTACAAAGTCTCAGTCTTCACTCGGATTCGACCACTACAAAGTCGCAGTCTTGACTCGGACTCGACCACTACAACATCTCAGTCTTCACTCGGATTCGACCACTACAAAGTCTCAGTCTTGACTCGGACTTGACCACTACAACATCTCAGTCTTGACTCGGAATCGACTTGATTCTTCAGATTGAAGTAAGGCCTAGATGTCACCTGGATTTCACCGCAGTAATTGGTAGTTTTGGTGCATGCAGACCCTTACTCTGATTTCTTTCATATTTCTCAGCCAGCAAACGTGTGAAAACAGACCACAGAAATAATCAAGAAACGGTTAACATGGCTGCCACAAGGTGGCAACAAATCACTTTTGGAGTGACACTGAAAGTACGTGCTGGATGAAATTAAGAATTTGAGTATTCTTCATCTTCTAGATACTTTATGCTCATATTATTATATCATCACGTAAAGTGACTGTGAAGCTGCGTGATGGAGTTTGAGTTTCACAAGACATTTATGTCGCGTATTCTTCCGTGAGTTTATTGGCTGGAGTTGCCCTTTATCTGATTACTACAGTGCATGTAAACTCGATGAATGGATTACTGACAAAATTTGATTTTCTGCAGTTATCAGATCAGTTCATCGGATTACTGAGTGCATGTAAACACTGGGGCTGTTTTTACATAATTGGTCAGTGTTTTTTCGCTGGTATTGGTCTTGACTATCAAAGCTCGAAGCTTTGAAACCGCTTTACCATGTGTGGTTTTGTTGGTGCTGGTTGTTGTAGCTTCTGTTTGATTAAATGAGCTATTAATGTAAATTATTTTTATTAATATACTGAAGGATCTCACTATCGCAATACGCAGCCACTTAATCCCAAGACCAGTATACTGTTCATTCAGTGCAGTGCTGTACTTTCCTACTAGAGTGGATGATATCCGAGGCCTTGGACTGTCACAGTTTGTACTCTCCGGTGCAATATTCTGACTGGTATTGCATTTTGTTCCGTAATATCGGATGGACAGCTTCCAGAATGTCGGCCACCACTTGAGTATAAAGAAGCGGGAGGTTGCCGGAGTTCGACACTTTATCTGGTGCTTGAACTCGAGAGTAGCTGATGAACGAATTTACACAAAGTTCTCCAGCTCATCCTCTCGTGGTAAAGGGTTGGCGTAAGTGCAGCGCCTGCACTTCTGAAGCGTAGCGCTACCTCTAATATCCGTAGAACATTGTACAAGCCTCCAGAACAGTTTAGCAGAGTGATGATCCAGCAGGAAACACAAGCCGGCCTGAAATTGCTCTCGTGTAGCCGTTGCTTTATCTGCACAGCTTGTCGCTGTGAAGAGGCTGACCACACCAGAGCCCATCACCGCAGAAACACAAGGACATTTCCTCCCAGCAAGCAGGGAGAGAGGCAAAACACGTCCTCTTCTTCTTTTTCCTCCTCATTATCTCATTTTATGTACAGTGCCGAGAAAAACAACACAGGTCGCAGACGGAGAGAGGAGGAAAGAAAACACTTTTTATAATTGAACGATTGTTATGTACCCGTTTTAGTGCCGGAGCAGAGCGGGTCATGAGGAGCCCACTGATGTTCGTATGCTAATAAGTTCATTACACACGACAGTAAAAACAACAGGGAAAAAAAGGAAACAAGGAGGAAAATGGGAGGTATCTGCTGTCGGCTTCCACTCCACTGGGAAATCTGGGAAAGGCCACTTACTGAGACACTCGTGAGAAGCTTAACATGACAAACAACTCACAGTACATAAACAACAACCTCCACATTTCCCTCCCATATGCTGATCATGATTACCTATGAAAACACAGTAAGAACAGTTTTACATTGAATAATAAAAATAATAACAATAATAATAATTAATAATATTGTTTTTGGTTTTAGGATTAGACTTTCAGTAAGTCTTCAGTAGAGACTACTCATGTTCTGGCAGTCACACATAACTGAATTAGCATCTCAGAAAAAAATCACATTTTCTGAAACAATTGACTTAAAATCTCAAAAATTTGACAGATCTTTTAATCTTGAGATAATAATAATGAGTTAAATTCCTGGAGTGTTAATAAGTATTCCAGAATAATATGTTATTATTAGTCACTATTTATCATTATGACTATTTTGTGAAGTCATTATTTTGACAAAGTGAGTCAATATTTTGAGCAATGACTAATAAATTAAGCAATGATTTTGATATACTAAGCCATTTTTACAAGATAACAAGTTAATATTTTGACAGTTAATTACTATTTTGACAAAAGCAAATAATGATTTGATAAATGTTTTCAAATAATAAATGATTTTTTAAAGTCATTATTATGGCAAAATAGATAGAAAGTCATATGTTCTGCTTCTGTGCCTTTCAGACTTGCATTATGCACACAGACTGTATAGTACAGCATTTATACACGTACGTATTCTTCATTTATATATATCATCACTGTCTAAAGAAAAATAAGTATCTCCAAAATGGCAACTTTACAAAAGAAGGCAAAAACCTAATTTAACTCCAATCTAAGTCAATGGAACCAGACGTCTTTCCAAGTGATTTTGGGCCATTTCTGTTGGTCCATTCATCCTGGAATTTTTCACACCGTGTAAACAGCAGCTGCTGTGCTCAAATGATGGATAGAAGTAAAAATCGTCCAAAATGGAGGTTTTTCAATGGACAGTGCTGATATACATAAGTATAGATTTCTTTACTTCTAGTCTTCTTTGTGCTTCTGTATTTAGTACTTAGTATTTACAGTACATTGTAATTGTTAGTACTTGTAGTCTGTGAGCTTCAGCAGAGTAAGAGTTTCATTGTACAGTGCAACTGCTGGTTTCTCTGTAAATATGACAACAAACTCTTGAACACTGATTATAATAGTTATGTTTCCTGAAGTTTGGTGTCTTTTTTCACTTGTATATTTGGTTTTGCTTATTGCAAAAAGTCTTAATTTATTATCAGACTACAGGTTAATTCCTTCGGCAGTACAGGCTACTCATTTGCATTAATATGTGAGAGAGATTTGGTGTTCTTGGGTCGTTGTATTAGTACATTTGACCATGTTAAGCCTTTTTTATGTTACATTATGCATTTTCCATCATTAGTTAATCTTTATTGCAATATCGGCCTTTGCAGGGCTAGTATTGCAAATACTGCAGAAGGTCACAATATGCAAATGAGTCTTTTAATAAATCTTTTTTTTTTCCCCTGCACAAATCAAGGCTTTCATGCCATCAACAAATAGTTGGGTTAACTTTGCATGCTAGTTTTCAATAATGTCATATCAGGGAAAACAGCAGTAGTAATGCAGTCACAACGTGCAGCTTTAAACCGGGAGGTTATTGCATGTCCTCTGGATAGATGCTGAACGTGGAATGAAAGCATTTTGGTCCCATCAGACACAATACGTTATGTATTTCAATGCAATCCGGAGCACAGCTGGAGAAGTCCGATCTGCATACTTTTGATCTAATTTGCAGAGCGTGTAAACATCTTATCAGAGGGTTCTTGTTTATGCAGTTCGCTTTATAGCAAATGCCATCTGAAAGCCTTTACACAGGCAGCAGACCAAAAGCTGCTTACTGCAAAGTGCCCCCCCCCTTCTTATCACGTGCATACCTGCCCTTTATTCAAATACACCTTTGACCAGGGGTATATATATATACTGACCTTTACCTGTACTGACCACAGCTGGGCTGTTTTGTCACAAACCATTACATCATTAAGACAGAAGTCGGCCTAGGAAAGAAATAATGAGCCACAGTGCTGTGCAAAATTCAGAGACCACCGTTCATGTACTTAATTCAACCAACAGAGCCCGAAAACATGTACACTGATCATCATAAGAATAGCTGCACCCAGAAGGAATCAACCCACAGGAATGAAACTTGGTGGGTAGGTCTGACACCGTGACACATGGTAATGATTCAAGTTTCACACTCGACCACGCATGTGATGTAAGCAAGGATGGGCTTTATCGCTGTACCTGACTGACCCAACAGCCACAATTGCAGACATTCAGCGAGCAGTGATGCCCTCCATGAGTCATCCTGTTACTGCCAGCACCATTGGCAGACGGCTGCACCACGCAGGACTACATGCACACAGACCATGATGACTACTGTACTTAACACCACGTCAACAGCGAGTCCCAACGACGAGTCCCGTGTTTGTCTTGGCGGAGACGACCAACGAATCCGTGTGTGAAGGCACTGTGGCCAGCGTCAAGATGAACGGTTTGTTGTCACACATGCAGAAGGCCTGGTGTCACTCCATCTCCACCCCTACCGCACATCTGCAGGAACTGTGTGAGAATATTCAAGCTGCATGGGATGGATTATCACAGGACACCATTAGGAACCTCTACAACTCCATGCCGAGACGTCTGGCGTGTTGCGCTAGCCATACTGAGAGACACTACTTCTGTATGTGTAGCTCAATAAATATTGTCCATATCAGTCTAAATTTATCATCATTTATTTGTTCCTGGTAACCTTTATCTTCCTTCCCAACAGCACTGCAGTCCCACACTTCCTTCTGGGTGCAGCTGTTCTTTAAAGATGAGTGTAGATAATAGAAGATTAGAAGCTCAGCAACTGCACAGCTTTTTTCACTATTTATTGTGTCCACTCTTTACCCTTTATTACAGCTTCCTTTCTTTTCAGGAGATTCACTTTCATTTAGTTTTAATTTGCAGCCACACCTCCAAAGTTCAGTCTTAGAAGCTGGTTTAGTATCATTACTCATGAAGTAAACTCAATCACAAACTGGGAGTTTTAGTTTCAGTGTTCTAGAACAGATTATCTTTGTTTTAAAGAGGATCCATTACGCTCATTAATCATTTCATTTTGGGTTCTTCTGGAATAAATTTACATGGTTACGTTTTCCTGAAACATCTGTGTTCACCCTCTGTCTGAAATGCCCTGTCAGAGCTCCTGTGTCTCTAAGCCCCGCTGATGAACCCGGTGTTTTTTGTAGGTCAACCTACAGAGTGGCATCTTACAGTGGTGTCGGTTCTGCGGTATCACTTTGATCCAGAGTTGATCCTGAAAGCCTGGTAGAACAAGCTGGTACATCCACCTTCACAAGCTAGACTGGAGCAGACTGGTTTCAGAGTGGTCAGGTTGTACTGGTTTAGCTCCCTGTGCATTGTGTGAGGGTGTGCCGAGTTTGCTGGTAGGCAATAACTGCTGTGTTACGAGATGACATCACCTTGTAACAGAGTAAAGGGCTGGAATTCCACCCAAGTGTTTCAGGCAGCTGAGAAAAGAGGTTTCTGTGGGAGAGAGTTTCTCCCTCTGGCATGTACTGTCGGCTTTTGGATGACAAAAAGCTACACACGCTAAAGGAATGAGGAAACCCCCTTTAATCTATCTATTTAATATTTAATAGACCCCCCCCCCCCCCGATCTATCGCCTTTTCTCAGGGAGGGCTTCTTCACAGCTACGTATCCTTTCAGACCTCCACAGTGTTGAGGCATCTTCTCACTGTGAAAAGATGGACAGAAACACCTGTGGATGGTCTCAGATCTGAAGCGAGAGTTGTGCTTGATGTTCTCCTGTCAGTGCTGTTTATCTGATGGGGACAGTTTTGGTCTTGCAGGTGGTTGTTAGGAGTCCCTAGACACTTTCTGCTTCCTTATACCTAATTTACCTTAAAGATATCTCCTGAAAAATGTTGACAGGAAGTTAAATAAACGAGGCTGGTCTCTGACTTACGCACAGTGCCGCCTGTACAGGCAAACCATACGACCTTGAGTGCCTGGTTAAAGAGAAGTTTCAGGCTGTCTGAAATCTGAGAGCAAATTAAACCATTAAGATTCCATCACTACTGCCCTTGCGCCGAATCGATGAAAGGGCTATTGCAAGTAGCTGTAGTAGTCATTTACTCACTGTTCACAACGCACAGGCAACATACAGTTGCAGCGGCGGAATCCTCCAAACAACAGAGGCGATTCAAGAATGTGCTGATTAAGGCCTTCCCCAATAGCGGCGGTTAGAGCGCGTGTGCCTCGACTTTCAATTACGACAGCCAGGCCAAAAGAGATGCTCTTTAAAAGAGTTACATGGGCGGCCGCTATACAAACAGGACGCTCGCTCCTAGACCATGCATCATCTACTGAAATCCATTTAGTTGCGTGATGGATCCACCACGGTTGAGCCAACCTTTAAAAGCCAAGATGATGGATTAAAACTACACTTTAATAATTAATTCATTTCAGGATGTTATGAAGGTTCTTGAAATATCCCTAATGCCCTCTCGGGGATTTAATATCTGAATGCCAAAATGGATCATCTTGAACCATCCAAGGCCTTAATGTAGCTCAAACGCTGAGGTAAAGGATTGATTGAGAATGGAAACCTCTCTAATGAAATAGCACTAGCTAGCATAGAAGCATCCAACGCGGAAGAAGTCTGGATATCACGGGATATGAGTTCGGTATGCATTATGTATTTGTATGATGTACTATGACAGCATTCATGAACTATGCAAGGCAAGGCATTTGAGGTCTGCACAGACACTTCTTGAAAATTGGAAATTGCATTTGCAATATAGAAACGATTCATTGTTTAGCCCTGCTCTAGCTGACTTCTACAAGGCACTGGGCTGAACAATCTGTTGAAAATATCTTACTGTGATTTTTCACAACAGTATTGCAGTTATGATTTTATTGCAATGATTTAAATGTGATTGCTTTCTAATTTAGAATTCTGATTCTAGATTGTCACCAAATGACAGCACAAAAGCTGAATGCCATGTGCCAGATTGCTAGTTACAAGCTCCATGTCATTAGGTTAAATTTCTCAAATTAAAACCTGCTAACATGACTTTTGTCCCCTAAGGGACCTGCTAACATGACTTTTGTCCTTCCAACTCATGTGCTCCATGTTACTAAGCTAAATTCCCTCAATTAAAATGAGATGAACAACGTTCAATAATACAGCATATAAAAAACGCAGTTCAGGAGATTTGAAAATTGTAGTCTTTAAAACTACAAATATAAAAATCACTCATTGTTCAGTCCTACCCTAACTTAACCCATACCTGTGGCCACACCCTGGCAGACCTCTACAAGACACTGGGCCAAACAACTATCGTTCTAACCGTAGCACTGAGACGGCACTGGTTTGTGTTGTCAGTGACCTCAGGCTCAGTGCTGATATACAGACTCCTTCTGTTCTGGTCTTACTGGATCTTAGTGCAGCCTTTGATACTGTGGATCACAAGATTCTAATCCACCGTCTTGAACACTGGGTCGGCCTCTCTGGCCCTCTTCATATTTAACAAACAGACTGTTCCTGGTTCACTGGGAAATCATTCACCAGAACAACGTAGTGTTTCTTGTGGAGTACCACAGGGGTCAGTTTTAGGGCCTCTGTTTTTCTCTTTGTACATGTTCTCTCTGGGTGATGTCATCAGGAAACATGATACGTTTCATAGCTACACTGATGACATGCAGTTATACATCTCCATTCCTTTGGATAATCTAGACTCTTAGAAGCTGTGTGTCACATATTCAGTGGATGTCACAGAATCTTCTGCAACTTAATGAACAAAAACTGAAATACTGATTCTCGGTACTAAAACTCAGAGAACAATGCTTTATGACAAACTTGGTTCTTTAGCTACTAATATAAAATCTGAAGTACGAAACCTGGGCGTGATCTTAGACTGTGAGCTCAGTTTCATCCCGCATGTAAACACAGTCACTAAAATAGCTTTTTATCATTTAAGAAATATTGCTAAAGTTCGGCCTTTTCTGTCTCAGAGCGATGGAGGGAAACTTGTTCATGCGTTTGTTACAAGCAGACTTGATTACTGTAATGTTCTCCTTACTGGGGTTCCCAAGAGAACCGTCTATCCCCTGCGACTCGTGCAGAACGCAGCAGCTCGGATCCTAACCAAAACTAAAGAGAGTCTAATTTCACTGCTGTTCTACTGCGCTGGCTGCCTGTGTCTGTTAGAATAGACTTTAAAGTTCTGCTGCTGATCTATAAGGCTCTAAATAATCTAGCACCTGCTTACATCACAGACTGGTTCTCTGGTTATGTTGCAGCTCGTGATCTTAGATCTACAGATGCTGGCCTTCTGCACAAACACCTTCAGTAAAACAGGAAACATGGAGAGACTCTTTCAGTTACTCTGCTTCTAAATTGTGAAGCTCAATTCCAGCTTCTATTAGACAGTCAAGCTCAGCGCTCACTTTTAATACACCTTTAAAAACGTCACTCTGTAACTCAGGGTCAGTTAAAACTATATTACTGTGGTATTTATAAATTGGTTCTGTGTCTTTGGCTCATTAAAACAGATAATTTTTGCTGTTACTGACGTCAACTGTCTGTAAAGCACTTTGAGCTCTATAGATAGAAATTCTTATTGTTATTAACTTGTGGAAAATTACATGATTCTTTTGACCAATATTGCTTTTGCAATTCAAATGCGATTCTTTTTCCCCAAGAAGACCAAACTGTTGACTTGTGTGGTCCACACGATAATGCTAAACTCCTCCAATTAAAATGCATTAAGACAACATGAAATAATGTAGCATATAATAAACACTGCAGCTCAAGTGATCTAAATATTACACTCTTTCCAAACGCCGCTTTGGTATGAAAACATTTAATCGTACAGCCCTAACAAAACATCGACAACACATTAGCAAACCAAAGAGCTTCTGGCTTTGTCTATTTCCAGTAAATCAACAGACGCGTTTCATGGCTTTAGTGATCACGTAACCTTTTCCACACGTTTGCTTTATTGAACACGTACTTGGTAACCATGATTATTTGATTAATTTGATTGCTTTTGATGCACTGACAAAGTTTTGCACAACCGCACCCCCCCCCCAACCCCCTTCAGCTGCCGAAAGGAGGCACTTGACACTCCGACTGAATTCTTTTTGTTTTTTAGAACGTGGTTCGGTCAGGCCTTGTGAATGGGTTCACTTAAAACAGTGACCTTTAACAAACATCAGTCTCAGAAAAAAACAGCAGCTATCAAAAAAAAAGAGGAATAAAATCAAACAAACGTCTCATCACTCCGACAACCATCTGGAGACAAAATCACAGTAGACTCGCACGGGATGCGGGATTTACAAGCTCGAGTGTAAACGACGTATCAGAAGCTGAAATAAAAAAAGAGGCCATTTAACGACGGAGTATTTGGATTCACTGTACACACTCATTTCTTTAAGCGCTTGAGGTCTGCTCAGAGAGCTCACATTAAGTAGGATATCCACAATCTTTTCTTTCCCCCAACGTGTAAACACGACACCGTCCGTGTTTGAGAAGCCGTGACTTTGCTGCTTCGTCATGCAGGCAACACGATGCATTCAGATGGTGTCACTTTCAGGAAACGGTCGTAAGCAAACCTAAAGAAGAGAAGGAGAGGAGAATTTACAATAGTGTGAAAACACTGGAAACAGGGACTCCGTCTTGGTTTGGGTGGAGCACTGGCGATTTTTGTTTGCAGTGGCCTCTGTGTCCTCAAAGACCCTCAAGAGGCTTGTCCCATGTCCTGGTTAGGACTTTCTCTCTTAGTCCGGGAGAACTAGTGGCTGACTTTACACAGACACACCTTTGTGCTTTGAATCACAGCTGAGCTGCATGAGGCCCCGAAGTTTGGCTCCTCATGAAAAATTGAATACGACCCTCAAGGTCTCGCCCACCCCCCCTCCCCCCTTTCGTTCCCTGAAAGTGGTCCTGTCTCTCGAAAATAAGGTCTGAAACGAAGCACATGCGTGAAATCAGTCCATGGCAACTGTGAGGATGAAGGAGTCCTGATTGTCATGGAACAATGTTCGATGAACAATTTTCGAGGAACCACACGCTGAGCAAAAAGTCTGTCTGCATCAAACTGGTGGCTCAGATAACTTAGAAAACACATTGCTTATTTAAAAACACACGTCCTGTGTGGCATTTACACGCTAAGTCCTAAAGTATCCAGACACCCCTTCTAATTAGTGGATTCATCTGATTAAGGCACACCCACTGCTGACACGGGTGTAATCTCCACAGAGAGGAATGGGTAGTAGAATGGGACGCTCTGGAAGAGCCCTACATGCTCTTAAAATTGAAGGTGCTAAAAGGGTTCTTTTGAGTTTCCCCAAAGAGGTAGGTATTCCAATTACAGGTTTTTGACAGAACCGTACATTCAAGTCAAAAACCATTTAGGAACCTTTGCTTTTTTAACCATAGCCAAGCATTGGCTAGACTGTACCACTTTTTCCGGAGCAATGGAGCTCCATCCAATACCTTTGGGATGAACTGGAGTATTGTTTATGATCCAGAACTATTCATTCAACATCAGTACCTGACCTCACTAATCCTCCATCAAATCCTTACAGAGCCTTCCCGGAGGAATACAGGCTGCTGCTGTAGCACGGGGGGGCAAACACCCTGTTAATACTCCTAAATTTAGAAGACATGTTGGACGTTTAATGCTCTATGAGTGGCAGCTTCTTATGGTCAGCACAGGCTAACTCTCAACTTCCAAATCATGCTAGCATGTTGGAACTGAACAGCACTTAATTGAATATTCCCAAACACAGGAAGAAATGCTGGACAATCAGGTGTCTGGATACATTTGGACAGCTAGTGTACATCTCCATCCAGACAAAGAGCATCTAATTCCTCAGACGGGAGTCATGCAGAGGCACGTTGACTCTCCTCGTGTTCCTGGCCATGTCCAGCGTTTGCCCTCTTGCCCTCGCCTCCCGTTCCCTCGGGCCCTTACACGTGGGTCTGCATGCGTTTCTGCAGGGGCCGTGTCAGGTCAGAGTTCTGTGAGGATGACTGCGAGTGATGCGAGGAGGACGAGGCTGAGGCCTTGCTGGCCTTGTCGAAGGGTGCGTAGCCGTTATCCGGCCTGCTGTAGCTGCCAATGCCACTGTCGCACTGCGTGTCCTGGAAAGAGCTGGAGTCGCTGAGGGATGCTCGCTGGAGCTCGCGTTCGCACAGCTCGATGGAGCTGCTCCCCATGCCCAGCACAAAGCGCCCGCCATAGTCGTAGAGCCGGTGGTTGGGCCCAGGGCCCAGCGTGGAATAGATGTTGGTGAAGGACATTCCAGTGGGAACCCGTTGCTTGCCCAGGGTGGCGGTGGCCGGGTTGCGGACCTCAGGGGTCTGACTGGTGGCAGGCGTGCTGTGCTCCTTAAAGGTATTGACGCTGTAGTAGCCGTTGGTTGGATCCTGAGCCGATAGGAATAGAAAGAGAGACAAAAAAATTTATTTAGTCCGTAAGTTCATAAACAGATCATTTTAGCCTACATAGAAATGTCCATGTATAGCCTAAAGGTCTCCGCCATATGTCCCTGCAGAGATCTATACCAAGACATAACATAAGCCTTAAGGTCGCTGGTTTGATTCCTTGAACCAAAAGAACATGACTGAAGTGCCCTTGATCTGGGCACCCCAACTGCTCCCTGGGCGCTGTGAATAGGGCTGCTCACCGTTCAGGGCACGTGTGCTCACTGCCCCACTAGCGTGGGTGTTTACCTGCACGGATGGGTTAAATGCGGAGGTTGAATTCCTCTGTGTACATAAGAAACTTGTATGACTATAAGCACCTTATGCTGCACACCTAACCTGCTCCAGGGCTGGCTAAGTCCAGGATTTTGCATCACACACAGCTTTTGGATCAAACAGGGCTGAGGTTCTGACCAGTCAGGGACAGTCTTTCAATGAAGGTGGACCCCCCCCGGTCATTTTTGAGTCCCTGTTTTTTCTTTGTGACATTTGTGGTGTCAATCAGTGGAGGGGATAAATCTGAATAGATGTTATAACTTCAGTAAGCAGCAGCAAAACTTGGCTTAACAAAGAAAACTGTCGAGCAAGTAAACTGTGGCTTCATTCGTTAGGGTTTGTGAGGTTGAAACCATGTCAAAGTTAAGCATGCACTGTGAAACAGGCCTCTGGCCAAGTGTCAAGTTAAGCACCAAAACAGCTCTGTTAGACGGCCTACCCTGACACCTCAGAGTCCGAGACGGAGTGTAAAAACTCCCAGCAGGTCTGACTGTCCGGGCTCTGATGAGGGGCCTCCGATTTTCTCCATTAACTGCAATGCACACCCCATTTTCCCTGACAACTAACTGATAGTTTAGCTGCCAACGCATAATGCCAAGCCTTTTTTATAAGGTCCATATATCTGAGAGTCTTACTCTCGCTCCCTGCATTATTTCATGTTTTATTTTTGTAAGGCACTTTGACCCTCACGTCATGCATGATAAGTGCTACATAAAAGGCTATAAAAATAAACTTTATTTTTATTTTATACTGTTATACTTTGTGAAAAGACAGTTCTGAGAATATCTACACCAAGCCAAAGGCCAGTAGAAGACACTGCTCCTCAAAAGTTTGGGGCTTTTTAAACATTGAACAATTTTAGCTGTTACATAAAAATACTGCCAGTCATTTACTAATCCTCTGAGTATATGTAGCTCCATCACTCAGCGGCATATCCATTAAAATGTCTTTCTTTTGTCTAAATAATGTTTTAACAACTTTCTTCACATATTAAAGCTCCTTTGGCCCAAATGTGGTTTACAAATCACTGCAAGGGGATAAAACACATGGGGTTCACTAAATTTGCATGCAATTAAATCATTCATGAATCTCTTAGTGTCAAAAATATTTGCAAGTCTGATTCTGTTTTTGTCTTGTCAAGCCAAAGTGAAATGTTGGGCAGAAGACAAAACACACAAATACAGGTAATTAAATTAGATGTAAGTCTGTCTAAATATGAATTAGTTATAAATTGCACAATAAATCAATAAGCCATGAGGAGCAATGCATTACAGTGATGTTAGCATGGATAAGGATGTTGTTAGGCACACCCTGAAGCAGAATGAAACTCCTTTGTTAGTGTGCTGTAAGTAGTGTGTTGTGTGCAGTAACTCAGTAAGTGTAATGTGTTAGTGTACTGTAAGTAGTGTGTTGTGTGCAGTAACTCAGTAAGTGTAATGTGTTAGTGTACTGTAAGTAGTGTGTTGTGTGCAGTAACTTAGTAAGTGTAATGTGTTAGTGTACTGTAAGTAGTGTGTTGGTGTGCAGTAACTCAGTAAGTGTAATGTGTTAGTGTACTGTAAGTAGTGTGTTGTGTGCAGTAACTCAGTAAGTGTAATGTGTTAGTGTACTGTAAGTAGTGTGTTGTGTACAGTAACTCAGTAAGTGTAATGTGTTAATGTACTGTAAGTAGTGTGTTAGAGTACAGTAACAGAGTTATCTGGAGGTGTTGGAGAAAATGTTATGTTTATAGTGATCTTGTGATGAAACATGCTGAGTTGTACCTCTTACATACATATTAAATACTGAATCACTAAATCATCCTCATGTCATTGTCGGTGTTGTTCTGGTGCCGGGGAATTCCATTTTCCACTGCTCTTTCCTCTCCGATAACCTCACCATTAACTTGACTGCGTGGAGCTGTTTATTGTCAGCTAATCATGAGCATGCAGCCATTCGTTTTTACTGCAGTGTTTAATGAAGAAGAATGTAACTTCATAAGTAGCCTTTGTTTTATCTGCTATGATAATGCTAATCACAAGTTAACGATGCATGTGTAGGTCTTAAATTACTTTTAGCATCTCTACCAGCTTCAGAAAGCTAGAACAGGGAAAACTTAAACCTGAACCAGCGGAATGAATGGAGCTGTGGGGCAGATAAAGACCAAAAACCCAACAGACTCTTTCATCCACTCTCTCTTTCTCTCGCTCGAAAACATTGGTACCTCTGCACTTCTTAAAGGCATATGGACCTATTCGCACCTATAAACATTTGACATTACAGCCTCAAACGCAACAATATTTTGCCATATTTTACCATTATTGGCCATATTTTGGTTCAGTCTGCATTTTTTGCTACTTAGAACAAGCTGCTTCCACTGCTGACTGCACACGTTATCCACCTGCAAGTATAACCAATGCATATGTTTACAAACATCTGATTTGGTCTACACCATATGGACAAAAGTACTGGGACACAGACTCTTAATCACTGAATTCAGGTGTTTCATTCGATCTCATTGCCATAGGTGTATATAAATCAAGCACCTCGCCACACGCTCCAGCGTGGTACTTTAATAGGAATCCACCGAGGCAACAAGTCAGTTTGTGAAGTTTCTTCTTTCTAGATATTCCATGATCAACTCTGAGTGGTATTACTGAAGTGGCAGACCATCTAGAGCTACAGAGTGGGGTCACTGACTGCTGAGGGGCATAGTGTGTAAAAGTCACCAATGTTCTACTGACTCAGTAAAGCCAGTTGTGCCAGGAGCTTCATAGCATGAGTTTCCATGGCTGAGCAGCTGCATGCAAGCCTTACATCGCCAAGCACAATGCCAAACGTCGGATGGAGAGGTACACAGCGCCGTCACTGGACTCTGGAGCAGTGGAAACGTGTTCTGTGGAGTGACCAATCACACTTCTTAATCTGGCGATTGAGTCTGGGTAAGTAGAACGCCAGTAGAACTTTACCTGCCTGACTGCATTGTGCAGACTGTCATTTGGTGAAGTTTAGTGGAGGAGGTTGACCCAGAGCTCCGTAGTTCCAGTGAAGGAAGATTGTAAAGCTTCAGCAGACCAAGACCTTTTGGACAATTGTAGGCTTTCAAAAAAGCAAGGTCCATAAAGGCATGGTTGGGTGAGTCTGTTGTGGAAGAACTTGACTGACCTGCACAGAGCCCTGACCTTAACCCCATCCAACACCTTTGGGGTGAACTAGAACGGAGATTGAGAGTCAGGCCCTCTTGTCAAACATCAGTGTCTGACCTCATAAATGCTTTTCTAGATGAATGGGCAGAAATGCCCACAGACACACTCTAAAATCTTGCAGAAAGCCTTTCCAGAAGAGTGGGAGGTTATAGCCGGGGGGGGGGGGGGGGGGGTCTATATTAATGGCAATGGATTTAGAATGGGATGTCATAAAACCTCCTATAAGTGTGTGTGTTTGTGTGTGGGTGTGTGTCCCTATACTTTTGTCCATATAACGTATGGACACTGTGTTTGTTCGTTCATTGCATGAGGGGCTGGGGGTTGGTTAACTTTCTGGTGGGCCACATGGGCCAACACTGGAGAATGATGCCCTAAAAAAACTGCCTTAATAGACTGTTATTGCCAACTGTGCTCAAACTTTTGAAAGGCAGTGTACACACATAAGCGATGTCTGCATACACAGTATTTGGCTGATTCAGGACATACTGTTTGCTCCCATTTCAATCATGCTAGACCTATTTGTTCAGAGTCTAATTAAGTATTCACATTAACACCATCTTGACAAACAATTACAAATATGATAAGTGTGCCGCACCAGAGTATTACAGCAGGTTTAGGTTTAGCTGCCTTTTTGCATGTACCCAAAACACCAAAACAAACAAAAAAAAACCTCTGAGAATTTTTTTTCTTTTTTCTGTCTCATGTTTATACACACTCTCAAAGCCAAGGTCAAGTTCAACTAGCACTAATTATAGTCAGCGTGACATGAAAATTAGGGAACAGACTGATAAGTGCGCCATGTTAAGAAGATTACATGGTTTAGTGGTGTGAAATAGTCATCTCCTGCATAAACAGTCAAATCCTGTTATCAGCTAATTAAATGGGCCTTGATGATTCGTGTTGGCATGGCATATGTGAAATAATCTCTGCAACAAAATTCACTCACAGTTTATTTTTGGTTGCATATATAAAATATTGCTTTTTTTCCTTTTGCTTTTTTTCTTCTCCTAATCTTTGCCGCAGCTCAGCTGGTTCACAAAACTGCATACATATTGGGGATTCCAGGAAAAGCTGAAGCATTTTATTCTGGATTTTGTATAAAAAAAAAAAGCACCACATTTATTGTCAAGACTCTGGATGTTTTTGTCTGGAGTAGCTTTGGGCTGCGGTGAGGCGGCCTGTAAAAGACAGGGGATATAAGCAGGCTCTGCAGCAGTCGCCTGAATCACACTACAGGCACTGAACCAGCAGAGGCGGACACTTACACGGCCGTTATGGTCTATACAGTGAACTGTATGGGGACTATTCTAGATATTCAATCCGGAAAGACATAGATAAGAACTAACCTTCCCCGGAATTATCTGGAATACAACACCAGCAGAAGCACTTGAGGCCCGTTTTCAATTATACTTTATTATTCTTTTATTATTATTACCACAGACCGAACCCTAGAGCAAATATTAATTGACTTTTGCAAAATGAAATTTGCATGGGCTGGACCAATGTGACCTCTATCGCTTCCCAATTTAACCACAACAACATATTAAAAAACATGGAATTGGAAGATTTAACCAGTACAGCCAATCACTGTAAAAGCACTTTCATTCCGCAGGTCTCTTCTAATCCGCTTGAGACGTTTCTGTCATGGTGACAGTCTGAAAACGCTTGAATTTCTCTGAAACACTGAGATGGATGGCGAATGTTTGTCTCCTCCCAGTGCTGAGTCATAAACTGAGAGCCTCTACATTTTGAGATAATTGAATTGGAGATGAATTTGATAGAGGATCGCCCGCTGAGGGCGCTTAATAAAGACGGATGAGCTCGAGGAGGTTCTCCTGGCTTTGCCTCACCTTAATGTGCTGGAACTCCTTCTCCTCTTCCTGAAGCACCTCCAGCTGCTTCAAAACTGACTCCTGCTGGAACTCACCACGCTCCATCTGCACAGGAGAGAGAGAGAGAAAAAGAGAGATGAGGGAAGATAGAGGAGGGAATCAGGTGAGAGAGAGAGAGAGAGAGAGAGAGAGAAAGAAAAGAAAGAGAAAAAAAAGACAAACCGTCAATGAGAAAGATAGAAAGAGGGTCAGAGAGATAAAAGAGGGAATTGGGGGACAAAGAGAGAGTAAGAGAGGCAGAGAAAGAAAAGAGTGAGAAAGAGACAGACAGAAGAGGGAATTGGTGGACAAAGATAGAGAGTAAGAGAAACAGAGAGAGACAGACAGAGGAGAGTGAGAGAGAGAAAAAGAATGAGACAGGAGGGAGTCGTGGAAGAGAGATAGAGAGTGAGAGAGACAAGAGAGAGAGAGTAGGGAATCGAGGAAAAGAACAGAGTGAAGAGAGAGAGAGAGAGAAAGAGAGAGGGGAAAGAATTAGGGAGAGTGTGAAAAACAGAACAGAGTGACAGAGAGACAGTGAGAGATAGACAGAGAAAGAGAGAGACAGAAGGGAATCAGGAAAGAGAGATAGAGAGAGAGAGACAGAGAGACAAGAGAGAGAGAGGAGGGAATTGGGGGAAGGACATTAACATTAACATTAACATTAAAAAGGCATTATAACATTTGAACACTCTCATGTTTGAATCATCTGGATCTCTTATGGTACCACCTTGAATGTTAATGCACATTTGATATACATACACTCATCTTCCAAAGAATAGCTGCACAAATAGCTGCACCCAGAAGGAATCAACCGACAGGAATGAAACTTGGTGGGTTTGACATTGTAAGACGTGTGACGGCTGCACGATGCAGGACTACATGCACACAGACCGTTACGACGACTGTCCTTAACACCACGTCAACGTCACCAAAGACTGCAATGGTGTCGTGCCAGACTGTCATGGAGTGACTCAGAATGGCAGCGGGTCATCTTCAGTGACGAGTCCCGCTTTTGTCTTGGTGGAGACGACCAACGAATCCGTGTGTGGAGGCACC
>CM067490.1:26140978-26168753 GCA_034552555.1 Semaprochilodus insignis | reverse complement strand
TCTGTATGTGTAGCTCAATAAATATTGCCCATATCAGTCTAAATTTATCATCATTTATTGTTCCTGGTAACCTTTATCTTCCTTCCCAATAGCACTGCAACCCCACACTTCCTTCTGGGTGCAGCTATTTATTTGGTGATGAGTGTATGGAGGTCTTGTATAAAACTCTACTAGCTGTTATTATTATAACGTTCATGCGAACAAAAAGTGCTGCCAATTTTATATGGTGGTTTTCAGTTTGTGTATCATTAATTGAACATTTTCAGTACATTTTAACAAAAAACAAGGTAACACTGATAACCATCATTTTGGTCACTATAACTGTGATATAAAATTTTCATAGCGTTTCATCTCTAGCAATAGGAACAGAACTACACATTGTGTAGACCTCGCTTACTGAAAGTCCCCCAAACTGCTCCATGTGCATGTACGCTTTGGCGATTTGTCAGTTTTCTGCAGTAGGAATGGAAAGCTGAGGGGGAAAAGGGACTCACCATCATTTGCTTCATGTTCGTGTGCTCCTCGGTCTCTCTGGCCGCGTTGTGATCCTTATGAACAATCTCCACACGGATGTCATTTTTCGCCGAAACAACCCCTTTGAGATCTGAAAGATATTGCTCTGATTAGCCGGAGCGGCGGAATCACTAGCATTGCAGCACACTGAGCTTCAGCTGAGCTTCAAAAGCGCTAGCCTCCATATTCCCTGCTGGGCTTTTTTTGAGTGTCCCTGTGCTACAGTGAGATCACAGCGCTCTACTTAGTCTATCAAAGCAACATGCACTGACAGTTTTTCCCAGACTCGGGCTGCTAATTTGGGGGAAAAAAAGGAGGAAGAAGAAGAAGTGAGAAAGGAGCATGCATCACGGCCTTACTTTCAGCTTTAATTGTGCTCGAGAGTTCTCTCTGGCGGGCAGAGAGCGACACGGGCAGTGAGGACATTACCAGGTGCATGTCTTCTGTGACAAACAAATAAAAAAACACGTGAATAAATATGGTGGAATTAAAAAAAGGCAAAAACAAAACAAAACAACAACAACAACAACAACAACAACAAAAGTTCCAGCTGCGCTACCTCTGACATGTGCTACAAAAGCAATAATTGCAGAGCACCAGCTCTCATCCCACGGGACAATTCATTATTTCAAAAGCAGTCAGTCGCAAGTAAGAGATAATGAGGCTAATAAAGACCCGGATTGCGTCTCCTGTCCTCCTGCCATCTATCTCAAAATGAACGACATTGTTGCATTCACTTCACTCTCTCGGTTCTCTATTATAAAACAAGCAGTTCTAGTTCTAAAACCTGATTGCCTGAGCTGTCTTCAAAGCCATCGAATTCTGTATTAAAGCCACCAAAAACCAAAAAATGCTGTGCATGGACTGTTATGCTGCTCACACTGACCACAAAGTTTATTGATAAGTGAAGCGTGAACCCAGTTTTGTTTAACTTGAGATGCTGAACACTTCATTCTTTTAAGCTAAACCAATCCTCCACCCACGGCGGAAAGTAAAGCATATGCTACTTAAGTTACTCATACGTTTGTGTTTTTGGTAGATCTGCCATTAGTAATATTAAACACAGCACAGGAAAATACTTTAAGCACCATTAGCTTAAAGTTAACACAACACAGGACACTGCATTGAGGTGCTAGTGGAAATTAGCACTAATTTTAACTGGGTTAGCAAACTAGTTATTTGCATTAAGCCCTGGCACATAATGACATTTCCAATACATATTATATTATATATTACAAAATTACAACTATTATAAAATTACTGCAATACACGATGACTGGAGACTGAAAATTGTCCTTGTCCTCCATTAGCAGTTCACAGTCCACAATAGCATACCCTATTTCCTGGTGAAAGAACTGTGTATCGTGATTACTTGATTGTAGTATAGTTCTGTATATATACTGTATATAGTTTATAGTATAGTTCATAGTATATAGTTTGTAGTATGGTTCATGGTATATAGTTTATAGTATAGTTCATGGTATATAGTTTACAGTATAGTTCATGGTATATAGTTTATAGTATAGTTCATGGTATACAGTTTATAGTATAGTTCATGGTATATAGTTTATAGTATAGTTCATGGTATATAGTTTATAGTATAGTTCATGGTATATAGTTTACAGTATAGTTCATGGTATACAGTTTATAGCATAGTTCATGGTATATAGTTTATAGTATAGTTCATGGTATATAGTTTACAGTATAGTTCATGGTATACAGTTTATAGCATAGTTCATGGTATATAGTTTAATAGTATAGTTCATATTGTATAGTTTGTAGTATGGTTCATGTTATATTGTTTATAGTATAGTTCATGGTATATAGTTTAATAGTATAGTTCATATTATATAGTTTGTAGTATGGTTCATGGTATATAGTTTAATAGCACAGTTCATAGTATATAGTTTAATAGTATGGTTCATGGTATATTGTTTATAGTATAGTTCATGGTATATAGTTTAATAGTATAGTTCATGGTATATAGTTTATAGTATAGTTCATGGTATATAGTTTAATAGTATAGTTCATGGTATATAGGTTATTTTATAGTTTATAGTATAGTTAATAGTATACAGTTTATAGTACAGTTCATGGTATATAGTTTATAGTATAGTTCATGGTATATAGTTTATAGTATAGTTCATGGTATATAGTTTACAGTATAGTTCATGGTATATAGTTTATAGTATATTTTATAGTATATAGTTTATAGTATATAGTTCATAGTATAATGTTCACACTGTTTAGAATGTTTACAATGTCATGTTTATTATGTGTGATAACACCATGGCTGCATACAATATGCAATATTTTCTATTTTATGTTTCCTAACTAATGTTCAATGTATTCAACTTTTCCATATTTATTTGATGTCTGTTGATACGTCTATGTCTATGCTGTCTTGTATGTCTACCTGTTGTCTACCTGCACTTGTCTTTATGTTATATTTGCACATCGTCTGGAGAAACACAGTCTCGCTCACTTTGACTTTGACTTACGAGGTGCTAAGCTCTTCAGACGTCCAGCTCCAAACTCCACTCCACAGCGGAACATTACAAACCAGTACGAATGACTCTGTTTACATCTTAATCATTTAAAATTATAGAGACTTATTTAAAAGAAGTGTTGGAATTCCACTTTAACCGTGGCAAGATCACTGTAACAAAGCCTCAGGAGGCTTACAGCTTTATTTTCTTAGTGTTTTACTGCGAAGACTGCACCAAATCACTACTCCAAATCACGTCACGCGCTGCCCTGTGGAATTAGCCTAAAAACACAGAGCGTCTCAGAGGACGTGTTCTAAACTCAAGGTGAGGAGCTACTCTCGCTGTTCTCTTGTTCCTCGCCCATTTATCAGCGGCGGGGAGCGAGGAGAGAGGGAGCGGGCGGCACTTACTCCTCTGGAGACGAGCGCAGCAGAAGGCCCCCAGGGTCCCCATGAGGACGATGAGCGCCAAGAAGGCTCCCACTGCAACCCCGATGATGACGGCCAAGCGCAGGGACCCTGCGGAGAACACAGAGCCAGCAGGGGTAATCAACAAGACTGAGGCGCAACCGGCAAGAAGAAGAAAGGAAGAAAAAAAAAGAAAAAAAACACCAATGGAATCTAGTCCACGTGTCCATTTGTCACTTGGGATGCCACAATAAAGCTTTTCCTCCTCGTCTCTCCGCTTAAGGATTCAATCCTAGAGGGAGAGCCTGCGGAGTGACCCCTTTGAATAAAACCCGCTTTCGCTTCTTGGGAGGCGGATCTAATAAGCGAAAATGGGGCAGCATTTGAATGAGAAAGCACCATCTAATTCCACATAAATATTTCAAAGGACTCATAAATGCAAGTAAAGACGATTTAAGGCAATTTAAATTAGATTACAATTGGAAGTTCTGAATGTCTAAATGCCATTACGGAATTTTGGGGACTTAAACTGTTGACATTTACCCAAGTAAAGGAGCTTAGCGTGGACTCGTTGCCCTTATGCTTGAAATAATCAAGGCAGCACTCTTAATCACTCCGAGACAGGGATAAAACAGACTCTCTCCATGCTCGCATGCACACGTACGCCAGCCCACAAACCTCCCACCTTGTTCCTTGAGACGAATGATCTCCGTATCAGAGCCAAAGCTGTTCCATGCCGTGCAGTTGTAAATGGTCTGAAAGTCGGCAGGGACGATGTTGCTCATTGTCAGCGTGGAGATGACCCCTTCCTCCGTACTGACCGTCTCCACGGTGTACCTCCCCGACGTTCCTGATTCCAGCACCGTTTCCTTCCAGGACCAGGCCTGCAGGAAGAGGAAGGAGATTAAAACCGCATCACATTCTATTCATATTCACTGTATTTTATTTAAAGGGTGTTAAATAGAAAATCAAAGGTGCATTCAACCCCCCCCCAACCCCCGTCTGGTCCCTCCTCGTTATCCTTCCCAACTCACTGGATCAGAGTAAACAAAAGTAAATTAAATAAATGAATAAATAAATAAAGCCTGTAAACAAAGTGTCATACATAATAGAAAAAGACTATAAATACATTATAACAGAATGCCAAAATAATGCGAAACAACTAACTTCACTAACAAGATGTTCGGTTACTTTTAAATTAGCCTGTGTTCTCACACTGAACTGCGGCAATGTGACAAAAGGATGGTGGGCGGATATATGTGCGGAGTCGTTATTATTATGGCTTCTCTCCAAAACTTTCCCTCTGCCAGGGTCATGTAATCAACAGACACATACTTAAACGGACCTACAGAAAAGACCGCCAAGATTAGAATAATAACTACAACGACTATAAACCCTATTCCAAAAGAGCTGGGACGGTATGAGGAGTGCTAATTAAACAGAAAGCGGTATTTAGTAAACTCTGTTGGAGAGTGAAAACAGTCCAACAACACCATATGTGACGTTTAACTTCAGGAACTTCGTTGCTGTTTGTAAATACAGCTCTGGAAAAAAATAAGAGACCATCTCAATATGATCAGTTTCTCTAGTTTTACAGTTGATGGATTTGTGTTTCACCAAAATGAGAAGTGTTATTTTATTCTATACACTACTGGAAACATTTCTCCCAAATTCCAGATATAATATTGTACTTTAGATCCATTTATTTAGAAAATGACTGATGGTCAAAATAACAGAAACGCCTCCAGAAGCCTGTTTCCAACCGTCCTCACTGTGCAGTTCACCCCAGTTGGCGCTCGCCAGTCTGTCTGTAGGTTATCTCATGGTTGTTAAATGGCGTTCCAATGAGGTGGTGTTCATCACGGTGAGTAGAGAGGGGTTTCCACCCTCTGCCAGTCTGTAGCTGTGTTGTTCCGTGTGTTCTTATGAAGCGCTGTGTTTGAAATGTTCAGGATGGAAGGAACCTGCCGCTCACTGTATCTGCCAGGACAGCTAGAACTGGACCTTCTGTCCTTCACTAAGAACTTTTCTCTTCAGCTCTTTTGGTCTGTAGGTGAATTTTGACTACACTGAATGCTTAGTTAGTACTAGCGCTGCTTTTACCATCCAGCTGGTTCTATGACAAGAGAACAGCGCTGACAGCAGCAGTGGGTTTATACTGTTGCTGGTTAGGATGGGATCTGGTTATCACCTAATCAGCATTTCATTAAGTAGAATGAGGCGTTTCTGTGAAGGAGTTCTCTTCAGAGCGGCTGCTGTACATGTGGAGATACTGGTTTGCGGAAAAAACTGGAGACTCATTCCTGCAACATGTTCCAAAAAAGTTGGGACAGGAGGAACGTTTACCACTGTGTTACATCACCTTTAACAGCACTTAATAATGGTTTGCTGCAAGGGACTGGCAACCTGTCCATGGTGTTTCTGCCCAATGAGCACTGAGATAGGCTCCAGACCCCCTGTGACCCAGAGGGATAAGAGGCGTAGAAGATGAATAAATGAATGAATGAATGAATATTGGTTTGGGGACTAAAGACACAAACTGATCCAGTTCTGAATGTCTGTATCATATACATTTGTATCATCGTACAGGGCCAGTCTAGTCTGGCCGCCCACTCTGCCATGCTGTTGTAACACATGCAGGATGTTTTTGATGTTTACATGTTGAATTAGTCATAAACTTCCCTGAAAACGTGGGCGTCTTAAAGGCTCCTCTAAATTGTGTTCAGCATTAATGAGCTTTAACAGACGTGCAGGTTACCCACTAACACCACCCTACTGGTAACAATGTGTACAAAAGAGACGCCTGCATATTAAGGCAATTACGTACCAGACGCAGTAACCATACTGCTTGGCATGCGACATGCCTTTACATAAACCCATGTAGCTGTTCACACTACTTCTGCATGACTGTTTATATGTGTTTGTGTCTATTTTTGATGCTTACCATGTGTGTCATTCTAGTGTTTTCTACTTGCAAAAAGTACAAGATTCAGTATTCCTGCTATTGAGCAAAACAAGGCCATGAAGAGCTACAACTAGTAGCAGCAACGCTGACCAGCTTTTGAAAACCCCTTCTAAACTGTTAATAGCCAAAAGCTACACTCAAATGTCGTCTACACTAGTGTTTAGAGATGCACCATAACTTCAGCTGCCAAAAAAACTTAGACACAGATTCAACTGGCCTTCAATGACGTGTCAAACTGTAAGACTTCACATATAGCTCTATTAGCTCTTTGTTCCCTTCAATATTCCCGCACAGACCAGCGCAGATCTGTATCTGCTTCACGGATTCTACAAGGGACATTAGACGAGAGATTTATAACCACTGTCCATGCCTAAGCATCAAGAGGAGATACAACACCAAAGAACTTCTGCACTAGAGGTTTGATACCACTTGATAACACGACATCACTGTAGTCATGCAGAATACAGCAAAACCACCGAAGCAGAAAGGAATGTTCCTGCGAGCGGGCCGACACCATCTGTAGGTATGTTTTTAAATGACAAAAAAAATCTAAACTGACAGTCAAGATGAAAAGTATCATTTAGACAATTAAGGAAATCATTATCCTGGATAGCCAGCTGTTCTCTCTTATCAACAACACCGGATTTCCCTTTGGAAACACTTTACCTGAAGGGTGTCTATATAACCCATTCATAACATCTTACGTAAACACTTCATAATGTATTCAAGAATGTTTAAATCAACATTCATAAAGTTTACCTGGTTTATATTATATTGATATGGAGTATTGACATTTTACTGAGAGATATTTTACAAAATTAAACTTTATTAAATTATTTATTTATTTATTTGTTAGTTACTTTATTTATTTAGTTAATTGCTTTATTTCTTTATTTACTTTATTTATTTATTCAGTTAGTTACTTTATTTATTTATTTAGTTCGTTTGTTTCTTTATTTATTTAATTATTTTTAAAACCTATTTTCTTTTCAGTGAAATGCCTAATTTCTGGACAGGCAAAATAAAAATGACCTGGCTTTACTCCTAGGAAGTGCTTTGACACTTTTGGTCTGGACTTTCAACTTCTTTTTAACTACTCATTTTTATTTGTCAAGTATTTGTATTTTGCACTCTGTTTCTCTTACTTTATGTCGTCTATTGTGCCAGAGGGCTAATATAAAAGTGTAAACGCTGTTGAGGAAAATGTTATCAAGTTAGTAAGTAATTCATCTGAACTCTCTTGTAGTTAAAAGCTAGCACTGTTTTCCTCAAGTATTAAAATGATATTCCTGCGCCTTCTCCAGTACCATAAATAAGGAACTACTTATAAAACCTTTAACCCCAAGAGACTTCAACTTAGGATGAATAATATTTTTCTAAACAGTGTTTAGACTGTTGAACAAACCCTATTATTGCTACAATGGAAGATTAAAGAAGGCAAAGCGAAGAAAGGAGGAAGAACAGAAAGAATATTTGCCTGTCCAGAAATAAGACATTTCACTGAAAATAATATAGCTGCTCAAAATAATAAATGGGGGCTTTTATTTCATAATATCTCTCAGTAAAATGACACAATACTCCACATGAATATCATGTAAACCATGTATATTTTATGAATATTGATTTAAGCATTCATGAATACATAATGAAGTGTTTATGTAAGCTGTTATGAACGTAAAGTACTACTGCACATACTGTAATAATTTTAGTAAGTGTATTTTATATATTTAAGCTGTTTAAACTGGTTTTATCTGGCCAAAGAGTTTTTTTTTAGTTCTTTTTACTTCATCACTCTGAATTTTATTAGTTCCCAATTAAATATTAAGAACTATAAAAATAAATTAATTTACTAATTATCTATGGAATAAAGCCATATGGAGGTAATATTCACTTATCCGTTACTACAAGTGTTACGGCTTACCGTGTATGCGCTGTGGCTTTTGCTTCAGGTGTAAAGCCGGCTTTATGCTAACTAATTCTAGTATCAAAATAAAAATAATAATCCAACTTTCCCAATTATCAGTAAACTATATATCACACTATATATAACAAGGTGTTGCTCTACATTTGCTATATGTGGCTGTAAGGATCTACATTTGAAGCCCTTTCCAAGCAGTAAGAAAGAGAGTGTGAATAGAACTGAAGTAAATATGTTGGTAGTCTCAGGAGGACCAAACAGTGTTGCTTGGCATACACTACCTCAAAAGAACTGGAGCAGTAGCAGCAGCTAGTGTCAGGCGACAAACCTATAGATCCGGCGCTGAGCCTTTGTGTCCAAACAACTACTAGAGCCTGGCAGGCATGCATTACAGAGAAACCATTAAATAAGCGGAGAGAAAAAATGATAGAAACGCAAACAGGATGGAGAGATATAACCACATTTGGACTACACACTGAACAGTGCTCCAGAGGAAGTCGAGCACAGAGAAGCACCATTAGTCTTGGAGTATAAAGTCAGCCACGCTTCATAGAGCTGTGCGTCATATATCATCGCCCATTATTTTTGCCTTTATTCTGCAGAGTGCTGCCCATCATTTCATATCGGTGAACTTGGGAGAGATGTTGTGGAAGGGGGCCCGCAGCTGCAGGCTGCCTGATACCGGAGAGGAGATCCATCTGGTAATGAGTACGGAGCCGCTGGCCGCTGGCCCACCGCCGTATCAATGGCCCGGGTTACAGAAGAGAGCCACACGGGGCGAGGGAGGCAGAGAAAAAGAGAGCGAGAGATAGAGAGACACAGCGAGAGAGAGGGAGAGAGAGAGAGGAGCACTTACAATGCGATCCGGAGGAGGGGTGCTGCGGATGAAGCACTTGATCTGGCCCTTCTCGCCGTATAGAGCCTGCTGGGTCTGGGTGCTGGAGATAGTGGGAGGGCCTGAAAGCGTGCATGACAATCAGTCAGTCAGTCAGCCACTCAGTCGCTTCACCGCACAACCCCCTACTGCCTATCACACCGCGCACACACACACACACACACACACACAGCCTGCAGGGACACGGGCTCACGGCACAGCACTGAAAACAAGCCATTTATTACCCTTACACTTACTACTGTTTATGTACATAAGCTACTGTGCAAACTTAAAGAATTACTAGTAAAAACTAAGATGGCATAAGACGACTCTAAAATGCTGATCCCATGGAACATCACAGGTTTTAAATCCTTCTAGGGAGCTGTAAAACCAAAAACGAAGATCCAGAACTCCATGATGAACGGAGCTGATGATTCTAAAAGGAATGAGGAAGTTGTAGGACCTCAATATCAGGTGGGAGTAACGAGGCTTGACATTCGAATCTCAATTCCCAAGTCCAATTCTAGGGCTCAGTATGCTGTTTTCAGCTAATTCAAATCTATTTCAGCGCTAAACACTAAAAATAATGGCAACCATATGTAGGGCTGAACAATATACCATTTTTATATTGCAACTGCAATATGAACAACAGCAGTTTTCAAACCACAAGAGCGGCAATTTCAATGAAAGTTATTGTATTTAATATAATATTAAATAATTACATTTATTTGTATTATATTAAATAATCGTATGATAACTGTATTATAGCCTAGAGCTGTATTTCCCTAGCTGGTCCTCAGGGCCTGACTAATCCTCATGAGTTGGACTGAAGGCGAAATATGGACCATCTAGACTGAGGACTGGCTTGGGAAGCACTGGCTTATAGCATGTGTTAGCATTTCTTTCATTTAGTTATTAACCTTTCATAATGAGCTAATGCATAGTACCTGGATAGCCATGACAGACACATTGGTATACACATGAATAGCATAATTAGACATGAAATGAGAAGTTATCCTTCTCCAAAGTGCATTGAAATCATTGTGGCAAAAATATTGCGGGTTCTCAAGTGACACATGACAATGACTCTGACTAGCTGAACATAAACCAAACACAACTACTGGTTTACAGTTGTTCAGAGAACTCAGTTTATGTTTAACTGTCATGAGGAAAATGGTAAGTTACTTCAGTAGAACTAGAGTTTAAGTGCTGAGTGAAAGCTTACTGATGCCAATTTACACATGCTTCCAGCTTACAGAGCCAAACACACACTGGTCTCACTGGTGCACCAAAATAAAACATATGAATCTGTAGTTATTGAAGTTTCTGTTGGAGGTTATTGACCATGTTTCCTCCACTTTGGATCATAAGCCTCATGTCCAAGTCTGATTCATTATTCATTCATTATAAGTCTGATTCACTGATTAAGTCAGTCGATTCACAAGCTTCACGAGTCAAGTCTAGTTATCAACCGTGTCTGAGCTGAGGTCACACCTCTGGTATCATTTCACAGTGTTATAAAAGTATTAACATCCAGAACACCTGCAGATTCCAAGGAATCAAATCTTGATGGAGATAACTTGATGAAAATTATCATAAACTCATCATTACAGCATATCACTTATAATTTAACTTGTTGTTGCTGTAATATGCTTAAAATATTGAATTAAAGATCTAAAAATAACTCTACAATATCTAACAGCACACTCTGTAGGTTATAACGGTTCATAAAAAGCTCTTTACTGTCTTTGTTTATCTTCAGACGAGGCTGGGATCGTGCCGGGTGAGGCTGTTTTCATGGTTAAAAGTGTGAGAGAGGAAGGCAGAGGTGATAAGAGCTCAGTCTGGTGAGGCTGGTCTGATCCGGGGTGCTGCTCCAAGATTTAATTTCCTCAGCATGTTTGCAATTCGCGAGGCTTTGAAACAGTTGAACTTTAACCCTTACGAAACTGTGATGACAGCCCCGCCCCTGGAGCTGGTGGCTGTGTGAAAACTCCCCAGTTCACTGTTTTACTGTGAGGAAAGAGGACGAAAAGTGGGACTTCTGCTCCTGCATATCGTCATAAACAAGCACACGACGCCCACAAAGCACAGACGCACAACACAAACTGTCTTCTGCACTTGCTTAGCAGCTGTTCATCTCCGCGCCACTTGATTTCCCGGTTACATCATATGTAAATTTGAACACACATTTGTAAACTTGCTTACATATTTCCTTTCCTGTCTAATGTTATTTTGTACAATCTTTTTTGCTGCTTTAACCCTATAATAACCTATAATAACCCTATAATAACCAAGTCGGTATATATCTATGTATGCATGCATGTACATACACCGAACATTATAATTACCTCCTTGTATCTACATCCATTGTATCTTATCCATTTCATGAGCTCCACTGACCATAAAGGAGCACTCTGTAGTTCTACAGTCACAGACTGTAGTCCATCTGTTTCTCTGTATACTTTATTACCCTGTTCTTCAATGGTCAGGACCCCCACAGGACCACCACAGAGCAGGTATTATGTGGGTGGTGGATCCTCAGCACTGCAGTGACGCTGATGTGGTGGTGGAGTGTTAGTGTGTGTTGTGCTGGTGTGAGTAGATCAGACACAGCAGTGCTGCTGGACACCTCAGTGTCACTGATGGACTGAGAATCGTCCACCAACCAAACCTATCCAGCCAACAGCGTCCTGTGGGCAGCGTCCTGTGAGCAGCATCCTGTGACCACGGATGAAGGACTAGAGGATGACCAACACTGCACTGTGCAGCAGCAGATGAGCTACCGTCTCTGACTGTACATCTACAAGGTGGACCAACAAGGTAGGAGTGTCTAATAGAGTGGACAGTGAGTGGACACAGTGTTTAAACACACCAGCACCATGTCAGTGTCACTGCAATGCTGAGAATGATCCACCACCCACATAGTCTATCTATCTATCTCAGAAAATAGTCCCACTGAACACAGTGTAAAATATCTTAAATGTTTGTATTTCTTACATTGAGTGTTATAGTAAACAACATCCAATAAATCACAATTACATATTGCACAAATCGCTCAGCCTTAACAACAGGCAAACAATGATAGCTAAACAAACTGATTTTGCTTTGTTCTAAGTGGCAGTTTTGGTTTTTATTATTACTCCCAAGCCTTTAAACCAGCCTCTTCTTTTCAGAATTTTCCTGACATTGAAAAATGAATTGCACTCAGTGGCTGCTTTTAGTGGGAATGAGATAACTTAAGCGTGGTCTCTGTCTCAGTATTATGTATCACATATCCTAAAACTGTCACTGTGTATTGCAGTTTTGTCGTAATTATAACCTACTTTTTTGTCGTATCTCCCACCCTTGCTCCGTGGTCTCTGTGTGGAGCCACAGTCACGCTAACGAAAAGCCCGGATCTGCCTGCCGCATTCTCCCACACTCCGTGCTTCTCCAGAAAGTGTGAAACAGTGTTCTCTCTCCTCCTCCTCTTAATTACGCATGGCTACAAGGACTCAAAATGGTGGTGGTGGTGGTGGGGGTGCGATAGCATTCCACGGCTTCCCAGCAGTGGCCTGTTCCGATAGAGTCCTCCGGGGGAGCCAAACAAATCTGACGGGGGATCACGGCCGCAAATGAGCACTATAATTAGATGGCTTTATCTTACTGCCTCAGCCTAGGAAGCTCCTTCCAAACAGAGGGATACAGAGAGGGGGACGCTGGGAAGAAGAAAAAAGAGGCTTGTATGTCTTTCCTGTTCACTCAGCAAACACTGGGAGAAATCGAGGAGCCCAGATGAGACAGCATGGATGCGGCGCTAGCCGATACTGATGTCGGAATGCTGTCCAGTATGGTGTGGGATTACAGTATTAGATGATTTAAAAGGCTGTTATCATGGAGAAAGTATTCATGTTCAATAAAGTCATATCATCTCTGTCCATTTTTACTTTTCTACATCATTTCAATATGGCAGATGTTCTTTACATGATTTCATGATGAATAGACCAATAGAAATGCTCCAGAATTGCTGGGTATAAAGCCACCTTACTTTAACCCGCATTAAAGGTTAAGGACGTTTTTGCCCTCTCCTGTAAACTCGATTTTAGATACAGCCTGAGAGAGGTTGGAAAATGGCCACAATGGTCACTCACATGATGAGTAATATATTAATATTCATAAATCTAAACGTGGATGGAGACCTAAAACCCTGATAAAACGGTAAAGTTGGTATATTTGACCCTTTTGTGGGTGATCTTTCTCAATCAGGTTTTGCCTTAACAGAGAACATGCAATGCTAGCTAGCTAGCTAATATAAACTACTGAGCTGTAAGATGAGCTGTATGTGTGGTTGGTGTAGTGCAATGGATAACACCACTACCCTGCTACCTGAGCTATCACCCCATGTGGGAGATTCGGGGTTCAGTTCCTGGTCTGGGGGACTATGCTGTGCTACACCAATAAGAATCCTTGGGCAAGACTCCTAACACTACACTGGCCTAGCTGTAATACGAACAAGCTTGTAAGTCGCTCTGGATAAGATCATTGGTTAAATGCCATAAATGTATGTATTTATGGAAGCAAAACACTGTATTTTCCGTCATAATATATACAAAGTGCGTTTGGTCTCTGGCACATTTTGTAAGGCTTTCTGTAGATAGATAGATAGATAGATAGATAGATAGATAGATACTTTATCGATCCCGGAGGAAATTTAGCAGCCAGTAGCAGTTTCACAATATAGCACAGTGATACAATATCTGTAACTGTATGAGTCACTCACACATGTTCATTGAGGAGTGTTTAATTTTATTTGTATTTTGATTCTTTTTCTCATGTAACCTTTTTCTGTTTTACACACACACAAACAAATTTGGTGTATTTTGTAAATTTTGGTGTAAATGGTAAATTTTCATGATCTGGCAACCCCAGATCCCAAACCCTGCAACATCACACTGAATGTGTTTGGGATTACTTGGATCATGAGAAGCAGTTAACCAACTTCTGAGACTGAACTTTGGAGCTGTGGAGAAACTATCCCCGCAGATTTCTTTGTAATAAGCTGTAATCAAGTTAAAGAGTGGACACACTGGATGCTGAAAAGCTGATATGACATTTAGTTGTTGGGCTTTCTGTGTAATGTCCTGTTAAATATGTTTTCTGAATCATATCCAGACACTGGAAAATGAACTGCTTGTAATTAATGGCCATTTTGACTGGAATTGAAACACATGTATAAATGCTCTCTGACTTTCTGCAGTGCTGTATTTTGTAAATGTTCTATCAAAACAATATGAATCACCTATCAAATGACAAACACTGCAGTTAATTAACCACGGTTTTCGTCATCTGTCAATATTGCTCGACACCCCCATAACCTCAGACGCAGTGACCCACTATAAGTGATGCTAATTACATGCTGCTTCTGCTCTGCTCGAGTGGGTTGATCCCGTGTTTTGAGCATGTTTTATTCCGAGCTACTGGGTTAATAACTGCTCCACTGAAAACAAAACCAACCATTGATCAGTCGAGGTGCTGCTGCCCATTCAAGCGGTTCCTTCAGCTCTGTGCATTAGCAGAATCATTTAGCACAGACACGGCAATGATCTATTTTATTATTTCTCCTAAGCCAGTATAAGAAAAACTAATGTGGTTATTTGACTAATTTCTCATTATTAAGTCTGTAATCATATTTTCTTTGCATTCACATAATCCCTCTAATTTGGGCTATTTCGGCATTAAGGCGTCCCTCAGCCCAGCTTAGCGTTGCGTAAGATCCAGCACAAATATTTGATGGGAATAATGTTTTTAAATTTGTATTAGATACAGCGAAGGAAGTGAAGGCTCCGGCGCTTTTACAGAACTGCGTCCCTTCAGAGTCGCCTAGGAATCAACCCGGCCGGCTGAGGGGGGAAAAGCAGAGAAGATAAAGAATTCATAAAGCATTAAACAGACTTATTGCCTCGCTGAAGAAAGACTGTGTTATTGCAACGGCTCAAGGGGGTCAGGCCTCTCCATCAAAACAGACAGAATACATGCCCCAGAAGCCTATTTTCCATTGACGGATCTTAGGTCGAATAAGCATAGCCAATAAAACAGGCCCTTTAGCCAGGCAGAAGAAAAACAAAAACTTCATCTTCTCGATAGTAGGCACCTTGTTACTATTTGATGTGCTGGCGCATGCAGCCCATGATTTTTATGATTACGTCTCCAGAAAAGAACTGCTCCTAAACAGAGGGGTTAATCGATGCATTTAAATCAATTCAGTGACCTTGCGTGGTCCTCCAGGCTTTTAACCCAGCTGTATGTGAATCTTGTTTATTGTCTATTGATTGCCTCAAACAAATAAAACACTGTAATTCTGGATTAAAGGTATCCACGAGTTTTAGGCTGCTGGGCTGAAACACTATCGGAGCCACTAAAATGTTGAGCAAAGTCCGATTTGTCTGTAATGCTGGCTAAATAAACCTTGTATCACAGTTGATGCTGTCTGGCAAGCCCAACAAAAAGACTCGCGGACTGCATTTGGCCACCGACGACCTAGATCATCTGTTCTCTCCGTCTGACAGACGTCAGCTTGTCATTTGTCACCGTGAGCATGTAAACCCTAATTTTGTTTGCAGCGTCTCTTTGCCTGGACCTACACTACAGTCCCGGCATCTGCTTTTATTCTGACAGAGATAAACAGAAGCAGCTCACAGGACAGAGGACCTCTCTGTCAGACAGATCGCTTACGCTCAAAGACAAATCTGTCTAATAGGAGAAGAAGAGTACAGGACCACTACTGGACAGTTCTTACTTTGAGTCTTACTTAGAATTTTCAAAACACTCATCATCAAAAGAATGAGTGCACTAATAGTTGTACCCAGAAGAAATCAACCGACAGGAATGAAACTTGGTGCGTAGGTTTCGCATTATGAGACATGCCAATGATTCAAGTTTAGTTCTCGACTGCACATGTGACGTAAGTAAGGACGGGCCTTATTGCTGTACCTGACTGAGCCAACAGCCACAACTGCAGACATTCAGAGAGCAGTGATGTCCTCCATGAGTCATCCTGTTAGTGCCAGCACCATTGGCAGACGGCTGCACCACGCAGGACTACAAGCAGGTAGACCTTTACAACGACTGTCCTTAACACCACGTCAAGGTCGCCAAAGACTGCCAAAGACTTGAAGTTATCCAGCAAGAAGTAAGAGGTTATGCAGCAAGAAATCATGCTTTGTAAAGGATGCACAGTGGTACAGAAATCATATCTGTGTTGGCAGATAATGGTGCAAATATGCATTGGCATTGAAAAGACGTTTAGACTTGGCAATGTTTCAAACTATCACTTGCTGCCTGTATTGTAAATGTGCATATGTGTTTAACTTCTCTGTATTGCTAGTCCCCGTTGGGTTTCGTCCCAGTTTCTATATTTTATGCATGTTTATGTATCAGCACTGGCAAACCTCCCTTCATTTGTGTCATTTTCACTCAAAACATCCACTGAGCACATTTCATTTTGCCAGGACAAAAGCAGAACATTCAACAGAACAAATATATGCTCCCTAAAGTTTGTGTTCCGTCTTAGAAGTTGGTTTAGCTGGTTTTCTGCTTCTTATCACCAGCCAGATAACTCCAAACACATTCAGTGATGAGGTTGAGGTCTGGGCTCAGGGGTGGTCAGTCTCTATTGCTCTGAGAACACCAGCAGCTTTTTTGTTGGATGTGTGTGTCTCCTTTTCTCTGGGAAGAGCTTCATGAACAGCTACACTTCCTTTCAGACCTCCATAGTGTTGAGGTGTCTGGAAGGATGGACAGAAACCCCTGTGGATGTTCTCAGATCTGAAGCAGTAGTGGAGCTTGATGTTCTCTTCTCTCTTTAAGATGAAAGCTCTAAGTATTGTTTATCTGATGGGGGCAGTGTTGGGGGGTCTGCAAGGTCTTCCAGGCACCCATTTTTGAACGTCTGTTTCTTTCACTTCCATTTTATCTGCTTCCTTGTGGACTTATCTAATCGCCTCGTAAATATCTCCTGGAATAACATACGCTTAATTTGACTGGACATTAAGTATGTAATGCTTTAGGGCTTTAGGGCATTTTACCGTTTACAGTGAGTGTCACCTCCTTCTCCCCAACTCCAACCCGAGGAACCACGGCTCGACACACGTATTTCCCAGCATCCTCCTGTTTCACGGCCTTTAGGGTCAGGGTGTTCTCATTGCTAAGCACCTGGACAAACAGAGGATTGTGTGAATCCAATGTTATGTACACATCATTATGATTCTTTCTCATATGCTTCTTACATACTGTCTTCTCTGGCTATTCATGACAGACAGGGAATGCACAGATGCGTAGTGGATTTGATACCCTACTAAATCTGTCATGCTATAACATTAAAGAGAAAGCAACTAAACCTGTGATCCTACAGTAACGCCTCCATATCTCTCTGAACCCGTTAATTACTGTGAACAGGTACAATAATCTATTTATGACATGCTTAATTAGACACAATGGTTTAACAAGACTTAATCGGATTAATCGCCAGCTGTTCGTACCACTCCATGTCCCCGTTTCATCCACACAATGGTGAGGGAGGGGTTTCCCGTCCATGCGCAGTTGAACACGGCGTCGGAGCCCAAGTCCACCTGCAGCGACTGTGGTTCAGCTGCCAGACGAGGTCCAACTGCAACAAGAGAACCCGACAAGGCATGAGTCACTCATGCTAACACATGCCACCTCCCCAAGGAGCCCTTTCCACCTCACAGGCGGATTATTCCGTAACAACATGGAAAACAATGGGACTGACTCATGCTCAAGTCGATTACTGGACCAACCGTCCAGGTATAAATGAAAGGGGTAGTTTTAGAAAAACAATAATCTGCATATTTTTCCTCTTGCCTATGTTGTAATTGGTCAGCTAATACATGTTTGGTCCTTTAGTTGTGCACTGGAGCTACAAGGCTAATGCAGCTCACAAGAAATGTAAGACAGACTAGTGGTAGACTAGTTCAAACATTGGCAATGACAGCAGACCTGCCTCAAACCACAATCAGCTCTTAAGTGATCACAAATTAAGACTTGCAGATGTTGGCAAACATGGACAAGGAGTACAGCCCCAATTCCAAAAAAGTTGGGATGCTGAATCTCTGAATCTGTTGATGGCATTATGTGCTGTAGATGGTGGGATACCCAAAGTCTTCTCAGTTTTACATTGAGGAACATTTTTCTGAAATCGTTTTTAGACACAGTTTTTCGCAGATGGTGAACCTCTGCCCATCTTTGCCTCTGATAGACTCTGCCTCTCGAAAACGCTCTTTTTATACCCAGTCATGTGACTTAGTTGCAGATTGCTCCTCCAGCTGTTTTTATCAGTGCCACCTTCGTTTGCAGCCTTTTGCTTCCCCTGTCCCAACTTCTTTGAGATGCGTTGCTGACATCAAGTTCTAAATTACTTAATAATTTTCATGAAATGGTAAAATGTCTCAACATCTGATATGTGTTCTATGTTCTATTGTGAATAAAATACTGGTCTGTGAGTTTTGCAAATAATTTCGTTATGTTTTTATTTACCTTTATTTACATTTTATTCAGTGTCCCAACTTTTTTGGAACTGGGGTTGTACATAGTCTAGCTAAAAACAGTAGCAGCAGCCAATCCTGTCCAGACTTTTATTTAGGCTTATAGATCAGCAATAAGACAAAAAAAAACCCCTTTTCATACAAAGGCCTTAATGTGAACCATTTCCTTTATTTTGAACAGTGACCTACAAATAGTGGAGAGTTTCTAAAATTTCTTTGGCATTTTATCTGCCAACATTTTTCAAGATTCTAAACCTTCCTGAAGTTTGTTTAAAAGAAAAAACATCGGATTTTCAGTGTGCTCTCAGACTATTGGACTCCACTGTATAAAGGCTCCCCTTCTGCCAACTCACACTCAGCCAAGGACGCACTGTTGTTCAGGCTGGCTTGGAGGAGGAAAAAATGCAGGATCCTGTTAATGCGTGCACGTTTTGGTCACAAACTGATCACAAATGACATGTTAATGAATTATAAAAGCCCAAAACCAAAGTAAACATGACCCTACGCAAGACCACGAGATTGTTAAACATCTGTGTTGGAAGATACTGACCGGACAATAGGCTAACCTGGTAAAACTCAGAGTTAGGCTTTGAGAATACTGACTGAAGGTAAAGAAATATCATCACTGTCCACTAAAAACGTTCTCTGAATTTTTGTTGATTTTTACATTCACGCATCATTTGAACACAGCAGCTGCCGTTTACACTGTGTGAAAATGTCATGATGAATGGAACAACAGAAATGGCCCAAAAGTGCTTGGAAAGACATCTGGGTCCATTGACTTACATTAGAATTAAATCAGGTTATTGGCCTCTCCTGTAAAGTTGCCATTTTGGAGAAACCTGTGTTTCTTTGGACAGCGATGATATGCTAAGGGATTTCTAAAAAATGTGACCTGATGATTTTATAGAATTCAAAAACTATAAATAATGTAATACTTCACAACAGGCATCTAGTACTGAATTCCAGAGTGCTAGAATGCCTCGCTTTGTTGGATGTGGACGTGGAACTCACTGATTTACATGAGCATGTATAGCAGTCTGAGGGTTCTTCAGCAGTCTGAGGGCACATATTTGCATGTTCACCACTTTCAAGATGTGAAATGGTTTTCACAGAATGTCCTGTAGTAATGTTGTATTTAATTATTGACTTTACTATGTAACTAACAATAAAGGTTTTCAATAAATCAGTTAATTTTAAATGTTAAAGGCATTTCTGTCTATAGACCACAGGTTCCAAACCTTGTCTTGGAGTGGGACCATGGTTGGGAACCAGTATAGAAATAAAAAATAGAGATGCACTATTTTATAATTGCATTTTAGCAGCCTGTAACTCAAATCATGAGGCTCTTAAAAGTTCCTACTCCTAGCAGTTTGCATGATCCTGTTGATGGAGTATAATCTTAAATGACTGATTGTGTTTGGGGTGACGATGTAAGCCTGATTCTTCATTGGACTACTCCAAAGCAAATGGGAAGACCACGACTCTGTACAGGATCAGGCTTTGTTCCTTAAAATCCGACACTGCCAAGAAACTCACAGTAGACGTCCACGTTGCGGCTGATGTTGGTGCTGCCCAGGGAGTTGGTCACCTCGCAGGAGACGGGCTCGGTGAAAAAGGAGTGGTCCACCACCACCTCGTAGCTGTCTCCCAACACGTCTCTGATCACGGTGCCACCTTTCGCCCACCTAAGAGAGAGGGGAAGACATGCGCTGTGGAAGCCTGACAGACACTCTGAGAGCTGAAGCCTCTCTACACGTTCAGCGCGCTCAGTGTAGATGAAAGGCTTCGGGGAAGATGCTTTTTCGCAGCAAATCATTGTGATCGTCTCTTATTTGCATGGTGCTCTGAAACAACAAAAGCAACATTCGAGGTGTCTAATGTAATTTTCGGTACAACATTTTTTGTGTGCGTGTGTGTGCCTTTACATTTTCTTGTCATCAATGGAGCACGTCTTCTGGAGGAGAGGAATAAAAGAACACCCATTACGAGGTTCTCACGCGCTGTCTCTGCTATTCGCCCCACTTTGATGCTGCCGTCATTATACAGAAATATAAATTGGAGCATAAAAAGGACCAGCATCGCCATCAGCTAGAGCCCAGTTTGAGCTGGGCCAGATCAAGCCTGCAGCAGATGGACCATTGTTTGTGTTTTATGAAGGAAAAACAAATGGGTCTGGCGTGAAGATGATGAAATGAATCTGGCGAGATTAAATTATGTTTCGTGTTTTTGATGTGTGCTCTGTCTGTGATATCAAACAGCAGCTTCTTTCTACATCAGCGTGCGTCCTGTGGGGTTAGGAGCCCTCGTCAACAGGGGAGAAAAGAGATGTGGAAAATTACAACGGTGGGCTAATTCCTGCTGTTAATCATAGCGAATAAAAAACGTCTTACCAGCGCAAAAACAGAAAAGTAGGCCAGAAAGGAAGTGAGAACAAACAGCATTCCCATATTCACAGATTTCCGTTTGATTCCAATGGAGCAAGCAAATAAGGTGGAAATGCAAACACCGTTCCTGGAGTAAAGGCTGTGACATAGTGGTATTCCAGCTCCGATTTCAAGATCTAGGAAACTGTTTTTATAGGGAACAGTACATGTAGTACACTGTTATAAAATTCATAGGCTAAAAACGGTCAAAAACGGCACTTTTCATTTTCAGAAAAAGGGCAAAGAATTAAACTCTAACAGTTCACAAATACACAATGGAGTCACATTATTATGACCACTTCCTACTTTTGACAGCGGCAGCCCGTAGCTTATGAATTAAGTCTTGTTTTCGTGGCATTCCTTGGGCCTATTCATCCATGTGGAAGGCCCTCTTAAACGATTTGGGTATGAATCCATCCTTGCAGATCACGTACACACATGCATGCTGACTGTCTTCCCTGGGGCGGATGGGATCTTCCAGCAAGACAATGCCACATGTCACACACGGCTAGAAACCTACAGTCCCACATTGGTTGGAAGAGCATGACCAAGACTTCCAAGTACTACCCTGTACCCTAATTCCCTAGACTTTCCATAGACCCAGTTGAGCATCTGGGGGACCACCTCGATCGTCATGTTCGTTCTATGGATCCTCCCCTACGTACCCTCCAGCAGCTGTGGGATGCACTGCAGTCAGCATGGCTCCAGATACCTGTGACAACCTACCAAGACCTTACTGAGTCACTGCCAGCCTGTCTAGCTGCTGTCCGTGCTGCATACAGCGGTTACTCTGGATCTTAATAATGAGACTCAATTGTTTAACTTTAATGGTAATGAAAATGAGACTAGGTGATTAAAAACACTGCTCTCTCTCCTGTGCTGGTACTAGACACGTTCAAACAGTTTGACCTACAGCAGATGAAAAGTGATGGTCCGCTGCTGCTACTTTTAACATGGTCCTTAGCTCATGTGTTTTTTAGTATTAACTGAGCAAATTAAATTCTTAAATGGAAATCACATACATAATACGGACTAACTCAACATCTTTTGGTCACATTGGTTACATTCTGAAAGCTGCAAATATGTATGTCTACAAATAGGTTTCCAGCTGTTTCTTCTCTGACGGGAAACGCTGCAGCGTCGTGAGTGCTAATTGTGCAAACAGTGTTTGTTTTGACAGGAAGTTGATGTTTTGTTCTTGTTCTGCCTGAAAGGCTTGTTTAGTACATGCGGTGAAATTCAGAAAAAAAGTTCAGAAAATAGAAATACTGTTTTGAAACTAATTCAATTATGCCTCTCAAACTATGTTTCCTTTTCTAGCTTCCTCACTCTTTCCTCCTCTAAAATTGAAGGTTTAAGGACTGAGGTTTAAGTTGATGATTTATTTGCAACAAGCAATCCAAAGTTGACGGCAATATTCAGAATTAGGTAGTTAACATGAAGTAACGCATTAACAATGGTTAAATAATGTTAAGTAAATGTGTAATAACTGTTTCGTGTTTACTTAACATGTAATCGTATAGTTGTTGCATGTGTACCTAATGTTAGTTAGGGCAGTCGTGGGCTGGAGGTTAGGGAACCAACCTTGTGACCAGAGGGTCACTGGTTTGATTCCCTGAACCTACAGGAATGACGGAAGCGACCTTGAGCAAGGCACCTAACCCCTAACTGCTCTCCGGGCGCTGTGGATGGGGCTGCCCACTGCTCTGGGGAAGTGTGCTCACTAGAGTGTATGTGGGTGTTTGACTTCACGGATGGGTTAAATGTGGAACACAATTTCCTCTATGTGCAGCACAATTGGCAAAAACGGCTCTAAATTCTAGTTGAGCACTGTGACCATTGTTAATACTACTTTATGTACTTTATGTTAGTTAGTCAACACCTAATGCAGAGTCTTACCGTCTATTTCATAGGCACAACCACCACCCCACTCCATATCCCCCTTCCAAAAAAAGAGAAAAAGAAAGAAGCAGCGCCCACCTTCCCCCACTGCCCGGTAAAACTTGGCAATTAAGCACCAAGAGACCAAAGTGACCGCTAAACAAGTACTTTAATAAAGGTACCCACGTAAATTACACTACTCCTTTCAACTCAATTTAAAATCAAAGCAGCAATGGTGAGGATTTAGTTCATCTCATTAGAAAAAATTCAATTTCATCATATCAGCATAAGCTGTTTATGATATTATTGTAAACCTTCATATCAGCCCTAAAAAATGGAAGAATGTGGCCAAGCGATTACATGGATTTTTGACATTTAAATGCATTGCTGCCTTCGTTTAATTGAATCAGACCCAGAGCGCTATGAAGAATTACAGAACGTGCTTCCTGATAGCCGTATCCCCTCTAAACGATTTCCTCGGCTTTCCGAAGAAGACGCACTTGAACTACAAAACTATGTAGGCCAAATTCCCCGTCTTCTAAAAGCGATGGGCTGCGCGCTGAAGAGCTCTGACAACTTGATCTCACGAGAGCAGAAAAGAGGAGCGGAAAGTAAACACGGCTTCATCGAAATCACTCAGGGCCCCACAGTGAGGGTGTCAGTCAACAGCGCAGCCAGTAAGACAAGGACAAGCGCGAAAGCGGGGTGATGCCACAAACTCTGTAATTCAAAATTCAATAAGCCTTTAGTCGGCTCGCTCAAGCTTCAGAAAGGCACAAATGAACAGCACGGGCGTCTGTTGTGCATCCTTTCCAAAAACGCTACTGAATTATTCAGCGGTGAATGTATATCCGCGCAACGAAGCGCTTTGAACGCCGTAACCAGACATAACTGCCGCTGAAAGGAAATCATTTGGCGTTTTAAGATATTGATGGCTCCTGTCTGTCGTTGTGTCTGTGCACGGGGGGACGAAAACGCCGGGTGGCACATGCTATCTCCTCGGGGACCCCCCATGCCAAAACAAACGCTCAGCCGAGGAGAGGCTGATGCCCACTGACGGCATGCATTAAACCCACATGTTCGCATCAAACCTGCCACTGCGCCCAGCTGAATGTGCACAGCAGAGCCCTTTTTTTTCCATTAGACACTTCTGAAGTGATGAACGAGAAAAGCAGAGATGACAAATTTGCCTCGAAACAAAGCCTCCGACACCATCAGTGACAAGGAAGCCCTGGAGGGACCTGGAGTGGCAAAAAAGTGAGCACATCTGATTCACCTTCTACCTACGGCCCACTTTCAGTTTTGTGTGCTCAAGAACAGGGCCCGGCTGATATATCAGCTGGTTGACAATACCTGGCCGTGAGCGATGTGCCACAGAACTGCTAACACAAACACCTGAACAGGTAACAATAATAAACAACGGTCTCGTACTTGTTTAAAGTGAAAACAAGTGAAACAATGAGAAGTAAGCTGACCTTAGAGATCTTGTAGGAACATACACCCATCACCCACAACATTAGAACCACCTTGTTGTATCTACACACACTGTCCACTTTATCAGCTCCACCGACCATATAGGAGCACTCCGTAGTTCTACAGTTCCAGACTGTAGTCCATCTGTTTCTCTGTATACTTTATTACCCTGTTCTTCAATGGTCAGGACCCCCACAGGACCACCACAGAGCAGGTATTATGTGGGTGGTGGATCATTCTCAGCACTGCAGTGACACTGACGTGGTGGTGTGAGTGTTAAGTGGTGGCTGCTGGAGTGTTTAAACACTATGTCCACTCACTGTCCACTCTGTTAGACACTCCTACCTTGCTGGTCCACCTTGTAAATGTAGGGTTGATATGAGAGGATAGCTCATCTGCTGCTGCACAGTGCAGTGTCTGTCATCATCTAGTCCTTCATCAATGGTCACAGGACGCTGCCCACAGGGCGCTGCTCACTGGATGCTGCCCACTGGACGCAGCCCACAGGATGCTGCTCACAGGACGCTGCCCACAGGATGCTGTTGGCTGGATAATTTTGGTTGGTGGACGATTCTCAGTCCAGCAGTGACACTGAGGTGTCCAGCAGCACTGCTGTGTCTGATCCACTCACACCAGCACAACACACACTAACACACCACCACGTCAGTGTCACTGCAGTGCTGTGAATGATCCACCACCCACATAATACCTGCTCTGGGGGGGTCCTGTCGGGGTCCTGACCATTGAAGAACAGGGTAACAAAGTAAAAATATTTAATAAAGCCAATAAAATATTTAATAAAGTAAATAAAATATTGTTCCTTTGAGTTCACTCAGGGATAAAAACGCTTTTTCCTTCTCCTGTGAAGTCACCTCTTTGTAAATACAAGGTTTTGTTGAGACAGCACAACATCTAAGTGTAGGTCCATTTACTGCTTTACAGGAATGTCTCAGGCAAAGAAATCAGCTTTTTTTTTTTTTAAATTGCTTCTTTAGCTTAAACCTGGACAAGGCTGTTTACCACTAGACGTCAAAAGTCACCCAAACCTATTCTGTAAATACATCCCCAAAACATAAGATCACAGAAACTTGTTGATGCAGTTTAGAACACAGTATGACTCACTGTGAGCTATTAAAATGCACTAAACTTCCCAATCTAGCTGAACTCAGTGGGCAGCCTGAGAACAGAAACAACAGAAACTGTGAATATGATCTAGCATCCATGTGTCTGCGTGATGTGCGTGCGGGGATTCAGAATTCGGCTTGTTTACTTGGTGAAATTTTGCTCAGTGTTATAGATCTCAGTCAGTAAGCACATCACACCGGGTCCTAAAACACATCGCTAACAAAGACCTGGATGCAGTTTGAGAGGGTTGAGAGTACTAGTAGACTTTGATATACACTATAAAAAGAATACGTTTTACTCTCAAAAATGACTCCGATTGAAAGAATTTAAGTATCGCTCGTTCAAAGTGCTTTTTAAATAAAGCTAATTCATTTGCTTGTAACCAACCAAGTTAACGCCTACAGTGTACGAGTTCACACGGGTAAGGAAATAACTACATCCCCCAAAATGAACATACAGCTGGAGGCTCTTTGAGGGGGCAGCTCTGGTGTTAGGAGGCTAAAAAACCAGTAGTGCAACAATTTTAAGCAGCAAGCAGAGGAACGGATTCAAAAACATGTTTTATTATTCAAAAAAGCTGAGGGAGACGGGGAGCCGGCCTCTTCAGAGCTACAACTAGAGATAAGCGGTATGTTGTTAGCCGACCTGACGTCTTCTACATCTTCTACAGGAGGGCTTTTCTCTTCAGTGGAACCAACACGTTTGTCAGAGAAATGACAGTATTTACAGACCTAGGTAATATTAGCTAGAGCAGTTAGCCTATTTAGCAGTTTTCTCAGTCAAGACCCAGTCAATATGAGCAAAACCATAACATTTTAGTCTTATTAAAACATAAGGGTGACAATCCACTGAATTTTTGACCTGTATATCTTCTCCATCATCTTGTGCTGATATGCAATGATTTGGGTGTCTACTTATATCAAGTGTCTGTTAGCAACATGAGCTTTCTGGCACCTAACATATGTTGGTTGATTGACCAGATTTGGGTGTCCATTGCTATCCAGCATCTGTTAGCAACATTAGCTTTCAGGCACCTAACATGTCTCGGTGGATTGACCACATTTGGGTGTCCATTGATATCCAGTGTCTGTTAGCAGCATTAGCTCTCGAGCACATAACATATCTTGGTTGACTGACCAAATTTGGGTGTCCATTGGTATCCAGTGTCTGTTAGCAGCATTAGCTCTCGAGCACATAGCATATCTTGGTTGACTGACCAAATTTGGGTGTCCATTGGTATCCAGTGTCTGTTAGCAGCATTAGCTCTCGAGCACCTAACATATCTTGGTTGACTGACCAAATTTGGGTGTCCATTGGTATCCAGTGTCTGATAGCAACTTTGGCTTTTGCGCACACAACATGTCTTGGTTAAAACTGGAGTACTGTGGTTGGTTGTTTCATGGCCATTTGCTACCAAGGACTTTCATGAATGTTTGCTGCTGGAGAGTGCTAGGCAGACAGTCCTACACACTCACTAAAGCAATGCAGGCAACGAGCACAAAACACCACTATGATTATAGTAATCGAAAAACATTCAGTCAAAAGGAAAAAACGTTATAACTCCAAGCACTACAAAGAAAACCGAAGAAACTGAAGAAAGTAGTGGCGGCTCCACACCCAGTAAACATGACAATCATATCTGTCCTTGGCTATGTTAACTGATACAGGCCAATATTGTCTATTACTATAATATTCAGCTCCTTAAAATCAATACTGGTCATGATATGTTCATATCAGTCAGGTCCTCCTCCTCAAAGAGGAACGAGAAATGAAACTCAGGCTACACGTCAGTCACATTCCTTCCTTGGAAAAGCCATATTATGCCACAGAAGTTTCTACTGTTACTTATCCTCTGCATTTGCTTTGGCTTTGGTGCTCTACTCGCCTTTCATTGAAAGCAGCTGTATTGTTGAAGGAAGCTTTCATTTCAAGGTATGGGACCAAGGTTAAACCTCAAAGAAAGGCCCAACTTTCTGCACAGAGAAGAAAGAAACTCTCAGCAAAGCGCCTTTGTCGCCAAGCATTTACCCCGTGCTACATCACAATTTCACACAGCGGTTCCCGCTCTCTCGGACCGCTGCCAGGCTCTGGAACTGAATCCACTTTGCCTTCATCATGAACCTAATCTAATCCCCTGCCTGCTCGCCACCGGTTCCACATGA
>CM067490.1:26105553-26137162 GCA_034552555.1 Semaprochilodus insignis | reverse complement strand
ACTAAACTCTAGCAAAGGAACCGAACAGAGCTGAGTCAAGGCCGTTTCAACAACAAAGCTGTATGAGATATTTGTTATCTGAGAAAAGTGGGAGACTGTCATTGTTCCTGGCCGTTTTCACTATTTTCCAATTAAATGTGTATGAAACAAGATAGACTGTCTACTGACAGCAAGCTAATTTACAGCCTGAGTCAGTATTTGTTTAGTGAGTGTGTGTGTGTGTGTGTGTGTGTGTGTGTGTGTGTGTGTGTGTGTGTGTGTGTACCCTTAAAATAAGTACAGTGGGCTGTGTGTTTGTGTGTGTGTGTATTGGACAGCAAGGCTGGTTGCTTCAACTCTTAAAAGTCACAATTATCACTGGCAATAACAAAAGCATGGCTCAGTTTGACGTGAATCATTTTCTCCTAGCTGTGAAGCTGAACATACAAATAAACATATAAAGTTTTAAAACTTTTATCATTGTAAGTAGAAGAGAAGAGGTTTAATCACGACCTGAATGTGATGAAAAGGCATTGTTGTTGTTGTTCATGTTTTGGCATAATCATGTCTAAATAAACAGATAAAAATCAGAGGTACGGGCCTGAACATGCCCAAATAGAGTGCAAGTCTAGTGAGGGTCATTTACTATGTAGACATGTATAAATATACTAAACGACGGAATTACAATCAAACAGCATAGCAATAATTCGCTAAACAGCAGCCAGTTAAAGACATCCCCCATACGTTTGTCCTGCAGTAGAAGTAGGGTTGGGCGGCGTCCACCCCTTCATACTGTATCGTCAAATATTACTGTTGCACATGTCATTACTGAAAATTGATATAATCAAAAAGCTTAGCTCACTTCACAGTCACCAGATACAAGAACGTTGTGCAAGAACCTCAAGCCATTGTTAAATCTAAAAAATGCTTAACAGTGCTGCTAACTGGAGTTGGTTGGCAGTAGCTTAACTAGCATGAACACAGATGTGCTAGGCACAGAACACCTTCAATTCCAGTACAGTACAGTACAGTACAAACTTTTAAAAATAAAGCCTGAAAGAGTAAAAGTCGAGTGACAGAAAGCGGAAACCAAATCTGTTCTGCAGTGTTTGGGAATGTAGGTTTAACAAAGCTAATGGTAGCTCTGCTAGCAGGCCGAACATACCACACTCTACAGTGCAGGCTCAGTTCCAGCTAAGTAATGCTAAAATGACCCCATATAGAGAATATCCGAGAAACAAGTTCTCTGTATTGAGGTGTAGAGGTGGTAGAAAGCTGATACTGAACCTGTTTTGTAGTGTTCAGGAGTGTAGGGTTTTGCCACACTCCACGGTGCAGGCTCGGTTCCAGTTATGCTAAAATGATCCCCGTCTACAGGGATCATTCGAGAGTCAAGTTAGTGTTGTTGACGTGGCAGAAGTCGTAACAAATGTGCTTTGTGGTGTTTAGGACTGCAGGTCTTGGTTAAGCTTATGGGAGCCTTGTTAGCGGTTTAAACGTGCAACACTTCACAGCACAGACTCCAGCTAAGTGATGCTGAAATGCCCCCCACATAGAGAATATCTGAGAATTAAGTTCTCGGTGTTGAGGTGTAGAGGTGGTAGAAAGCTGAAACTGAACCTGTTCTGAAGTGTTTAGGAATGCAGGGTTTTGGCTAATCTAAATCTAGCAGGCCAAACATGCCATACTCCACAGCGCAGTTCCAGCTATGCTAAAATGATCCCTGTCTACAGGATATATCAGAGTCAAGTTAGTGTTGTTGACGTTGTTGAAACTGAACGTGTTATGTGGTGTTTAGGGCTGCAGGGTCTTGACTAAGCTAAAGAGAGCACTTCACAGCACAGACTGCAGCTAAAAGATACTAAAGTGGCTCCAGTTTTGAGGATATCTCAAAGCAAAAGGTTGAGTGACTGGTGTTGGAGTGAACCCAAAACTGAACATGTTCCATGGTGGCCATCACTAAGCTACTATCATGCTATCGTCTTCTTTCTATCACTGGCATCTCCTGACGAGCCGCTCTGAAATATAAATGGGTGGAATGTTTTTTTTAGCTGTTCAGATGTGTAACTGAATTTTGACATGTCCTAAGTTTTAAATACCTCATTTTTAAATACAGCAGTAGATCTACACACACAGTCCCTCAATGCACTTCAGTGGGGACGCGGCATTAGCTCTGCTGGACTTGAAACGTGCCTGTACACACTGAAAATACGCTCCGTCAAATGCTGAAGAAGTTCAAACCATTTCAACTCTCGCTGCCATGGATTCTAACATGGAGGCACACAACCAATAGCAACATAGATGAGGGCGCACAGGCAGATGCCGCGTGGTGTACAGCCTGACAGACTGTGTCGTCGTGTACTGCTTTGTCAGTTTCTGATCCAAACTCTGCACCTGCTCCAGCCGTGTACATGCTTTTTAGACAGACGAGAGCTGCACGCGTATGCATCTACCCTTACGTTATCTAGGGTGTAGGAACCTCCATCCCAAGCCACTCAACTCTAATTAGGAGTCTAGGTGAAATCCAGGTAATCTACATGTTAATTGTTTCATCATTACAGATGTGTCATGACTACGACTTCAGGGTATGTTCAGCTTTCATCCTCCAATCCTCCTACACTCATCATCAAAAAACATTTGTAACAGCTGTATTAGTCACAGCATCACGGCTTCTTGTTCTGCCCACAAATGTCTTCTTTCTTAACTTCTTTTGAGACATGTGAATGATTCAAGTTTCATGCTCAGCTGCTCATGTGATGTAAGCAAGAACGGGCCTTATCACGGTTCCTGAATGACCCAACGGCCACGATTAAAGACATTCAGTGAGGAGTGATGCCCTCCATGAGTCATCCTGATACTGCAGCTCCATTGTCAGACGGCTGCACCATGCAGGATTACATTGACGCAGACTGTTACGACGACTGTCCTTAACACCACGTCAACGTCACCACAGACTGCAATGGTGTCGTGCTAGACTGTCACGGAGAGACTCAGAATGGCAGCGGGTCATCTTCAGTGATGAGTCCTGCTTTTGTCTTGGTGGAGACGACCAACGAATCCGTGTGTGGAGGCACCGTGGTCAGTGCCAAGATGAACAGTTTGCTGTCCCACGCCACACGTCCAGAAGGCCTGGTGTCACTCCACCTCCACCCCTACCGCACCATCTGCAGGAACTGTGTGAGAATATTCAAGCTGCATGGGATGGATCATCATTAGGAACCTCTACAACTCCATGCTGAGAAGTCTGGCATGTTGCATTAGCCATACTGAGAGACACTACTTCTGCATGTGTAGCTCAATAAATATTACCCATATCAGTCTAAATTTATCATCATTTATTGTTCCTGGTAATCTTTATCTTCCTTCCCAATAGCACTGCAATCCCACACTTCCTCCTGGGTGCAGCTGTTCTTTTGATGATGAGTGTGATATGATGCTGTATACAGCTATCATAAGCCAATTATATCTAGAAGCTAGAGGGCTACACATGTGTCTGCATACACGCAGTTCGACTGCAGACCACACATATACAAATTTTATGAAAAATGGATGTTTGAACTAGAGCACTTTGTGTCAATGGCTAAATCTGATTTTCTGTTCATACCATGATGTACTTGTAATCTTGGGGAGGGTCATTACATTATGATCTGTCTGTTAGAATTAGGCAGGATTAGCAGTTCCAGCGATGTCATTTTAGCTGAGGTTTGAAAGGTGGAGCTGCATTTGTCACATACCAGGCTTCACCCTATCCAGCTTGGTAGCACTGTGCGATGGAGAGACCAAGCTAGCTGGCTACGACTGAAGTGGAAGGAAAGATCTGAGTAAAAAAAAAAGGAGAACATGAGCATCTACAAAGTATCCCTCAAAACAAAGTGCTATCATAGCCTCTACAACAGCTTCCACCCTCCTGAAACAAAGCACAGCAGGAGGATCTATCTCCTCGGAAAGGTCTGAACGTGATTAGAGGCCGAGGAAAGCAGCAGCCACCCGTGGGTCCGATTTCTCATTAACAATCAACTGCCTTCAGTCACATAAAACGCATTCGTACCTGAGACGTTGTTTCATTCATAATGTCTGACGGAGAGGGGGTTCATCATTTCAAAACACTCCTGTAGGCCTTCTGAATTAGACAGTACAAACTGTGATGTGTACCGGGACTGAAGGTAATACAAAGCAATAACTAGAATAAAATGTGCTGGGGGGGAAAAAGAAAATGGAAAAATGGTGAAGGCAACAGCTATAAAGCTGATGCTGATTCGCGTCCCCAAGATGTTTTGATGCATTTTGAGCGAATAACAGAATTCAGTGGCAATTTATGAGGATTCTAATACATGTTGCTTTTGTTTATTTGCCATCCAAATATACAATGCAAATCACGATATCATCATTTCTCAATGCACAGCACGGCTGCAGTATTTAGCACAGATTAGCACTAGCGTTCTGCATAAACCTCTTTCAATGTACTGTACATCTCAGCCTATTATACCCTCTTTTAACACGTGCAGCGTCTCAACAACCTCGCTACTTCACTCATGTTCAGCGGCCTCATGCTGCAGATGGTCACCACAAGAAACGTTCAGTAGTTGAAACACATATGTTGTTGAAGACTTTACTAACATTTCCTCATTTGTAAGAACATTAGCTCTAGCGCATCACCTGGTTTAGCCCACACAGTTTCATTAGGAGATGGCGTACAGTCAGCCAGCAGCATTACTACACACGTGAGTAAGACGCGCTGTGGAGCATCAGCTTAATCATGCTCAAACTGCACCATCTGCTAAAATTTCACATTAAGTTTCCTTTAACTAACTTTATTTACAGCACGAGCTAATAGGAACAAATTACAGACTTCAACAAACCAGAAGTCATTTACACCAAGTAACCGACAGGAAGTGATTACGGAAGCACAATCATCAATTTTTATTATGGTTGTTTCTTTACGGTTGAACTGGCTGACGAAGTATGTTTTCCAACCAAAGCTCAAACTACGTGGAGTAAATAATAATTATTTATTTATTACCATTTATAATAATTAATTATTATTTATTTATTATTAAGAATTTACAGCAAAAATACTGTATTCATTCATTTTTGCAAAATCAGCTTATTTGCACATATTAAATATCATCACAATCATAACACAGCAAATAACTGAGAAGATGAACTGTGATTGAATTTGATAAAACATTTTAAGTGTTTTTAATCTGATAATTCAGGTTTTTGGTGTGATTGTTTTAATGCTAGAAAATATAAATACATATAAAATATTAATACTGTTCATTGGTATTGCCATGTTTTTGGTCTTGTTTGTGCATATTATAAGATTATAATACTGCATTTTAAAAATACATATTTGAATATCTTCATTGTTATTATTTTTATCTTACATTAATTGATTTATAGTATAACTAAAAGTCATTTTTTCATATGTAAATGTTCAGCAAATTACTGGCTACTGAGATGCACTACTTTTTACAGATGTGTAAAACACAGGAGATTACTGTATTTTAATTATAGCCCATTATTATAAAGGAACAGCAGAATGTGCAGCTACATCACAGTACTCTTGTGGTCCAGGTGAATGTGGAGGACAGAGTGATTTTACTTATTACTTATTATTTACTTATTATTTAATTTTTACTGTTAATATGATTAAGTATGAGTCGATAACTGTGCTGTGATGTAACCATCAGTTTACTGTCATTTCATAGTGTTTCTTTTGCAGTGCAGCTAAGGCCCCAATATAAATAACAGTATCTGCTCTGTAATGGGACAAACAGACACTTACAACCCATAAATGAAAACTCAGCCGCATATTTAAACAGCACAAATCTACAGTAAGATGCAGCTTGCTGTTTAGCACAATAAGCCATGGATTTTTTTATACGACATTAGGGTTGTACTGGGGGTGTAGCAGCAGCATTCCAAATACAGCACGAGCGCACCTGACTCACTTTATATACATCATAAAACTACAATACACATCAGCCAAAATCTAAATTTTGATTTTCTGATTCTGATTCTGATTTCTGACTGTATTAATTGATGTTTGTTTAAACGTTTGAGCTTGGTGAAGGTCTTCTAGGCATGTCTTCTAAAGAATGCGAGTGAATTATCTACCATTGTCATCATGTCATCATCAGTTTAACGTTGATTTTGCATTTGAGACCTGAACAGAAATTCTTTCAGAGCCTGTAAAACGTCCTCTAAATCTGACCCGATGCCTCTGAAATCTAAATGCTTCAATTAAGTTTAACAAGATGATTACATTGCATTATTGGGCCTTCTTTTTAAAATGGATTTTCTATTTATTTATTTATTTATTTATTTTTCATGCCTATTTATCCACTAGTAGAGAGAGAGAGAATGCTCTTAATCAGAAACTACATTTCTTATTCAGTTTTTTTTTCCTTATTCACATTTAACAAGCAGTAGTAACATATTTATAAGATACCTTACTTAAGAAGAGGGTTCACTCAATGTAGAAACAGTAATGTAATAATGTATTAATATGAATTAAAGTAATGTTTAGTGGTGGAGTTCATGTGGGGTCTTTCTAATAGGAACCATAGCTCAATTTCGACTGGAGTGACTTTGAATTGATTTGAGGAACCAGTAATGTTAACTAATCAATGTGAACACAAAATAGTCAACACATTAACATGTTAGTAGATATGGTTCACTAATGTGTTTGTTAATACTAACTCAGTGAATAAATGTCAGTTAAAGAAACATAAACGTTAAAAGATGTGTTACCTATAACCTTTTGAATCGTTTCTGATGTGTTTATTATAGTTTCTATATCTGCTATGGGTTAGATAAAAACTAGGCGAACATCTGAACTTTATTTGGCTTTATTTTGAGCTTTATCAGTCTGAAAGCTGACCTGTAGGCCAAATGCACTTATTCCCAGACTCCCATTAAGTTTACTGGGCTGTGGAAATAACACTGGCAGGGCACTAGCAGTGGCTCTCCACTTATTAAAGTTGTAAAAGTTGCTTCTGACCCAAAGCTCTAATTCTAGCTTGCTGGCTGGCTAACATTTGGTCTGTTGAACTGCTGCAAAAGCATCCTACAAACATCAGCGGGGACGAGACGTCTGACTTTACTTAAAGTATTAAAGTTATGTCTTCAACACACTTTTATTTTTCAGTTCAGTTACTTTCGGTTGGCGTAATGTGCTGTCGTTTCTGGACCAAAGCCTCATAACTCATACACCATTTGAAAATGCCAGCTGGCTTTACATTGAGTGAACATTTCTTGATGAATGCACTAATAGAGGTGCTGCAACATTACTCTGGCTTGTATTAAAAGTTTATATCAACTTGCATTAAAAGTTTACCTTTTCGGAGACACAAGGTTTTTAGGTTTGCATTTGTGTAAGTTGATCTGAGATTGATTTGGTCTGCCAGTCCTACTGCCTCACTCAATGAGTGAACACATATATTTTTATGCTACATATAATTTTTTCGATTCTTAAATTGTAGTTTTGAGGTATTTTAAGTACATGCATATAGTACACATATAAATTAGTATATAATAATATTATTCGTGAAATGCTGTAAAATATACATTCCTAAAAACTTGATTTGAAACCCACCACAAACATTTCTATTTGACCCCTTAGATGACCCCTCTGGGCACCCCAGTGAAACATGTTTCGACACGTCTGTTTATTGTTATTTAATATACTAGCAGTCCATATATCCATTTCAAATTTACACAGAAAATAAAACCATTTGTCGGGAAGATTTTGGTGCAGGAGCTTCCTAAAGTTCTCAGACACAACGCTATTAAACAAACACTCCCAGGGAAACAGCTTCAGAGCAAACCCCTTAAAGACCCAGGCAACATAAATCCGGGTTTCTAATGAGGTTAATCCTGTTCTTGCAGGTAAATCACCAGCTCTCCTCTTAATGTAAACTGGGCGGTCCTAATCTTGGGTAACAGTTCCGTGAGCACTCTCCTGACCAATCACAAGGCTGATGTGTCTGGCCCCGCCCACTCAAAACAGTTTCAGAGTCAGAGAAGCTAAAGCGAGCTAAAGCTAACTAGCATAACCAAAAGCTAGCAAGCTAGACCTTCTGTCTATAGCTACCTGTCACGCCTTCATTCCTTTATCCATAACCAACATTGTTCCTTCATCTGTTCATTCCTTCATCTCTTCATTCCTTTATCCATCGCCAAACACTGTCCCTGCATTCGTTCATTTCTTTATCCATCACCAACATTGTTCTTTCATCTCTTCATTCCTTTAGCCATCACCAATGCTGTCCCTGCATCCGTTCATTCCTTTATCCATCACCAACACTGCCCCTGCATAAATTCATTCCTTTATCCATATACCAACATTGTTCTTCATCCGTTCATTCCTTTATCCATACACCAACATTGTTCTTTCATCCGTTCATTCCTTTATCCATACACCAACGTTTTTCCTTCATCCGTTCATTCCTTTATCCATACACCAACATTTTTCCTTCACCCGTTCATTCCTTTATCCATACACCAACATTTTTCCTTCATCCTTTCATTGCTTTATTTATCACCAACATTGTTCCTTCATCTGTTCATTCCTTTATCCATCACCAACACTGTCCCTGCATCCATTCATTCCTTTATCTGTACACCAACGTTGTGCTTTCATCCGTTCACTCCTTTTTTCCATACACCAACATTGTTCCTTCGTTCATTCTCTCATTCATGTTATTTCTTCCATCCATTTGTTTGTTTGTCAGTCTGTGCTTCTGCACGGCTATTGGTCCAGATAACATCAAAAGCTGGATAATGATGTTAGTTCGGTATGTGGGGCGGAGATGGTTAGGAATGTTCGACAGAGAGCTGTCAATTAAGCTGCTCATTAGCCACACCCACACAGTTCTCAGATAGGTCTAAACAGAGTATGTATATACTGTGTGTGTGTGTGTGTGTGTGTGTGTGTGTGTGTGTGTGTGTGTGAGGAATGTGTGGGCGTGGCTAATGAACAGCTTAATTGCCAGCTCCTTGTGTGTGTGTGTGTGTGTGTGTGTGTGTGTGTGTGTGTGTACACATACATACAATAAGACACAAGAGGAAAGTGTATCGTCAGGAAGACCTGAAAGCAGCAGAAACAGGAAGAACGGCAAGAACAATAAGAAATTTAGCTACACTGCGACCATCCTTATTCCTTCATCTCTACATCTCTCACAGAAAACAGAAGCACAAAAATACATGTTTACAATCTGCACACAGGCATTTAGGCAAATCAGAAATCGAAAACAACGTATTCTGTTCAGCCGAAACATTCAGCATTCAGTCATGTGTGGAGAAAGAAGGTAGTATGAATGACCCCAAGAACACCCACAGTGAAGTATGAGGCTGAAAGCATCATGAAAGGGGGCTGATGTTCTGCAAATGGTACTGAGGCCATTACACCTCAATGAATGAAACATAAATGGAGCAATACTCCACTGTACACTGGCCAGTCAAGAGCAAAAACCAGAACTCTCTGGCAATAATTCAGCCAGAAGAAGAAGAGTTGTGCCTAGTACAAAGATCAGAGCATCCTGATTACTCAAAATCGGTTTCTAAAAAAAAAAACAGGTGCTTGCATGGCCTAGGCAATGCTCTAGAACCCCACTGAAACGTATGGAGGAGGGACCCTCATAACCTTATGGAAGAAGAATGGACCAAAACTGAACTACAGTTCTGCAATTACTAACCACAGATGCTGTCACACTGCGAATGCCACCAGCGCCTTTGCAACAAAGTACTGATGTTAATCATTTGTGGTGTCTGAATCCCTTTAGCCCATCAATTTAATATCTCAAACATGACGTTGTTTATGTTTATGATGACATACCTTCTGTCTGAAGACAAAGGAAGTACAAATTGAAGAGGACATGTCCACTGGATTGGCTGTATATCAACAAAATTCACTGTATGATGTTGTTTTTGCAGTGAGTGATATGTAACGTGCAGATAGCGTTAGCTCTTCGATTAAAATGTGCACTCACTCTCCTGGCTAGCTGGGTTGTGCTACGGAGGGAGGAGAGGGACTTCATATTTATCAGACTGTGTGGCCTTGTTATAAATCACTTCATAAGCCAATTACGCAAAAGTAGACAAGTAAGCGAGGAACAGAAAGTGAATCTGTTAATAGAGTGCTAGCTCTTGTGAATGCAGAAGCAGTAGTTATTTTTGCAAGGGTGCTCTGGGGGCTACTGGAGAGAGCACTTGTCTCAGTCTGGGAGTCGGAGTCTGTGCTGCCCAGAGCCCCACCGGACCCCCGCTCCACATCTGCATTCGGCCATTAATTACTCCCAACGAAGCGCATTGTTTTAATGCTCCTCTTATTTACAGCGCAATTACTCGGAGAGGCTGGGAGCCACACATGCGTGCTCCTGAGTATTGATCCCGGCCGTGACCCCGGTGATGAGGCTGGGGAGCTGCGCGAATGAAAGGCCTCCTCCAAACAATGTGTGGCGCGGGTCAATTTAGCTGGAAGCTCCAGTGTAATGGAAGCATCAGCACCTACAGGTCCTGCTGATCAACTTTCCACAGCTAGTGGAGCATCCAGCAAGCATCCGCTGAATACAAGATGAAGTACGATCTTCATTAGTTACCACAGCTTTGGCTATCGGCAGCACCACCCGTTCATTTCCAATGAGAGCTGGCGCTTTCTGGTGACTGGAGACAGTGCAAACGCTGGCATTGCAAAGTGCGTGGATATACTTCACTATAGCTTGACATGGTTGAGGGAAGTTTAATTTTATGGAAAATAGAAGTGAATCTGTGGCGACTGAGAATTGAGAAGGGTAGTACGGGTTTATTTTCCATCATTGTGAAACGGTATGTGCCTTTTCTGGTTCCTACTAAAGATGGAGGAAAAGCAGCGGTGCTTTCGCCACAAATAGACGGCAGCGATCACAAAGACCAAACACTGTTTTTTTCTCGCACAGACCGCACAGACAGTGTTGCACTAGGCTGGGATTAAATTTACTGACAATCTATTTCTCTCCAGGATTTTTATTTTTAGTGGGAACGCATCCGACTAGTGCTTAGCATCGCAGAAACCATGGCAAGTGTCACCTCAGGTTCAGAGATCTCCACAGGCAATAAGCAACCAGCAATCTGGGAGACAAGAGGGGGAAAGTTGCTTCTGGTGTTTATATGGGGTTTTATGAAGTTTCATGGTCATTTTATCATGCTTTAAATGAAAAAAATCTATTTAAATGGAGTTAGCGATGACCGAACACACCAGAACTTTCAGTTGGGAATTAATTAAGAACTATGAATTAAACATTTCCAGCCCTTTTAGGAAGAGCAGATGCTGTTCTCCATCAGTTACAATCGACAATTCCATGATAGCAGATAGCTTAGCAACAAAGCACAGCACTCCAAAACCGTGTCTGTGATAACACATCTCTGTTAGCTACTGTTAACTGCTGGACCACTGAAGATGGAACGGACATTTTGAATACAATGCCAGTGAATAAGAAGCCAACTTTAGCCAACTTCAGACTTCTATCATCCTTTTGTGAATTACATTTTCATTTGATTTACACTATTAAATGAGTTTATATTTGCCTTAATTCATTCCTCCTCTAAGCCACTTTATCCTGGGTCGAGGGAGCGTGCTGGAGCCTGCCCAGTGCCCATGATAGCATGGAAGGTAGAAAACACCTTGGACAGGCCGCCAGTCCATCGCAGAGCACAAAGGATGGTCTCCCAGCCATTTACTGGCCAGGAACAGCCTTGCTTAGCTTCTTATACCAGTCCAGCTTACAGGTCCACAGAACCATAGAGCCACTGGAGAGTTCATACGTTATGCAGTTAAAATTAATAGCTCTATAGACCACCTGATCAGAGGCCTGCAGGTAATTTGCCTTTGAGTCCAGACAGGTTCAAGCCTGGAAGTAATGACAAAATGAACCAATTTAACCCAAAACAATTCATGAAAGTTTATAAAAACAGTTTATAAGTTTATAAAAACACACCTCAGACTAAACTACACAAAAAAATCTACTAAACTACACAATTACCTAATTGCATAAGTAATGAAGTAAGGATGTACTGGATTTATATTTTTAAACATTCGTTTTAAGGACCAAAAATGGGCAAAAATGCACAGGATGTTGTTTCTCATGTATGTATTCAACTGTCCACCAACAATAACGTTCCAACACTCTTAGATCATAAAGAATATCACCTTTACTATATATTTTGGTTTGAAAGTTTGCAATCTGCAATTTCGGCAGTGAGAAATAATATGCAATAACAGCGATGTCTAAGGATTAACATGATCACCTTTTAATGGTGCAGCATGTCCCCACAAGCTGAAAACATAACTGAGAAGCAAGACAAGGGCTCAAACAAGGATTCCTATTTGCTGGGTTATCGGTTATGGCTGACTTTCTATTGACAAACATCTAGGTATGACTACATATGACTCCAGATAACAGTTCTGTAATCAGCACATGAACCTGAGACTACAGATGCTGGAATGTGAGAGCATGAAACTACTTGCTGTACTGTCCTGCAGCATTCCAGATTGAAAACATATTCTAATGCAAAAATGAAATTTGCTAAAGGTTCATAGTGGAAATGAATACAACTGAAAGAAAAAAAAAAAACAGGAAACGAAACTGGAAAGGGGAAAAGCCGTGAACGTGTTTGGCAGCATTTCTGACACATTTGTGTATCTGGTGACGGATGGCGATGGTAATATGGAAACTATGGTAATCCATGAGCAACACAAACCTTAGTGTAACTTAAATTCCATGATTCTTTGCGTCAAATTAACCAAAGAAAATATGAAGAGAAGAAAAGAGAACTGTAATGATTATGTAAACAGCTCCCTTATCAAGCTCTATCTAGGCCTTTTGTTGTGCTATCCTATTCATAGGTAATTCTATAATTATATTTCTAACCTCACAGTCATTTACGCAGTGCATTATGCCTGCATTTGCATTGAAGTCGCATTTCCTGCTGCCAGGTTGGGAGTATGCGCTTGGTTTTCTTTAGCTTTACCTGTTATCTGATGATGGGTTCGTCTCAGTTCATGCTATTTTTTCCCGCACCTGCTTCAATTTCTCAAATTTACTGGAAGAAAATGTGCTGCATTAAAAAATTTGTTGGATTATCTCTAAGTACATCTGCTGACGCTTTCAAGAACATCACTGATGATGTGTCACTGCCCAGATACACTCGCAGAGCACTTACTAGGAACACCTGTTGACCTACTCATTCAAGCAATTATCTAATCAGCCAATCATGTGGCAGCGGTGCTGTGCATATAATCATGCGGATAGGGGCAGCAGCTTCAGGTAATGTTCACATCAACCGTCAGAGCAGGGAACAAATGTGATCTCACTGATTTTGACCGTGCTGTGAGTATTTCTGTAACTGCTGATCTCCTGAGACTTCATGCAGAACAGACTCTAGAGTTACTCAGAATGATGCAATGAAGAAGAAACATCCAGCTGTTATGCTAAAGGCAACTCCTTCCTGATGAGAGAGGTCAGCAGAGAATGGGCAGACTGGTTCTAGCTGACAGAAAGGCTACGATAGCTCAGATAACCACTCTGTACAAATGTGTTGAGCAGAGAAGCATCGCAGAACAGGCGTATGGGCTACAACGGCAGAACGCCACGTCGGGTTCGGCTTCTGTCAACCAAGAACAGAACGCAGTGGGCACCAAAACTGGACAGTTGAAGACTGGAACAAATGTAGCCTGGTCTGATGAGTCTTGACTTCTGCCGAGGCACACTGAGGGAGGGGTCAGAATCTCGCAGCAGTGGAGGTGGTGTAATGGTGTGAGGAATGTGAGAAATCTTGGAACACTTTGGGCTGTTAATACCAACCAATCACTGCTTGAATGCCACAACCTATTTCAGTATTCCCAGACACTTCCCCAGTCAGTGGATCTGGATTCAGTAGGCAAGGTTTGGGGTGTGGTAGAATGGGAGCTGTGCAGAATGAAAGTACACCTGAAGAATATGCAGGAACTGCATGATGCATTCATATCAACGTGCAGTAGAATCTCAAAAGAATGTTCCCAACATCTTGTGGAATCCATGCTGCAAACCATGCAGACCCTACCAGTATTAGTATAGTGTTCATAATGAAGCGCTCAGTGAGTGTTTTACTACTGCTCTGAGATGATAGCGTGAGCTGAAGCTTAACCTCTGTCAAGCAAATGAACACAACTTGGTAACTACCACGATGTAATAGATTAGTTAGCAAGACATATACATTAACAATGGTTACACTGCTTAACTAATCTGAAGTAAACATATGTCAGCTGTTACATGCCTACCCAACATTAGTTAACCATTGTATTAACCATGTATTACTTCATGTTAGTTCATCAATACTTAATGCAAAGTGTTACCCATAACTGCAAAGGTCAGAAAAAAGTGTTGCTTGTCATCTTTATGTTTGTATATAAAGTTTATATTATATGTATATGTCAACAAAACTACAACAGATCATTCTTACACTGCGTTAAGGCACATCTGTTAATAGTATAGTTACATGGCTTATTGTTGTGTTGTAAACAATGGCTTAGACTGCTGCCCATTCTTAAATACTGACATTGCACAAGAGATTAATTCACTTTAAATGTAGCCTTTTGTTTTCATCAAATTGCTACCATGAACACGATGCTAATTTCCATTAGCCTGCCAATGGGAAATATATGAAATATTATCATCAGGCTGATGATTACGTTTGTTAATGTGCGTTAGCATGCTGAACCCATTAACATGGACGACTGAAACCTGAAACAGACATTTAGGATAAGATGGAACTACTTTGCTGGAGTTTTACAGCCTCTCTAGGGTTATTTTGGAAACTGCCTAGCATGTAAACTGAAATACTGATCCTCAGAACTAAGACAGTTTTTTTGGACAAGCTAGAATGTTTTACTCTGTATACCAACCTGAAGTACAAACCCTGCTCTGAATTATTAAACCTGTTTGTGTTTTTGTTCCAAGCAGAGTTGATTACCGTAATGCTCTTTTTACTGGACTCCCTAAGTAAACAATCCATCCTCTACACCTCACTCCCATTTTGAAGTTCTGCTCCTAGTTTTAAAGCTCTAAATGACTTTACAGCTCCTGCTTATGCCACAGAACGTCTATGTAATTTCCAGCACATGTCCTTGGATCTGCTTTTACTTTTATCCGCAAACGCCGTCCGTAAAATACTGAAAACGTAAAGGGACTCTTTCAGTTATTATGTTTTTAAACTGTGGAACTCACTTCTGCCTTTTACTAGACAGCCCAGCGCTGTGCACACCTTTAATAAACATTTAAAAGCATATTTCTTTAACTCGCCGTTTAATTAAAATTCCAGGTGAATTTATCATATTGATCTGTGTCGTTGGCTTTTATGATACTAAATGAATGCCTGTAGTTTCACCTGTTACTGTGAAGCTTTGTCACCTGTCTGTAAAGCACTTCAACTCTATGATAAGCGCTTTATAAATAAAGTCATTGTTATTATTAGTTGAGTGCTTGTCATGTTCAGTGATTAGCAAACGATGTCTCACAGTGACCAGCCATTTAACCCCGACAGATGTTCCAGGGCACAGTGATCTTGTTCTATTTATATTATAAAGGTAGCCATAAACAACGGCTTATCAAATATTAGTCACTGTTTATAAGCATTCTTTGTTAGCTGTTTCTGGTGCCAACTAGACTGCATGCTGACTCTGAAGAGCAGCAACAACCAAGTATTAATATATAACAATTTTATTGGAGTTACTAGTGGAGAGTTAGAAAACCTGAACACAAACTGATTTCACAGTGACTTGTTTTACATTTCACTTTGGTGATGGTGGACCATCCTTTTCGGGGTGGATCTGGGACCTGGCATCACCAAACATGTCTAAAAGGGCTCATGTGTGAGAATGCTAGTGCCTTGCATCATTGGTGGGGTGGCAAGTGTGTTAACTCAAGGCTAACATATTAGTTTGTGGGTATAGCATTAATATGGGTTATTATAAAGGCACAACTTCTGTTTCAAATATGGCGCTTATATGGTGATGAATGCTCCAATAACCATACAGTGACATCGGGAAATGGATTAGCAATTAAGGCTCATTTTCAGCCTCTCTTTATTTTTTATTCAATTGAGACCCCACTATATGGTACTGAATAGGGATGCACCGGATGTTCGGCAACCGAAATAAGTGAATAAGTGAAAAGACTGAATAATTAATACCAAAAAATTACGTTTTTAATGACGCTGTTATCTTTTTCTAGTTCCCAGATGTAGACAGGAACCAGAGTGTTATTCAGTTTCAAGCATGCGAGCCAAACTGAACTCCAGACAGAGTAAATAACAGAACAGAGTCGCTACAGCGAGGCAGACAGACAGCAGCTTCTCAGCGTGCACGTTCACATGCGTGTGTGGACATAAATACATCCCAGAAGCAAAACTGTTCTGGTCCAAATCTGGCCCATATTCCCCATTTTCATCAGGCCCACTTATCAGATGGGTTGACTGCACTTGGGCGACTGCTCCCAGTAGCAAGATGTGGGCCACATACATGCCAGATTAGGGCCATGTCTCAGCCAAAGGTAGGCAACTCTGGCGTATCTGTGCCAGAAGTGGACCAGATTTGTTTTGTGGGCCACCTTTGGCTCACAGCAGATTGCCGATGCTGACAGTGGGCCAGCAGTGTCATATCTCTGCCAGGTGTAGCCCACATCCACTTGTTATCTGGAATTTAGTCTATTTTATTTATGGAATGGTGAAAAAGTGCCAAAATGAATGAAAAATCATTTAATTTTGTTCAGTTTTGGCTTCGGTCAAAAATTTTCTTTTTGGTGCATCCCTAGTACTGAATCTGAATCTTGAGTATTATGTATAACAACACCCCTTTTTTTCAAAACAGAAAGCTCAGCAACAGTAGTGTTTGTTCAAATAGAGGCATCTGAATCTGGCCAGAAAGATTTAGCTCATTGTCTTAACCTAAGCATCCATGAGGGATCTGGTTCCAGTCACTGAGAGATGAGCTGTGTATACCCAGAGCACTGTCAGGGTCAAGATGGATGAGGGCCTAGGGGTGCAAGAGGAACTGGCCGGATGAGTAAAATTTCCCAGTGACCAAAAGGCCTCTATAAGTAGGGCAGCGCTTTCATGGCCAAGGGCTTATAAATGACTGTGAACCAGTGTTCCCTGTCTGGACGGAGAAGAAGGCCAGGCTAGCATGGCGCACAGTTCATAGGAACAGGCCTATTTGGGACGTCTGTGTCTCAAATAACAGTGCAGGATAAGTTTATTTGTTGTGATAAATACTAGGGATGCACCGAATGTTCGGCAACCGAAATTATTCGGCCGAAAATGGCAAAAAAAACGGAATAATTTATACCAAACAACGACCTATTAATCAACGCTGTTAACTTTGTCTAGTTCATGGATGTATTCCGGAACCAGAACGGAACCTTTTCTCCTTAGTCTAGGCTAGCGCCATCCCAGACAGCAAAACTGTTCTGGCCCAAATGTGGCCCACATTCACTATTTTTATTTGGCCCACTTGAAAGATGGGTTGACGGCACTTGGGTGAACCGCTGCCGGTAGCAAGATGTGGGCCATATATGCACCACGCCTCAGCCCAAAGTAGTCAACTCTGCTGTATCTGTGCCAGAAGTGGACCAGATCTGTTTTGGGACAGGTGGGCCAAATGCATGTTGTAAATATGTGGGCCATAATTGGCTCACAGCTGATTGTCATTGCCGACAGTGGGCCAGCAGCGCCATATCTTTGCCAGATATGGCCCATATCCGCTTGCTATCTGGGATTTAGCCTGTTTAATTTATGCAATGGTGAAAAAATGGCAAAATTAATGAAACACTGTGAAAAAACATTTTTGGTATTTGACTAAATTTTTCATTTTGTTCGGTTTTGGCTTTGGACAAAAATTTCATTTCGGTGCATCACTAATAAATACTCCCATGATCAAATAAACGGTGAATCATATACACATGCTGAGGTTATAAAAAGCGACCGTTAACGAGGATGGGTCTTGCAGGGAATTCAAACGTTCCTCACAATTGCCTAATGCAGCCCATTAGCTGTTTCATGTTTCTCTATTTGATCATGCCTGAAGCTTTCATAATTGTTCCAGTTAGACAATTACCTGCAGTGAGGTATGAATATGAAAGCGGCGTATGTGTGTGGGCCGCTAACCGCAGCGTTTCCTTTAAACAACCACCGCAGGAGCCGGTGCTCCTCCGTCTTTACATCTGACACTCCATGGTGATATCTGCCACCACCCGCATTGCCTGAATGGCACCCAGTCCAACAGCTGCCTGCCATGAATATTGATGTGCCGGTCTGACAGAAACGTGCCCCCGGAGCTGGCTGGGCTGTCTCGGGAGGGTTCTCGGCCCTGTGGCCCCAGCACCTCGCCACGCATCGCTATCACTTATTCATCCAACACCTGTTTCTCGCCTGCTAAGCAGACCAGCCTGTGGCATAGAGAGGGGTTTCCACTTCCAATCGCTTCCTTATGGTGGGCTTCCCCACCTCTGATATGCATGAATGTGAAACGACAAGTTTGCACTGTCGATACAGAATATTACTCGAACACAGACGTGCTTCACAGAGCTGGAGAGACTAACAACTCACATATAATTACCAACTGTGGCCAGAAAATTGCTATGAGCATCATCCTAATTCACCATATAAAACTCCAGTCCTGGTTTTCCTTGGTTTTGTACCATTAGAAACTGCTAAGTAGTTGTGCAGTGTGAGCATCGTGGAAAACACAATTCGTGCCCGCCTGCATGGCTAAAAATCTTCTCACATGAGAACGGCTCCTTGTTTACAGGAGCTACTGAGTATTTTCTAATAGTAATACGAATTATATACATTTTTATTCCTATAAGTAACTCAGTACTGAAGTAGAATTTTTGACCTGATATCTGCCAAATAGTAATACTTTTACTTGAGTAATGATTTAAGCTACTCCACCCACCTCCCCAGACTCAGGTATATTCAGGACAAGTGTGAAAACAGCCTAACAGAAAGAATAAATGGATTCACTGACAATCCAGCGTGGTGTGAGGTGCTGTTTGTGAATGCACCATGCCGGCTGGGAAGGTGTTTTTGTCATACTGTGCTGTGTTGGTGTGTCTGCTGGGATGTTGTCGGTGTGTCTGCTGGGATGTTAAAATGTTCTGTGTTCAGTAAGTATGTTTAATCTGCAGTTTAGTAATTGTATTTTCTTTGATACCCAAGACAAAAATACATCCCAGACAGCAAAACAGTTCTGGCCCAAATCTGACCCACATTCCCCATTTTCATCTGGCCCAACTGCCAGATGGGTTGACGGCACTTGGGTGGGCCTCTCCCAGTAGCAAGATGTGGGCCACATGCATGCCAGATAAGGGCCACGCCACAGCCAAAGTTAGGCAGCTCTGCTGTATCTGTGCCAGAAGTGGACCAGATCTGTTTTGGGACAGGTGGGCCAAATCCTTGTTGTAAATATGTAGGCCACTTTTGGCTCACATGAGATTGCTGGTGCCGACAGTGGGCCAGCAATGCCATATCTTTGCCAGATGTGGCCCACATCTGCTTGATATCTGGGATTTAGTCTGTTTAATTTACGTGATGGTGAAAAAGTGGCAAAATTATCAAACACTGCGAAAACACTAGTTCGGTATTTGGTCTTTGGCCTTCGACTAAATTTTTCATTTTGTTCGGTTTCGGCTTCAGCCAAAAAATTATTTCGGTGCATCCCTACCAGATATAGATATTTGGTCCCAATTGTGTCGATTTCTCAATATGTTTTATTGTCTCAGCTCTGGTAATTAATTGGGTAACTCGTTACGTAATTAAATGACTATGTAATTACGTAAATGCATTAGACTAGCACAGCATAACATAAGAAATAACTCCCCACTTGTAAGTACGAAGAGATAAAGAAAAGCCCTGTGTGGAATAAGAGCTGTGCCCACTCGCACCTATCCATCCTGGCAACACAATTTGTCGTATTGGTGATTCAGTGTGAGTAGAGTGGACACAGCAGTAATTGGACAGCTGATACCAAGATCACACACATGCAGTCAGCCTGGCTAATTCTGTCACGATGAGGCTCATTTATCACTTGGATCTCAAAGCTGAGGTAAAATCTGGGTTAAGAAAACAGGAGCTGCAGGATGTTTGAGGAATCTTGCTCTTGTTTGGAAAAGGGGAAAATGGCTCAGAGTGAAACTGCTCCGCCATTGTTTTGCATGACAAACCGATTTGGGCCGAGTCCAGCAGCGCAAACACAGAGAAAGGCTTATCAGTCCGCGCTCTCTCTTCTCCGTCCCTTGCTCTATTGTGGCGAGACGCGGTCCTGCTGGACAATAAAATGGAATTTACAGCAAGGAAGAATGGAGCTGTCAAAAGTAATGGCTTCCTAAACAGTATTTTATGCTATATTAGTCATACTAAATATCTCTGAAGGGCCCCGAAGAACTGAATCACACTTTTGTTCGGAATGCATCTGCTCAGAAATGAACTTCTAATTAAACGTTCTAATGTTCTAATAGAGCTGGTCAGAACAGCTCTCCTTTCGTTTTTCCCGGCGAACGTTTAGTGACAGTCGAGGTTATACAAATGCAAATGCGCACACTTTTTTGCCGACAACATGGGATGTGTCCGTGTCGACTGCTCGTCAGCCCGACAGCGAGCTGTCTACAGCAGACATTACACCCACAGAATGCAATTCAACATTTAGAGACATACAATCCACAAATCACAGGGAGGGGGAAAAAAAGCTGTTGACGACAATATTCTCCCAAAGAAAAGAAGTCTGAAGACTTTGTGTCTTTGTCGAGCGTAACATGTGCTAAGACATCTGAACACATGCATACACAAGCACTATTTGGCCAGGAATATGGGACAGTGCAAGAGAGGTTTTCACCTCTGAATTATTAATCTATAAAGCCGAAGAAACTCTCATTTGCAGCACTGAGCTAATGCACTAAAACAGTGGTTCTCAACCTTTCTGGGCCACAGCCCCCCCAAAAATGCAGGGGTTTGTGACCCCTCCCTTTCGGCTTCCCCTCAAACATAGAAGGGCAAACTTATCTCCTAACCACCTGTCTCCAGGCCAAGACTTATCGCCCATACAACACTACCTGTAATGCTTTACTGCCCATAATACAACAAAGCCAATGTCTGCTATGGAAGTACATATATAGTTATATCATAATATCATAATATGTGGGAACATGTGATCGCTCTTCAACAACTCAGTGATATATCTATATGCTGAGCTGGGGAGCAATGAATGATCAATGTAGTCAGCTGAACCTGATGACCAAGTTAGTTGGCAACAAATTCATTGTTGCAGTAAGGGTGGAGGTGGAGTGACACCAGGCCTTCTGGACGTGTGACACGTGACAACAAACCGGTCATCTTGGCACTGACCACGGTCCTCCACACACAGACTCGTTGGTCGTCTCCACCAAGACAAAAGCAGGACTCGTCACTGAAGATGACCCGCTGCCATTCTGAGTCACTCCATGACAGTCTGGCACGACACCATTGCAGTCTTTGGTGAAACTGACGTGGTGTTAAGGGCAGTTGTCGTAACCGTCTGCATGCATATACTCCTGTGTGGTGCAGTCGTCTGTCAGTGGTGCTGGCACTAACAGGATGACTCATGGAGGACATCACTGCTCACTGATTATCCGCAATCGTTGCTGTTGGGTCAATCGGGTAAAAGCGATAAAGCCTGTCCTTGCTTACGTCACATGTGTGGCCGAGCACGAAACTTGAATCATTCGCATTTCTCACAATGTCAAACCTACCCACCAAGTTTCATTCCTCTCGGTTGATTCCTTCTGGGTGCAGTACATGATGAGTGTATTACATAATATAATAATTTATTAATGTACAGGTAGCCGGTCTTATGGCTGTGTACTTTCTTGAGAAACGTCCCACAACCCCTTCAAAATGATCAGCCTGAAAATCACTATATTAGGAGAGTATAGCTCACGCTGGATGTCGATGGTGACGGTCGCCTCTTTGCCGTTGGGAGCTGCTTTGTTAGACGCGCGGCAGGTGATGCGCTGACCGCTCTCGATGTTGGACGGTGAGATGTAGAGTGTGCTGACCGTACTCTCCCTCTGGCCATCTCGTAACAGTGTCTGTGAGAGAGAGAGAGAGAGAGAGAGAGAGAGAGAGAGAGAAAGCAATAAGCAGGGCTGAGAAGAGGGTCTACCCATAGGCCTGGACACCGCAGGCAGCCTGACCTTAAGCTGCGAGAGGAGAAAAGAAGTTGTTGAAAACGCTGCGGAGTGGAGGTTAGGCTGCCTTTGATCCTCAAATCCCTCACCCTTCCACGAGCACAGATCACACACCTACTGTATAGAGCATCTTGTCAAATCGGGCAAATGGAATCAATCTCCCTCTGTCAGCTGGCTTCAGAGGCAGCGCTGGACAGCATGCCAAGAGCAGACTGATGGGGAGAACATCAACACAGAGCTTTCCCACCTGAAAAAAAAACCCACCGCCTTTCAGCAATGTGGGCTCGGTCACCATCACGCATCCATGCATATGGACTGTTTTGACTGACCCCGGTTTAGAGAAGAACACTAGGCCGAATCCGACCCGAACAAAACACTTGCAGCACTTGAACTTTTCCTTTGAATCTGCAGCCCTACTGATGTATAAGCTGGAGTTCATATCAGCAGAAATCCAGCCAAGAAAGCACCAATAACAGTGACTCATACAGACAGGGCCAGGTATCGCCATCGGGGCAATATCAGCAGATAATGCTGGTTTGGATGTTGGAGGGAAATTGCGTGTTATGGCTACTGCAAAAGGGGTTAAAACATATACAGTGTATATACAGCACATTACACGGTGACAAAGACCCATCAGTAGTGTGAAAAGCCATTCCCTCCTGAAGGTTTAGTGATTATATGCCAATATACCAATCTTTCTAAATGCTGTTAATCTTACAGTGGCCATCTGCTCACTTCTATAATACAACACAGCTTAGAGAGGGCTTTTATCTGTTCTGAATACTGACAAACACTCCAATCCTAAAGATTTCATTTAGAAACTATAATTGCTGTGTGACGTCTACACAAGATTTTCATAACTGACATAAACCTACATGTAAAGCTGAACCTACATACATACGTCATATATATTATGAAGATCCCAACAACTGTCAGTTCTCGTTTTAATCTCATTTCACTGTAGCAAGTGTTATGCCCATTTAAGACTACAAAGTATTTCTGTCTTTCACCATGTTCTCTATGAGTGAGCGAGTGAGCAAGTGAGTGAGTGAGTGAGTGAGTGAGTGTTCATTATGTCTGATTAGGCAATCATAGTGCCATAAAGTATTAGTCTTGGCCGAGAGACTGTCAACACTACACGACTGAAATCGACCAATCATTGCTTACATCTTGGTGTTCACGTGTCATCCAGAAGGAGAGTCAAAATACTGTGAAACGTGTCCACAGAAGTGCTACGAGTGATAGAGGTAGTTGTTGTTTGTTTTTCGTTTTAGAAAAAGAGAGAAGGAAAAAAGGATTGGCATGGGGATTGGCGATTGTGGGCATTCCAGAGCGTCAGGAAGAAACAGGGTTGCTTATCCTTCAAGGAGAACTTAAGGTACTACATGTGTTGAGATGAGAGCAGTTCCACTTTCACTGAAGTGGTTTAGATCTTGGTTGTTGTGAACTCTTATTTTGTAGCTGTTCTGATTAGCACTTAGACATTGGCTGCGTCCGAAATGACATACTTAAGCAGTACGTACTGAATTCGATCTAGTACGTACTGCTCAGCCGTACTGTTAGTATGCGAGTGCGCGGTATGCACACGTCCTCCTGTGTCCTTTGACCCGGATCTCCGCTGATGTCACGTGACTGTTAATGAAAGTAGCGTTCGTTGTGGTTAGTTTTCGCAATGAATACTTCCACATGGAGGCAGCGTCGAGCAGGAGGTCGCAGGAAATGCATGCCGAAGAACTTCACTTGTGAACAGCTGGCTCCCCGCTTTCCGCCATTTTTTTTCACTGCTTCGAACGGCTCTGTAGCTCCTGTGGAACCATGGGATAGGACAGTGTGCTGTGGTTGCATACTTCAAAATCTCTCCTGATGTAGTACGTCATCCGGGGACTTTTCCTGTACTGTTTTATGAACACTATGTATTCGGACATACTAACTATTCTCACGTACTGCTTTCGCGTAGTGTATAGTATGGAAGTACGGCATTCGGACGCAGCCCTAAGCATTTATGTTTGTAGCACTGAATCGAACCAGCAACCCTCTGATCGCAAGGTTGGTTCCCTAACCTCCAGTCCACAAATTTGTGTTAATCTGTGCTGTTGATGCTTTATGCTCAACTAAGTCAAGCTACGTTAGCCTAACACCATGATTCCCTTTATTTATGTTATTAGAGAATTAAACATAAATTCAAGGTTTTGCGTACATGCCACCTCCATATCTGTAATAGCTGTTAATTGATCCCAGATCTACTATTACACATGTTGCAAGTGTTGCCATGTGAGAACATCTAAATATGTCATGCACACTGTGCATTACAATATGGGCTAAATATGGAGGAGCTGTATATTGTATATTGAGGAACTGTAACTGAGAATGGTGATCTAAATTTTACACCAGTACTTCTACTTGAAGGGTGTCTACATAGCACATTCATAACATCTTACATAAACACTTCATAAGGTATTCATGGATGTTTTAATCAATATTCATAAAGTGTACATGTTTTGCATGATATTAATATGGAGTACTATGCCGTTTTAGTCACAGGCGTTTGTCAAAATAAAAGTCTTCATTTATTATTTTCAAAACCTACATTATTTTTCTCATTTCTGGACAGAAAAAATTAAATGACCTGATTTTACCCTTTTGGCCAGAAAGTGCTTTGTCTAGACTTTTAACTTATTTTGCACTTTTGTTATGATTTCTCCTTTCTACTCTTTGTCTTCTTTGAATTTTTATTGTGACAGGGGGGTCATTCAACAGCCCGTTTAGGAAAATTTTAATTTTTATTCTGTCCAGAAAAGAGGCATTTCACTGAAAATAACATAAATTTTATAAATAATTTTTAAATAACTTTTATTTTGAAAAACATCTCTCACTAAAATGGCATATTACTGCATATTAATATCGTGTAAAACATGTATACTTTGTGTATGTGTGTGTGTATATATATATATGTATGTATGTATATGTGTGTTTATATATATGTATAGTATTTATTATTATTATTTTTATTTTTATTATTATTTATTATTATACATTATAAATGTAGATTAGAGCATTTATGAACACGTTATGAAGTGCTTATGTAAGACGTTATGAATGTTATATGTAGACACTCTTCAAGTAAAGGGTGGCTGTAATCAGTACTCAAAAACTTTTCAGATAGTTCAGGCCCTGCTTTTTTATTCCATCAGTTTAATAATGAAAACATCAAAGCAGTAATAACGGACAGGACAGGAAGAATATGAAGTCACTAACATTAACAAATGAACCATGATTGTAATCACCATTCATTCTTATTAAAAGGAGTGCGGGGAGATGCTATCGTTTTCATATTAAGGCGTCCGCTGAACTGTTTCGTTTCCAGGGAAGTTGCCTGCATAGGAACACTATTGTTCGAGCTCTCTTGGTGACCCTTTTCTATGCAAGATGAAGATAAAAGAAAAAAACACACTAGGGCTGATACTTGAAGGATATTGACTTCATCTATAACAGCCAGCTTCCTCTAAGCTGTATCAGATTCTCTCCCAGATTTAATCAAATCAGGCAATAAAGAGTGGCTGGAAGAAGGAGCTTTCACCCGCAAGGAGGAGATACTGCCATGAAGCCCTTCAAATTCAAATGAACTCTGTTTTTTCAGCCTCTTCCCTGATTTAAAAGGACAACTGTGTTACAAAGAGCAAAGTTCTCAAATCATAAAACATTTGGTAACACTTTACTTGAAGGGTGTCTACATAACACATTCATAACGTCAGATATAAACACTTCATAACATATTCATGAAGGTTTAAATCGACACTCATAAAGTGTGCATGTTTAATTAATATGGAATACTATGTAATTTTACTGACAGACATTTTTCAGAATAAAAGTCAAATAAAAATATTTGATTTTCAGTGACAGTTTAATTTCGGGACGGGCGAAATAAAAATCTGTGCTTTGACACTTTTTGTCTAGACTTTTATGAATTTTAGGCATTTTGTGTATTTTTATGTTTTTTTATGTTTTTTTATTTTATTTTATTTTTTTGCTTGTTATTCTTTCCGATTGTGCCAGAAGCTTCATTCAACAGGCCCATACGCTGTTTGGGAAAACATCACTCATCTTGAGTTTAAATGCGCATCCTCAGAGATTTTATTTCTAGTGATGTTCTTCCTCACTTATTGTACTGGAGAAATAATGGTATAAATAAAAGCATGTAGAATTGTGCTGTTAATCTTAATAACATTTTCTTCAACAGCATATAGACTGTTAAAATACCCCTTCCTATCCAAAGGGGTAAATCCAGGTAATTTTTTATTTTGCCTATCCAGAAATAAAATAGTTTGTCAATAAATGAGGACTTTTATTTTGGATTTTTAGTAAAATGGCATAACATTCCATATTAATATCATGTAATGAATGAATGTTGATTTAAACCTTCATGAATGACTTCAAGTGAACCAAACATTTATACTTCATCTCAGCAGCAGGTTCCAAACCCAAACAGACCCTTCCCTATCAGGAGTTCTGCTTTATTCCGGTTTACTGTTGAAAAGAGAAATCTCTTTCATCCCTCATCCATTGGGCGCCCATTTGATTTACAAGACACTGCCCAAACCATCGTTCAGGCTAATTGCTTTGCCAGGCGTTTCCTCCTCATTAAGGTGCTCAATCATTCTGGAGGCGTTTTGAAAGTACCTCACTCTCGGCCGCTGATTGGATTGGAAAGCGATGTTTCTGTTAAAGGAAGCTAACCTGTGGCGAGTTTGCTTGTGAGTAAATTAGGGTCGGGTAATTAATAAGCAGACTCTCTCTCTCTCTCTCCGGTGGGTTTCTGAAGGGTGAGGTTCAACAAGAATGCTCAGATTACAGTCCCCCCCGCCACACACATCACTCCTTCCAGCACGGCCCAGCGTTTCTCTCAGTTTCCTACCCTCAGCTGACAAAGTGAACAAATTGCCCAAGAACACATCCATAATTGAGAGCTCTGGAATGTCTTCCTTTTTTGTCATATTTAAAGCGCAGCGTACGAGCTCCAGCGTGCCCCGAGGATTAAATTAAAAATTACTTCTCACTTGTCATTAAATTGACAGAGCCAACCTTTTTGAGGACATGCAGGCGTGCAGAGATGGTGGCTTCATGAAATAGTAATGCTTCCCTGCAATGAGAGGAGGGTGTACATGCTATATTTACATAAAAGTAGGTGGGAGGCCGGAATGATCGGATGTGATTTTCAGGAAAACGAGGCTTAGCATGGTAGCTACATGGGAAAAACACACTGCAAAGTATTTTAATACCACTGACACGTTTTCCTGGTTTGACTCTCCGAACCATCAATAGTAGTGCCGACTGAGGTTTCTGAGAGCTGACACTGAAAATCCATATTTGAAAAAGAGTTACAATCACAGATGCAATCATGGATCACATCATATATATATATATAGATATATACACTGATCAGCCACAACATTAAAACCACCTCTTTGTATCTACACTCACTGCCCATTCTATCAGCTCCACTGACCACATAGGAGCACTCTGTAGTTCTACAGTTCCAGACTGTAGTCCATCTGTATCTCTGTATACCTTATTACCCTGTTCTTCAATGGTCAGGACCCCCACAGGACCACCACAGAGCAGGTATTATGTGGGTGGTGGATCATTCTCAGCATTGCAGTGACACTGACGTGGTGGTGGTGTGTTAGTGTGTGTTGTGCTGGTGTGAGTGGGATAGATAAAATCTATTCGTGGTAGCCCAACACACATTAACACACCACCACCACGTCAGTGTCACTGCAGTGCTGAGAATGACCCACCACCCACATAATACCTGCTCTGTGGTCGTTCTGTGGGGGTCCTGACCATTGAAGAACAGGGTAATAAAGTATACAGAGTAACAGATGGACTACAGTCTGTAACTGTAGATCTACAGAGTGCTCCTAATATGGTAATTGGAGCTGATATAATAGAGAATGTGTGTAGAAACAAGGAGGTGGTTTTAATGCTATGGCTGATCAGTATATATATATATACACACACATACACACACACTGCCTAGCCAATACAAATTGCACACTATTATTTTGTTGGACTATTGTTTGTTAGCTTTGATTACAGTGCACTGGGACTGATTTGACAACCTTATGCAACCTTACACCATTGCGTTCCAGAGCGTCATTCATTTTTGACTGGGATCTCGTGTTGATGATGGGAGAGCAGAACCACTCCACTAAAATCTTCTCAAGCACATTCCAAAGACTTCCAGTAGGGTCAGGACTATTTCAATTAAGGTCAGGACTCACACAGTTCATGTGTGAAGACGGTTCCTCGTGTTACCTGAACCACTCTTTCACAATCAGAGCCCACTGATGTTGTCCTGGAATATGTCCTTGCCATCATGGAAGAAGAAGAAATCCATTGATGGGATAACCTGGTCATTCAGTACATTCAGCTGGTCATCTGGCTTCATGTTGTCAACAGATAATGTTGTTAAGCCTCAACCTGGCCAACTGAAGCATCTGCAGATCATAACACTGCCTCCAGAGGCTTGTACAGTGGGCGCTATGCCTGATGGGTGCATCGCAAAATACGCTTCCTTTCTTATCCTGATGCTCCCATCACTCTTGGATAGGGTCAGTCTGGACTTATCAGACCATATGACCTTTTTCCATTGATCCAGAGCCCAGTCTTTATGCTCCCAAAGTAAATCTAAGCCTTGTTTCTGGTTAGCCTCACTATCTAGTGGTTTCCTTATGTCCACACAGCTTTTTAGTCCCAATCCCATGAGTTCTGATCGTGTTGAAAAGCTCTTACCTTCACTATTAAACATAACGGTTGAGCTCGTTTTATTGTAATGAGCTCATCACAGTCATGCAGTCTTTTCACCTTTTTGGTGGTTCACCACTCTGTTTCCAGGTTTCAGTAATGTGTAATTCCAGTCGTTTCAGCAATGTACTTAGCAGTTTTCTTCGCCTGATGTAGGACAGAAACACAGTAACAACTTTTCCACGACCACGGGATACGTTTTCCGACATGCAACACGGATGTTTAAGAAATGAGAAGCTACTGACTGCATCAGTTAGGGCTGAAAGAATTGTGGTCAGCTAAAACATAATAATCACTGCAGTAAATACCCAATCAACGGCTCTTAACTGTTTTGGCCAGGCAGTGAAGCTACCTGAAGCTGTATCTGTGTTGACCTTACATACACTGACCCATTGAACGAAATGGGTTAACGATTCTCTTTCGCTCCTTCCCTTTACTGAAGCATGTGGATTAGAATACAGAAGGGGCTGAAAGTACCTTTGAGTACATGGCTCCGTTCAGCACTTCTCCGTTGCGGATCCAGATAATGGAGGCGGCTGGTTTGGCGTTGTCTGCGTGGCAGGTCAGGTTCAGTGGATCACCCGCCCTCAGACTCACTACGGGGGCTCCGATGATCACCGGGTCATCGGGGGGAACTGGAGGAGAAAATAATGTTCTATGTATTAGATCATCCTTCAGACAATGAACAGAACCTCAGACAGTACAGCAGAGAGGACACCCTGCGCAGCGTGGGCAGAGGTCCATTATCTCATGTAAGAAAGAGAGGGAAAAAAGTCAGCCAGAGACAGAGAGTGAGAGAGCGAGAGAGCGAGCGAGACAGAGAGAGAGAGAGAGAGAGATGGAGGGATGAGCAGGGAAAAAGGGCAAAATGTAGGTTCCTGAATAGCACTGATTGCAGCCCCTCTCTTTAAGCAGCTCTGATCACCCTGGTTTCCATTCAAACTCGGGTGAATTATTGATTGAGCACTCAGCTCATTAGAGAGCATATCTAGGGCAAGCCTAAATCAAAGGCAACAAGCAGCTGGCACATCCTGACTAGTCAAGAGAGACAGAAAAGGGAGTTGGGGGGGGAGTGAGGGGAATGGCGGGGGGCAGTAGTAGAGCCAGTGGGGAGAGGAAGAGATGAACAGGGATAAGAGAGAGTTCCAGAGACGTTGGTTTCATGAGACGCCGGACTGAGTTCCCTCATATTCACTTCCCACTTCTGGGGGATTACTGATTAGGCCTCGGCTAGCGTTTACTTTCTCAGCTATTTCCACCTAATCAAGTCCCAAGAACAATTAAGGGGGGGTGGGGGGTTAGTCGGCAGTTAGAGGTGCTGTCGGATGTAGACGTTAGCAAGTTGTTGAGAGAAGGAAAGAGAAAGCTTGACGTGACCTAGCCCGTGCTTGGTTCGCTGATGAGGTCTTTTTGCGGCTGCTGTTGCTAGGTTGGACAAGTTTTGTGGAGCACTGATAAAAGCCTCATTAAGCCTAATGAGAAAATGTGTAAATTTAGTCACTGTTCACTTCAAATTATATTCAGTGAAATTATGAGAAGTCAGAATGCTCACTGTTAGGCTTTGTTTCCTTTGTTTCGCAGTACAGCTAACAATTGCAGCGTTTGTCACTCCCAACCTGCCTAGTTTCAATTACCTACAGCACCACAGGCCAGTTTGGTAATGCTTGGCAAACTGGAAACTCAGGGCCTGGTGTAGTTTCAGGCACCAATCAAACACGTTCTGGCTACATCAGAACAGTTTATGGCCACTGGTGAATGCAAATGCACTTCTTATCCTCTTGCACATGCATCTCAATGTGGGAGGTTCTAGCAAAAATGGCCGTAGATATTACACCGTAGGTTTTTATTTGTTCTCTCGTTTTTCTTTAAAACCAGGCAGCAGAGAAAACAGGTGGATACTGGCATGAGCCTTGAACATGCACTGAAAGAATGTATCCCATAAGAAGAACACTGTTTAAACTCTCTGGACCAGATGTACCCATGTTATGTGAAGGGACCAATCACAAGTCAGGGCGAGATCGGCGAACAGCCAAAGCACTGATTAGGAGTTCTGCTTACACTGCAGCATACGATCTCAAACCACCTCACCATTTTAACCAATAAGACTGCTGAACATTTCACTGTAAAATGGCGGTGAATTACTGGTTACTAGTTACATCAGCTTTACAGTAATTTACTGCAACATGTTTACAGTAAATAGCTGTAAAATAACAACTGCATACTGTGACTTCACTGTATAGATTCAAGATGCAAGAGTTTATTGTCATATGCACAGAGACACAAGCAGTTGCACTATACAATGAAATTCTTGTAACGGTGTTCTGCTGTAAGCTTAAGCTGTAATTAAAACACAATATTAATTCATTAATAAACAACATCTTACATCCTGAATAGACGACTTTTATTATTCCTTATAAGTTAGATCTCTAAAACATATTTTTAAAATGTAAACAAAGTAAAGAACAAACCAGCGTAAAATCAGTCAATGAACACGTTCACCATGTTTTGCACTGTTTATGAACAGAATATATATATATGTATATATATATATATATATATATATATATATATATATATATATATATGCAATA
>CM067490.1:26084224-26101078 GCA_034552555.1 Semaprochilodus insignis | reverse complement strand
CAGTACTGAAATCAAAATAAAATTTTGATATATCTAAAAAGACGTATTTTAATTTTTTATATAATAGATCAATTTTGTCTAATTTTATCTATTTTCATAATAATTATAATAATTGTTTTCTTCTACATGTAAATGAAAATCAATATAAAATAAAGTAGCTGCTACTGGCCAACAGGTATCATGGGTCAGAGCTTTAGCAACCTTGAAAGCCTTCTTGCTCTGCTGTTGTTACAGGGACCATATTCAGAGTGAATATGGTTTCTGTAGAATAGAATATATTCATGGCAGACCACTGACTTAGTGAATTGTTGACAGATACTCATCAGATGAAACATTACAGCGATGGTGGTGAATAAAGAGGAGCCGGAGCTGAACATGTGGCTTTATTAGGAGGAATAACATTAGTGCGGCTAATGTGTTGTAAATAGAAAGAGTGAACTGAGGAACAGCGATGCTGTGATAATAGATATAACCACTGATTATCGACCTTGATCAAGTAGTTTAGCCAGAGATAAGATGCTTTAAGATGAGATAAGATTTGGGGGGTGTAAGAAAATCTCAGTATCCTTGAGTATAGCAGTATTCTGTTCATATTACTGTATCAGTTCTAAGTATTGATATTTAATTAATGTATAGGTGTCAGACAGTGCTTCAGTTTGTGCTGTGTTTAAATCACCCAACCACTACATAGTGGTGCTCTTCACCATTAGACTCTTCCACTCCCGTGCAAACGAATGGTGTAAGGGTGCACTGCTAATGTTAGCATTAGCAGACTTATGCATATGGTGGTGGTACGTGTTCTTGTACTGTTGACAGTTTTCCTAAAGAAATTTGATTTTAAAAATGGTAGCTGCCCGGGTCAGATGTAAAACTCTCACACTTGCCTACAAAGCCAAGAATGGAACAGTCCTCTCCCTACCTTATGGCAATGGTTAAGAGTCGATCTCTTCCTCCAGCCCTTAGAGCTTCAAGTACATTTACATTTATGGTATTTAGCTGATGCTCTTGTCCAGGGTGACTTACAAGGTTATTCGTATTACAGGTAGGCCAATGTAGCGTAAGGAGTCTTGCCCAAGGACTCTTATCGGTGTAGCACAGCATGGATACCTAGACAAGGAATTGAACCCTCGTCTCTCACATGGGCTGGTTTCTCCCTGGCAGGTAGGGGTGTTATCCACTGAGCCACACCAACCACTCGGCTACAGCTCGGCTACAGCTCAGCAAGTACAGCTCGGCTTGACCCATCGTCCCTCAAAATGCATGGAAGAGAAGCGTGCAGACTCTTCGCTGTCCCGATGGTGGCGTGATCTTCCACTGGCTGTCCGAACAGCAGACTCTCTCGCCGTCTTCAAACGCAGACTGAAGACCCATCTTCTTGTAAAGCACTTAAGTGAATAAACTCTAATAGATGTATATACTGAATTATTTGTTTTGGCACTTATACTGAGATTAACGTTTCTTCTCTCTAGGTATGAGCGCTGGCTTGGGGTTGCCAGGTAGAGCTCTTCTGCTGTATCTAACTCTATATTCTTCTTTCTAGGTATCAACACTGGCCCTTTTTGGGGCAGCGTCCGAGCTCAAGGCGAGTTTTAGACTCTAACCTTCTTGTACTAGCTAGGAAACAGTCTCTGATGGAACACTAAGCACAGTTGTAAGTCTGCTAAATGCCATAAATGTAAAGGTAAATGTAAAAATGACACTATATGTTTTGGCTTACAGTGTCACGATGTATAGCATCATATCAAATTGTAACCTGTTCATAATCGTAATCGAATCATGATACATATCGTATCGCCAGGTTCTTACCCATACACAGTCCTACCACCACCACTATCCACATTTAAAGCTCTCTATCACACCAAATCACTCTGACTGTCTTTTCTGACATCTTGCAAAATCAACGGAAATCATCCTTCAGAGGAAAACAAAAAAATCACACACGTCTATTCGCTACAGTGACCACCACTCACTCCAAAAACAGATATTATTTGTCAGGTTATGGCAACATATCTTCACTAAGCGATACCCCCAAGATAGCTCTCCCCCTTTCAAAGCCATCCTCGAACTCTCCTCTCAAACGCCTGACAGTGCCTTAATCAACTTACCCATCATCATTACGGCCATGTTTGCAAATATGCCTCAGCGTAATGGCTCCAAATTGACGATTTAACACGGGCAGTCAATAGATCTGTCTCGAGCGGGTCAACGGACAAAATTAATCGCCCCCGATTTAATTGCCGTTCGAAACAGCGGCAGAAACACTCCAGCACTCCCTAACTGAAACCTGGCTCCTTGTCGCCAAATTACTTTTCTCTCTGCCCTCTTGATACATGGGGCCCCTGGGACGTCTCTCTGAGTCGTTCTGTCTGTGGAGGTGTAGGGGGAAAGGGGGTGGTGGGGGGAGGAAAGAGAAAAATGGAGCAATTTCATTTTGGAAAACAGAGAGAAAGGGGCGCTTGGGGAAATGTGACCTATTTTCTAATGTACCTGGATCCAGTCTTAGATGTGGAGATGCCTGTCTCGCAGGAATAGGTAGCAGAGAGGATTAATCACTTTCATCCCAGGGTTCAGTCGTTGCGCCACACAGCAGCATGCTAACCCACAGCAATTAGCCCTCTCTTCCAGCTGGATTAACTCGGACGAGTCATGGACGCTCCTTAACTGAAGCCTCTTTAACGAGATGTGATCTCCCCATCAAGCAGGAAACCCGGAGTATTGTGTGCGTGTGTGTGTGTGTGTGTGTGTGTGTGTGTGTGTGTGTGAGAGAATCCACAGGAATGGGGAATTTGAAGCTGTGGGATCATGATAAATCATGATCAGCTATGCAATGATATGATATCTGAGTATATCATGGATATTGTCTGTACTTTTACAGTACACTGAAAAACTGCATGGATAATAAAAGGACCAATAATAGAGACAACAACAACAACAACAACAACAATAGCAACAACAACCAGTCTATAGGAGCTGCATGGACCATACAGTACCAAGCAGCAGATTGGATATCAGGCCATTATGCCAATATCTCATTTGTTTGTTTGTTTATTTGGTAACACTTTCTATGAATCAGGTATCTCTAACTCATTATAAGTGCATTCATAAAGGTCTATAAAGTCTATATAATGCTTTATAACACTAGACATAAGCCTTTGTAACTGTGCATAAACGTTCATAATCACACACATAAACTGGCATAAACACAACAGTATAAGGCTTCATAGCACATAAAGTGACATAATGCATTATAATGTATATATTACTTTGTTATTAACATCATCTGTGAATCCGGTCTCATAAAGTTTAATAACTAATGTTGTGTTCATTTGCATAATGCTTTATAAGGATCTACAGGGAGGCCACTGTCTAATGTACCTCAGTGTCTTCAAAATGAACATGATCTTGTAAGTGCACTTAACATTTAATGAACACTTATAAGCCTTCTTTACAGACTTTAGGTAAAGTGATGTTTTTGATCAGCTCTATGAATTAATGCATTATGTGAATGAATGTATTAAGCTTTATGATACGGGTCTCAACAATAATAAGTAAGAACAGGAAAAATCTAGACACACAATTTAACACAAACACTGCAACGTAATGCCAGTTTATGTGTGTGATGATGAACACTTACGGACAGTTACAACAGCTTATGTCAAGCATTATAAAACATAATGAATGCTGTATAGATCTTTATGAATGCAGTTATAATGCATTACGGATACCCGATTCATTAAAAATGTGTAACTGTATTTTTTTTCTCTCTTCTTAAATATTAACTTTTTGTAAATGCTGATTTGACTTTCCATTAGACATCTTGGGTAGATTCTGTCTGTTCCAACTAGCTCACAAACCTCAAATATCGCATTCATATATAATGTAATGTCTCTAATCTAAGAATCAATCAAGAACAAACACAATCTGTTCAAACAAACAACACAGGAATAACATACTGTTCTACTGTGCACATTAAACACACCATTCATAGTGCACCCTAGAATAAGTATATGAACCCCTAGGCTAATGACTTCAACATAAGCAAACTGGAGCCCAGAGTTAGCAAACCTGGAGTCCGATCAATAAAATGAGGTTGGAGATGTGGGTTAGAGCTACTCTGACACTTTGAGTTTGCTATTCACAAGTAGCACCTGCTGGTGTGAACCATACCTCGCAAAAACCATATCTCAGAAGACCTACGATCAATAATTGTTGATAGTCTGAAAGGGCTACAAAGAAACCTCAAAGTTTAGGTATTCATCAGCCTACAGTTATAGACAAGCTGTCTATAAATACAAAGAAATGTGTTTACTGGGTCTACTCTCCCTACAAGTGGACACCCAGCCAAGATCACTGCAGAGGCACAACATAGAACGCTCAATGAAGTAAAAAACAATCCTACACTAAGAGCTAAAGGCATCATTGGAACTAGGGATGCACCGATCCGATATTAGGATCGGATACCGGTTTCGATATTAATGATGTGGATCGGGTATCAGATAATTAAGCTGATCCCCACTTTAATTCGTTTGCAATTGTGTGTTATGCCATCAATAGCATGTTTGCGGGGTGTCTGTAGATGTAACAGGGAACTGTCGCACCTCAGCGAGGTTCGAATCATGGTTGCTGTGATCACAGACCAGCGCACTACAAGGTGAGCTAACAGTTCCCCTGAAGAGTGGATTCAGTGTGCAGAGGAAAAACTCAAAAACGGACTTAAAAACAAACCTCACAATGAAACCCTCATAACGCCCGACTTGGAAAAAATGTGGCAACATGAACTCAAGACTGAGCAACCAAGGGCCGGCACTCTCAGGCTTAAGTAGCATGAGCTGCAGGTGTTAGCGTTTACGGCTTGATTTCTCATTGGTTGCCCTTTGTTTCCCCTGAGTGGCCGGAGGTGGACCTGCAGGAACCTGAGACCTTACAGTAGACTTGACTTATGAACAGGAACAACAACATGGAGCGAGCCAGAGAGTAAGCTGTATGAGTAAGATTAGTAAAGTATCGTTTATGTCAATCCTGGTGCCTTACGTCAGTCCAACATGGTGAAGTATACGGTTTATTAATTCAAAAATGGCATCGGATCGATATCGGGTTTCGACAGATATGCAAAGTTTATGTATCGGTGCTGGTATTGGAACTGGAAAAGCTGGATGGGTGCATCCCTAATTGTAACTGGTTAACATCTCTTAAAGCATAAGATCAGCACTGAACAAAAGAAGAAACAAAAACAGCGTTGCCCAGTTCAAGTCTGCTAAAGAGCATGAAACTGAGGTTGAATCATTTGGGAAGAGGACAAAATGGCAAAGCACACAAACATGAAAACATATTCCCACTGGTGAAGCACGGCGGTGGGAGCATCACGATTCAGGGCTGCTTTGCTGCCTCTGGGCCTGATTGACTGTTTGCCATCTTAGACAGAAATCGAATTCCCAAGTTTATCAAGGTATCTCACAGGATCATGTCAGGTCAGCTGTCTGCTGGCTGAAGCTCATTAGAAGCTGGTTCATTCAGCAGGACAATGACCCTAAACATTTAAGTAAACCTATCACAGAATGACCTGGAGGCAGGTCAGAGCCCAGACGATAACCCAATCTAGCTGCTGTAGACTGGCCTCAGGAGAGCCGTTCCCAGCAGACATCTCAATGAAATGTCTGAGCTGAAGCAACTATAAGACAGAATGGTCCAATATTCCTCTTAAGTGTTGTGCAGGCCTGATCTTCATCAACTGGCAGCGCTTGCCTGAAGGAGGTTCGACCAGTTATTGAGTCCAAGTTCACTTACTTTAACCACATCAATGTTTAATTGGCATGTACAGATATGAAGCATTCTGGTTGTTTGTGTGGGAAATCTAGGTCATTCCAAAAGGCTCACGTACTTATTCCTGCCACTGTATGCCGTGAAGATGTCTTCAAGTATCGTGATGTTCCATTTTTACCATATCTCCCATCTTAAGTACAGCTGCGTTAAAAAAAGCCTGTCTCTGGTCGCTGTTGTCACCTCAGTTAATTGCAGCTTAATGGAAATCTGAAAGCTTAGGCTTATGGAGTCCCTGCCAAGGGTCACTTCACTCCTGTTAGCTCACAACTGGAAATGTATTTCTGCGGTACTTCTTGCGTCAGGGTGTGAAATGATAAAAACAGGGAAATCTTCTCTGAACGAGAGTGAGAAGGATCTGTGTGACAGTAAAGACATCAATAGTTAATGGAATAAGCCAAGGGGATATGTACATTGACTCTCGTGACATATCTGCCAGAGCTTAAATCATTTTGGGTGAAAATTACTGGAAGGAGTCAGCCAACGTCCACTCCTGGCATGCGATCATATCGCACGGATACATAGCAGGAAGCATATGACTCATAATAATCACTTTGCAGACCACATAATATGGTTCAAAAGACAGCATGGCTCGCTCAGTTTGGTGTTCGGTCAATGAACTGTAGTCCGTTTAAGCATTCTGTACCGCTGTGCCGAAAGGCTTTAAAGATCCAATTGAGAATGAACAAATATTGTCATAACTTCAAGAGCTTAAAGCTTCCGTCTTCATTAAGGCATGCCTTCACCACCTTTCATCTGAAAAGGGTGGGTTACAAAACAGATTTATTCAAATGAAAGCATTTTTCATACATTTGAGAAACCCAGAATTCCTATCCTATCATTACTTCCAACCTTAGAAAAAAAACAGCTAAATGAAAGATGTTTATCTAATATGAATATTTTAGAATATCCATGTTATGTTATCATTCACAGCATCACAGTTTACGGCATTCCATTACAATGAACCTATTCTTCTCACAAATGTCTTCTTTCTTAACTTCTTTTGTGGGGAGAAGCTTTATAGAAAGCTGGCAAAAATCCCAACTCAACATACCGAAATACTAAACATACCAAAAACTGTTATTCATTTCAGATAATACACTAATAATCAAGAGAATAGTTGCATAAATAGATGCACCCAGAAGGAATCAACGAATGAAATTAAACTTGGTGGATAGGCTTGACAACAGCCACGATTGTGGACGTTCAGTGAGCAGTGATGCCCTCCATGACCATTGGCAGACGGCTGCACGATGAAGGACTACATGTACGTAGACCGTTATCATGACTGCCCTTAACACCACGTCAACGTCACCAAAGACTGCAATGGTGTCGTGCCAGACTGTCATGGTGTGACTCAGAATGGCAGCGGGTCATCTTCAGTGACGAGTCCCGCTTTTGTCTTGGTGGAGACGACCAACGAATCCATGTGGAGGCAGCGCCAAGATAAACAGTTTGTTGTCACACGTCACACGTCCAGAAGACCTGGGGTCACTCCACCTCCACCCCTACCACACAATCTGCAGGAACTGTGTGAGAATATTCAAGCTGCATGGGATGGATTATCACAGGACACCATTAGGAACCTCTACAACTCCATACCGAGACGTCTGGCATGTTGGGTTAGCAAACATGGCGGTCCAGCGCCATACTGAGAGACACTACTTCTGTATGTGTAGCTCAATAAATATTGTTCATATCAGTCTAAATTTATCATCATTTATTTGTTCCTGGTAACCTTTATCTTCCTTCCAACAGCACTGCAGTCCCACACTTCCTTCTGGGTGCAACTATTTATTTGAGGATGAGATTAAACGGTGAGGATATGAAGATTCTTAGTGAATCTGCAGCAGCCAGTTGTCCATTCCTACATTAAAGAAACGTACCTCTCCTTCAGGCTTTTGTGGAAATTTAATCTGGCGAGCAGATTCAAAAACACAGAAGCGATACTCCATGTCATAATCACTCGGCGGCTGACAGAATCTTTGCAAACAAACACAAAGCCAATCTGCGCAGGGCCTTGATTTTGCTGATTTGTAAGACATCATAATGTGTTTTGTTTGCCGTCTGAAACTTGCTTGTGATTGGAATCATTGTCTTCCAGGCCCATGTCGCCCACTTCAGCACAGTAGAGCGGGAATGACCTTGCCTGTGTTTACATCACTGAAATACTGTCTGCTTTCTTTGTTCTGCTTTGAGAAGCCATCATAATTGAATTATCACACTGAATAGAGGTGTGCCGCAGCCCGTGCTGGACGAACTACCTAACAATAGATGTTTCAGGATGTTCTTCAAGTTTTTGTCAAACTATCGGTTTCTGATTTTGACCCATCCATATCAGAAATCTTTCATGCATGTTGTAGGTATTTGCTTAACAATGCAAAGAGTGTTCTGAAAAACCATCTTGCGTATATAAGTGAACCCAAGGTCATTAATCAGACTGTATCGTTACAGCGCTAATCAACAGATTCAATGCAAAGACGACAACATAAAGGACTGCTGAATTGCTCGTGTTAACAAAGTGCTTTATTTGGCTCATTTTGCCTCCGAGATCTTGTACCAAAAGACCTCTTTGGCCCAACTCATTTAGCAGTATAGGTTTTGCAAGAACAGAACCCCAAAACATGGCCCACGCTCAGAGACAAGGAGCAGACATGGCCCACTGGCCCAAAGCACAAAAGCCCTCCAGCATGATCGTGCCGGCGAGACGAGGCTTTCAGCTCGCGTCTGCATGCTTCAGTTCCCATCCAGTCCCTACCTATTGTTCTCAACTCACAGTGACAGCATCAAAGCAACAGGGATAGCAGAGGAGAGAGTCTGACAATTCAACACCCCCAACGGTACCCCCCCACTCTCCCGCACAAATGTCATAATGTCACTTCGTGCCGATACTTTATGATTTCAAAGGAGACAAATATAGCCGAACCTGCGATTGGGGTCCCGGGATTGCAACGAGCTGGCGACCGTGAGGGAAGTTTAGGTATTAAAAACGAAGTCAATAAAGGAAGACAGAGTGAAACACTGTCGTCATGATGGGCCAATCTGCACGAGCCACGCTTTCACCAAAGCTGAGAGCCGCAGATGTTCCTGCACGCTTGCTGGCTCTCCAACAAAGTGTGGCATTCAAGAAATGAGAACCAGCTGTTCCAAACTTCGTTATAATTCAGGAAAATGAACATCTAAAGCTCCTCGTTTTAGACCTCTTTGTAGTCATAATTCCTGCTGCCGACAACAAAAACATGTTATACAGTACCGTGTCAGAGACCACCATTTCGTTTATGTCTTTTACAGTTATAAAAGTCAGTGTCAGAAAGTCACATGAAGAGAAAATCACACTAAAGCCTCCAACACTTGGTCAGATATCAAATCTGATTTGCCTGTTTTAATGTGTTTATATCAGCTGCCACTTTAACTCGTCCATCCTTCCCGTCTTAAAACCTTAAAGCTCTTCACTAAGATCTCACCGACATTATGTTCTGCTTCAAGCTGAGGCTGAAAGATAAATCACATTTATATCAAAATCACAATGTGAAAGACTGAAAACCACAAGTCTGATTTCTGAAATCAATTTTTCTCAAGGTTTAAAAACGTATCAGCCTTTAAGCTTTTTTGAGCGACCAGCACCCATGTAGAGGTGAACGATCATAATACATTCTGGTATCATTATAAACTAAAAATGAATAAAAAATAAAAATGGCCTTAATAAACAGTATAATAGCTGCGATATGTGTTACAATAACCGCAATTAAATCTTTTCCCCAAATCATTCAGCCCTGCTTCAAACAGACACTAACATTCACACAAAGCAACTACCCAAACTCACCCTAACTACCTCATAATACATTTTGCTATCATTGTAAACTAACTAAAATTGTATAAAAATGCTGTTTTTGTTTCCTTGTCCCTTCATTGACTACAATAATCACAATTAAATATTTTGCTCAAATTGTTCAATTCTACATCTTGGCCCTTCTTTTAAATAATCCATTTCAATAATCAGTAATACAATTATTTATCATTACATACTAACTAATAATGCTTATGCAATAAAAAATGGCCTTAATAATCAGTATATTAGCTGCAATATTGTTTACAATAATCACAATTAGATAATTTTTTTAAGCTGTTTTGAGCAACCAAGTGCCCATGTAGAGATGAACGATATGATAATTATTTATCATAATACAATTATTTATCATTATAAACTGACTAATAATGCATAAAATTGCATAAAATTGGCCCTTGATTTACAGAAACAATCAGTTTCAATAAACCAATATATTAGCTGCAATACTGATTTCAATAATCGCAATGAAATTTTCCCCTAAATGGTTCAGCCCAGACACTTCAATCAGACACTAACATTCACACAAGCAACTGCCCAAACTCACCTTAACTGCATCATACATACATTTTATCATTATAAACTAACTAAAATTGCATAAAAATGTGTTTTTTATAATGCCTAATTGGCTCTTCATTTACTTAAAATAATCTGTTTCAATAATCAACATAACAGCTGTAATATCGGTTACAATAATCGCAATTAGATATCTTCCCCAAATCGATCAGCCCTACTTCAAACAGACCCTAACATTCACACAAGCAACTACCCAAACTCACCCTAACTGCCTCACACATTTCCTTCTCTTGTTCAGAGGTTCCAGAACTGGAGCTGAAACACTTATTAAAAAGCACAAAGAAAACTGGACCACTAACAACCCCCCGCAAGACCTGCCAGACCACCGACACCAGATAATCAGATAAACAGCACTTAAAGCTTCCATCTTAGAGAGTGAGGAGAACATCACGCTCCACTCTCGCTTCAGATCTGAGAACATACACAGGAGTTTCTGTCCATCCTTCCAGACACCTCAACTCTACGGAGGTCTGAAAGGAGGTGCAGCTGTTTTAGACGCTCCTCACTGAGAAAAGAAGAAACTGGAGAAACATCTGAGGTAACAGTAGTGTTAATCTGTAACTGGGATTACTTGGTTTGTGAGAAGGAAAAAGTGCAACCAACTTCTAAGACCGAACTTTACACATTATATACAGATAAATTATATACATGACAATTTACTCAAGGTTTAAAAATGTGTATCTAGCTTTAAGCTTTTTTTGAGCAACCAAGCACCCAAGTAGAGGTGAACAATATGACAATAATTTATCATAATACAATTATTTATCATTATAAACTAACTAATAATGTATAGAAAATTATATAAAAGTATTAAAGCTTCAATATTTGATACAGTAACTGCAATTACATTTTTTCCTAAATCATTCAGCCCTACTTCCTGGCCCTTCATTTACAGAAAATAATCAGTTTCAATAATCAAGATATTAGCTGCAATATTGGTCACAATAATCTCAATTAAATCTTTTATCAAATTATTCAGCCCTACTTCAGACACACATTCACACAAAGCAACTACCCAAACTCACCTTAACTACCTCAGAATACATTTTGTTATCATTATAAACTAAAATTGCATCAAAATGCAATTTTTTGTCTCCTTGGCCCGAATATAGAATTTCAATAATCAATGTAATAGCTGCAGTACTGACTACAACACTCGCAATTAAATATTTTACCCAAACTGGTCAACCCTACATCTTGGCCCTTCTTTTACAAAAATATTCAGTTTCAATAATCAGTATAATAACTGCAATATTGGTTACAATAATTGCAATTAGATACTTTTTTAAGCTCTTTTGAGCAACCAAGCGCCCATGTAGGGGTGAACGAAACGACAATCATTTATCACAATACATTTATATATCATTATAACTAACTAATCATGCTTAAAATTACATACGATTGGCCCATACTTTACAAAAGTAATCAGTTTCAATAATCAGTAAAATAGCTGCAATATTGGTTACAATATTTGCAATTCAGTATTTTCCCCATTAACTTACGCATTTACGTTATTACACAATTAATAATAACTCTTATTCTAAGGGCTGATAAAACCAGAGAGCTTTCTTCATATTTCAATTTCAAACATCTGTTTCACAGACGGAAATCCCAGGATCAGAGGTGGTATCCGGGTTTTGCTCAGGCCTGGGCTATTGTCTGTGAGCTTCTCCGTTTTCCATTTAAAACCTCATTGTTTGCTTTCCCCACACCAATCTAGCTCTGGTGCTCCAAGTCGGTGCCATTGCTCAGTTTGACATTAACATCAGGAAGATTGGAGTGAGAGGATGTTTGGCGAGGGCTGCAAATATTGGCCTGCCATGAAAGCGAGAAGCGCTCTCGTAAAAGTGTGAGAGGAAAACTCCTACAAAGTGGAAGCACTGCTTTCTGACTGCTTTCCCAAAGGCGACATCTGGATTGAACCAAGAGATTATCCCAGAACACCGGCTAATCCATGAAGGAGAAAATGGGGGTAGAGAAAGACCCATTTTTATTAGGAAGTCTAAAAGAAACTGGAGTTTGATGTGATTATCGCTGACTCGTACATACACCTGGGAAGCTCAACAAGTCTTATTCAACACATCTTTCATCTCTGAGGATTATCATCTCTTGAGTCATATCATCTTTGTGTCAGTCTAAAACGGGCAATGATATATATTTTGAAATGTGAACGTGAGTACATATTTTTAGCATGTTACTTTTTTTGTATGAGAGTGTAATTATTTCGATCACCAACTTTTAAATATTCTGAAATTCAGCTGAGGCCAGTCATTCTCTGAGAAGAGAGATTTTGAGCCGTTGTGTTTGCACACAGAGGAATTTGTCCGTGAAGTGAAACACCCACATACACACAAGGAGAATATTTCATTTGTAATTTGCTGATCTACAAATGTTCGGGTAGAACACCTGGCCATTCAGTGGGGTTACTGTACCAGCATGACGCTAGGAGACTGAAGGGACTCAGTATGGAGTAAGTTCAATGTATCGTTTGTGTTCTATGGCTGGCAGACCTCCCGGATGGGCCAATCTGATGTACACAACGCAACATGCTACGCTAACGCAACATGCCAGACGTCTCGGCATGGAGTTGTAGAGGTCCCTAGTGGTGTCCTGTCATAATCCATCCCATGCAGCTTGAATATTCTCACACAGTTCCAGCAGATTGTGTGGTAGGGGTGGAGGTGGAGTGACACCAGGCCTTCTGGACGTGTGACGTGTGACAACAAACCGTTCTTCTTGGTGCTGTCCACATGCTTCCACACACGGATTCGCTGGTCAAGCACGAGTCAGAATGAAAAGCACGCACAACAGGATGACCTTATATAGCCAGTCAGGTACAGCGATAAGGCCCGTCCTTGCTTATGCTACATGCGTGTCCAGAACTTGAATCATTCGCACGTCTCACAGTGTCAAACCTACTACCAAGTTTCATTCTTGTCAGTTACTTCCTTCTGGGTGTAACTATTTTTTGATGATGAGTGTATAATAAAAAGGCTGTAAACGACAACAGCAGTAATGTTGTTAATGTGTCACTTCACAGCAACTAATGTGGCCCACCCTTCAGAATGCAACATCGGGAGACGGGCTTTAGAGAGTCTTCACAGCCTGCTTTTGCCACCAGATCTCATGCGCCCTGGCAAACTGCCTCAGAACTGACATTCTTTACCTAACATCTGCTACCTGATGCTTCAATCGCCGAGCACTGTACAAGTCAGAGCTGGGAGTTTAAGCAAACACTGCCGTCTTTTTCTCAAGCCCCTTTTAAACAACAGTGACCTTTGGAGGTCCAGGGTTTTCTCCCCGTGGCTCGGCTTGCTCCAGCACATGGAGGCTGGGGGGGATTTCCTGGGGTCTAATTAGCCTCAGGGGCCCCTGCTGTGGAAGGTGTACCTGTGCGGGCTCATGCCTTATTCAGCAGCCTAGCCTGCTCAATTCCTCTCCAGCGCGCTCACCGAGGTTCAAAGTTCAAATGTCAATCAAGCAGGGCAGTTCCATCCCAGCCCGCGGGGCTTTGGCTGATGGACTAGCCTTCTGTTGGCAGGACGAGGTGCAAATTCAGTGCTTAGTGTCCCGTTATGATTCAATATTGTTCTCTCTTTAAGCGGCGCAGTAATTACTCAGAGATGATGCAGCAGATACAGACGTGGAGCAGGCGGTGTTAAGGATAAACCAAGCTCCAGCTCTGGACAGATTCAGCACTTCACAGTGCCACACACCTGATTAGACTCGTCAACTAATTATCAAGCCCTTCACGAGCCGAATGAGGGAGATCATTAGGCCAAGCGGTAGCTGCAGGACTTGAGTTTGACACTTTCGGCTCAGGAAAAGACTTAAGAGTTATTACTGGCGTTTTTCTAGACTGTTCAAATGTGTTTATGACATGATCTATTTAACCGCACATTACTGCTGCTGTACATCTACCACAGTCTGTATGTACAACAGTAACCCCCTCATCAGCCTCACAGTAAAAACACTCCTGCCCTTCCATCTACACATACAGACAGAGTCAGAGAGAAAGAGGAATAGCAGAATGAGGAGGAGTGAATGAAGACCAAGAGAGAGGGGAAAGAGAAGGATGGAGGGAGAGGGAACGAGAAACAGAGAGAGAGAGCAAAAGAGGAACACAGAACTAAGAGCATGACAAAAAGCAAAAAGAGAAAGAAAGAGAGATGAATGAGAGAGAGAAAAAAAGCTCAAAAATATGAGAATGAAGAAGAGTAAGAAGAGAATAAAAGAAAGGAAAGAAGCATAGATAGGGTGAGAGATAGGGAGAGAGAGAAAGTGAGAGAGAGTGTCACTGAAACAAAAGCATGGCAAATAGTGAGCAGAGAAAGAAAGAGAGAAATAAGCAGGCAAGTGAAGGTGAGAGACAAACAAATCAGACAACAGAAAAAGAGAGAGAGAGAGAGAGAGAGAGAGAGAGAGAGAGAGAGAGAGAGAATGAGCTTTCTCACACTCTCTCTCTCTCTCTCTTTCTGTTGTCTGATTTGTTTGTCTCTCGCCTTCACTTGCCTGTTTATTAAGAGAAAAAGAAGCAATGAAGCAGGAGCATGGTGAAAAGTAAGAAGAGAAAGAAAGAGAAGAGAGAGAGTGAGAAGAGTGAGGAGAGAGAGAGAGAGAGAGAGAGAGAAATATGAGAATGAGGAAGAGAGAGAGGGGGAGAGAGAGAGACAGAGAGAGAGAGAGACAGAAAGCCTGAGCGTGGTCACAGTGCTCTCTCCTCGCCTTGTGGGGGAGGGGTGGGAGTGGTGGTGGTGTTGAGGAGGAGGTGGGGTGACAGAGGGGGGATTGATTGTGACACCACCCATACATTAACTTCATTACCTCACTCAGGAGCCAGCTTGTGGCTTTGTATGCAACTTTTCAGAAGTAAGCCAGTTTGTCTGGGATTAAATGTCAGGCTAATGGCTGTGCCCGGGGGAGCCTGATGATTTGTCTCTCCTGCCACCGGACCGGTGCGGAAAAAAGGAGAAATAATTAAATAACAAAATCAAAAACAAATGGTTGCCCTCTCATCTATAATTAATCATTTTAATGGACCTGAAATCACCAACATCTTCACTTCCCTCTAAGTAACCAGCCTTAGATTACTTGGCCGAAACACTGATGCTCCGGAGCCGGAATAATGAACTGATAGCCCTGGAATATATCATGGTTTTAACAAGGAGCTCAGATCAATAATGATAATAAGCCCTGCTTTTGCCTGCCCACAGGCGCATCTGATGCAATGCATTTGCATCAGAGTCTCATTGATTGGGAATCACAGGAGATGGAAAACATATCTGAGGTCTTTTACTACAGATGATTAGGCCTGATTTGGGAACGCTGCACATTTATCTGATTCAAATGTCTACTTAGCACCTGCCTCGCAATTAGAGCCAGACGGAATCTGGCCTTTTCTAACGCTTCCTCCCCTCTCACTCACAGCAACGTCTACTCCCTGGCTTTGTTACCGAGGCCTCCGACTTTGCCAGAAAGGTGAGCCAAATAAGTGTTCTTCTGTGATCAGCAGTTACAGTGGTCGATCAAAGAGCAGCTGTGCTTCCAGACTGACCTAGAACGGTTAGACGAGCAGGGCGTGACCTGATGGCAGCTTGGATGCCCTGACACTCGAAGCTTCCGTCGTCAGCCAGTTCGGTCCTTTGGATCAGGAGGTGGTATTCCCCTTTACTGTGGTCCCCGATCACATCATAGCGCGGATAACCTGCAAGACAAGAAGGAGCGGGGGGGGGGGGTAGACCACTTGTTAACAAGCTGAACTGAGCAAGAATGAAAAAAAAAAAAACCTGCAAAGGAAAAAAAAATCAATAGCCTGGAGCCACACATTTAGCTAAAACATTTGCAGATCAAAAAGCTAAAACATTTGCACAACAAATGGATGAATGTCATCATCAAACTTTCATCCCACTGTAAGATCCAAGGTCGTCAAAAAGAATTCACTCCTGTTATCCAGGCCTTTGGACCAGGCAGCTGCTAAGTCGCATTCTGTTCAGGATACTCTACGCTCAATAGCCAGGAACAGATTTGATGCAGCATTCCTTCTTTTGTGAGCAGCTCCCAACAAGGCCTGTGCAGCCACAAAACAGCACTTAAAAAGGTGCAACGTTATGTTTGGCTAAGTCTTCAGAGAGCTCCAGTGGAGATGGGGAGATAATAGAATGAGAGAAGTAAACATGCGAGTTCAACAAGGAAGTGCAGGGGTCATCTCAGTCAAGTGGTCAGAGCGTAAATGAAGTGGTGACACTTCTGATAAAAAACAAAACAGACAGCAGACTCAATCAACCGAGTTCAGAATCACTGAGGAGTACAGGAAAGTCACATGTGAGACAGATCAGCTTTACCAGAGCGATTGTACTGAACCTGTGATTTTACTGTTTTAGTGTTTACAGTCTGACGGTAATAACTGTGGAGTGATATTAATCCAGTATGAATCTGCAGCGTGTGTAGTGTTTACAGTCTGACAGTAATAACTGTGGAGTGATTATAATCCAGTATGAATCTACAGCGTGTGTAGTGTTTACAGTCTGACGGTAATAACTGTGGAGTGATTATAATCCAGTATGAATCTGCAGCGTGTGTAGTGTTTACAGTCTGACGGTAATAACTGTGGAGTGATT
>CM067490.1:26027073-26069224 GCA_034552555.1 Semaprochilodus insignis | reverse complement strand
ACCAGTATACCTGAAACCAGTATACCAGAAACCAGTATACCAGAAACCAGTATACCTGAAGCCAGTATTCCAGAAACCAGTCAACAACCTGAAAATGCAGTTTTTCCATCTTCTGCAAGGCAGACTGGGGTTGTTAAATGGTAAACTTCACTTCTCTGTCACTCTCAAATCATCTCCGAAACTCTCTGTGACACATACGGTCCTCCTCGCCCCAAGGGGGACAGTTACCATGACAGAGGAATTTGACACAGCCAGAACGCGGAGGACAGCAGCTTCACAACTACAGGTCAAGTGAACAATCCGGCTTTTTAGGCACATACAGCAGCAGCTACAGAATAAACACACATACACTGAAGAAGTCCTCTTGGTCTGACTCTGTAACTTCAGACTGAGCTAAAATGCAGAACTCCATCTGTTAACCCGTTTCTACACAAACACAGCTAATAGAATGCGTGCCAAGCGTAAACCGTGCCCTCAAGGTGTGCGCCATGTGCGTGAGAAGTGTTAGCTCATTAAACTGCAGAGTAAGGGAGCTATTCCTGTAGAAGGAGCAGGAGGAACGACTAAAAAGAGGAGGTGAAAAGACGCTGGGAGACGCACTGTCTCTCTGAATATATCGACCGGGGCTTAGTGAACGTAACATTAACATCTCAAGCAGACTTTGCAGTATGTTTACAAGAGCGGGGTGGCGCTTTCCAGCCCTTAGCCTCTTTCTTGTCTTTTTAAAGCGGAGGCAGACGACACATCCGGAAAAACAAAAGCGCTAGCATGGCTCCCCGGGGACTCCTCTGGTCGATTTTGTCTTAAATTCAATAAACTGCGGCTCTCCGGGATGAGGCTTTCATAAATAATACCCAGTCTTACATTGATTTAAGCAAATCTCCATGGGCCACTGAGACGGAGAACATGAAGACAAATTTTGCAGAGATACTCGGACCAAATTACACCCCCGTCTTTGTCGCAGCCTTCAATCTGACAGCTGGCTCTCGCACACGTGTCCTTCTTTAAATAATGTCCTTACATATTGTCGTCTAAAGCAGCCGTGCCAATGCCTACCCCAGCGGCTTCTCACTTCTCATGGTGGAGGAAGGCAATCGTGAGGCATGGATTCAGACATGCTCTAAAACCCTGTATCTCTGGTTTAGCATCCGAGACCCAGTCCTAACGGTCCAGAACTACCCCTTTTTCCTGGCACCTCTGTTTTGCACATGGCCGTCATGAGCTTCACCCAGCGAACTGAACCTCATAAAGCAGCTTATGGAAGAAAAAGAAAATAATCAGTGACCACAATGGGTCAGATTTTTTTTTTCCTTTCCTGCTGGAGAAATTCCAATTTGGCCTGGCATTTCAAAACTGTATGAACCGGAGAGTGTTGAAAGCTGAAAGGTGTAATATTTTCCCACCTGCCGTAAATGAAAGCCTGAAAACTTCATTAAAAGTTCACGGTGGAGGTGAGACGACAGGTTAACATACAGCACGCTGAAACAGATGGGGATAATAATTACGAGGAGAGGTAATACTCCGCTAGCGTGAGGAATTCTGTGTGGAAATAATCATTTGACCAGATGCCAGCAGCACCGTACAGCTATGGTGGATACAATAGAAAATACTGCAGTTCTTCTTAACATTAATAGTCCACCCATGTTCATACAGCCTTCAAGCTGACAGCTAGCGGACCAAGAGACACTGGTCCTCATTCATCAAAGTTGTGTACAGTCGAGCCTGACTTATTCCAGGTTCCATTTAAAGACCCATTACACTGATTTAGTTTTACACCACTATATTCAATACAAAATACAGCAAGTGCAGGAGCATCTTATAGGCTGCAATAACACAGTCATGTTTAACCAATAATCCCACTACACACTCAAATGAGCCCTTTGTCTATTTCACAGTCCTTGTCATTTTAACACTCTGTCTGTAGGGGGAGCCGTGCCTCAAACTCCAATGTTAGGAAAAAGTTATTGGCTAGGGGCAGATACTGATTTTCACATTGGACCACATTGGGGCACCAATCACCGGGGTCTTATAAACTGTGGGCTCAGCCAGAAATGTGTTGACTGGGGCAACGGCCGGAAATGGTGGTGCTTTAAACGCTGCGTGTCGGACTCTTCCAGAGAGAGGTTGGCTCTCTCCTTGGGTCTCGCTCTCTCTCTCTTCTCGTCTGTGGACATTCTTCCATCAAAATCTAAAACCTGAACGCTACCATGAACTTGGCTTGAGCTGGCCGACCACGGGCTCATGGACTGAGCTGGCCCCCCCGTTCGAGGTGATTCAGAAACTCGGACTTCAGGTGAGCTGTTCTCTCCGTGGGTCCAACCAGTTTTAGGCACACAGGTTTACACAGGTTCACGTCTCACAACAAATTGCAACACGTAGGGGCAGTGTGTCTCGGTTACAGCCAGTGTCAGGATCTTAATTAAACCCTAGACAGTTTGGTGGTTTGGCCTCATGTGCCAGAGGTTCCTGGTATTGTAACATCCGCCTACAAGCACAGTCAACAGGCTTGATTGACTTCAATCACTGCGGGCTGCAGATGCTCCCTGTGGGCTGTGCAAGCTAAGAGATGCTTTGATGACAACAGCGCTTAATGCTCATTGGCTAGAAGCGCCACTGACACCTTCAACGTCTGTATTCGTTCTAAAAAATCAGTCATCTCCAGATATTACAGAAACAGACACTTTGTGGTCACCTACAGTTAACCGGCAACAACAAACGATCCCCGATCCCTGAGTTCATGCAATAGCAGAGGGATTCCTAATGCAAAGAATGCAAACGCTGCGAGACTCAGCCAAAGCTCATGTGGGTTGCATGTGGCGACTGTCCAAATTGACAGCTCTTTTCTAACCTTCCTCCCAAACCTCCCAACTGGCTACTCTCTGGTACACTCAGGTGGGCTGGAGCTTGATTTCACGCACTGAAGCTGATCCATCATTTGAACTCAAATCTTTGCCCGTTTCCACGAATCAAACATGCCATGAATCAGATGCAGAGGAGCTCATACAAAATAAAAGCCTGAAAAAATACAGTCTCACAGTCTAAATGTCACAAAAAGTGGTTATAAGACAGGGATCCGTCCATTTCGGCTATATGGGATGCTGGTTTACCCAGAATCGCTTGGCTTCTCCCAGTAAATAAATATCAGCCTGTTAATGACACCATTAATAAACCTTTAAAAGTAACTCATGTGCTCTTAATCAGTCTCCTTACGCCTGACTAACACATGCTACCTCTGCATGGCGTGAGCGACCCAGCAGTGTGACTGCCACAGCTCGCACCCGCTGGCCGTTCACACATACAGCATTTGCACAGTGGAGCAGCAATGAAGTTCTACAGATCTCTATTATCCACTCAGATAACCAGTCAAATCAGCCACTCTGCTCCATAGAAATATGACTTATTAAAGAGCAGGAACGTCCGTTCAGCCTTTTGACTGTGTTTGGGGGATACTGTCAAGCCTGGTAGACCAGCCAGGAAGTCTGTCAGCAGCACAGACTGTTTAAGTAGCATTAGTTTAACAACAATCATGAAATAAGTGAATTAAACAAATGTGTTCAATCAAGTTTTTCTTATTTGGCTTTCTGTTTAATGTTCATAGATTTTGCTGGCACGTCCTATTATGAGATACATTCTCATGCCAAGTCAAGAAGACTAATTGGTAAATTAACTCTTGGTTTCAGCTCTTCAGTCTGGTGTGGCGAAAAGGGAAACCAACGTCTCAAATGAGGAAATAAATTAATTATGATTGTCAGTGGATGACAGACAAGACAACTCTACTCTAATTCGACACCTCAGGTTAACGGTCAGTGTGTACTCTTTCCTACCCAACACTGATGAGTAAGGTGACGAGTCGTTGACCCTTGAAGTTCATTAAAATCTGCCCACAGAGCAGCTGGTGAACGTCCATGTCGATCATAGTTACATAAATCCCACTATGCAATCATTTATAAAGGTCTAATTACTGATTTGTGTCACTAAAGTACCAGTAAACGCTCACGCTAGATATTTCCCCGTTCAGTCCTATTCAGCATGTTTGTGAGACAAACACAAGAAAAAAACACAAATTATTAAAAGCTTAAATAATAAGCTAAAATAGCCTTTTATTATCCCACATGGGGAGATTTGCATTGTTGCCACAGAATATACAGTAAACAGATACAGAGAAGAGAGGCAAGTTATACAAATTATTAAACATAATATAAATTGTAATTATAGGTAAATCTCACTTTCTATGAATCGGGTATCTACAATGCATTATAGGTGCATTCATAAAGATCTATACAGTCTTTATAATGTTCTATGATACTAGACCTCAGCCTTTGTAGCTGTGCATACACGTATAAACAGGTATAAATACAACAGTATTAGTTTTCATAGCACATAAAGTGACACGATGCATTATAACGTATATACTGTTTTGCTGCTAGTGAATCCGGTATCATAAAGTTTAATAACTAATGTCGTGTTCATTTGCATAATGCTTTATAAGGATCTACAGGAAGGCCACTGTCTAATGTTCCTCTGTGTCTTCAAAATGAAAATGATCTTGTAAGAGCGCGTAACATCTAATGAACACTTATAAGCCTTCTTTACAGACTTTAGGTAAAGTGATGTTTTTGATCAGCTCTATGAATTAATGCATTATGTGAATGAATGTATTATGCTGTATGATACGGGTTTCAACACTAATGCTAAGAACAGGAAAAATCTATACACACAATTTAACATGTTATTTCTTGTTGAGTTATGAAGCCTTATAATGCTTATATAATGTTATATCAGTTTATGTGTGTGATTATGAACATTTATGTATAGTTACAAAAGCTTATGTCAAGCATTATAAAACATTACGAATGCTTTATAGATCTTTATGAATGCACTTATAATGCATTATGGATACCTGACTCACAGAAAGTGTTACCTAAAATCTCTATTGTTAGGCAAAAAATAAAATAGAAACTATACAATTGTACAATTTTACATGTATAATCAAACAGATATATATTGCACAGTTATTGAAAGATATTGCACAGATATTATACAGATGCACAGTTACTGTTCTCTAATACCGGGTACATACATACTGATGATATAGGAAACCAGAGCACGAGAAGAGTAATTATGTTAGCAGTCAGTACAAGATGTATACAGGTGATGTACAAGTGATATACGGGTGACGTACAGGTGATGAGGTGCAGCAGCAAATATAGCTTGGTGAAAACATATTCTTTACATATCAAAGCAAATGTCACAACAACACTGAGTAATCACGCTATTGACGGTGAAACAGCTGCTGTTGTACTCAGGATTAAAGCTACCTTGCGCTCGGTATTGCCCCTTTCAACCTTGTTGTTCCTGTTAGTGTTTCTGGTCATGTTAACCACAATTAGTCCCATCATATTAAAAGTCTTGTTCTTCTCATCTAAATATAATGACTGCTTCCCACCTTCTGATTGCTGATTACGTCCATATGCACCAGTGGGCGAGGCAAAATAATATAAACCAATAATATTTCCCCTCTATCTTCCACCGTTCCCACCTACCATTGAGAGGACATGCCCTCACATATAGATCCCATTTAAAATGGTTGAATTTAAAACTGTGGAAGCATTGATATGGGAATTCTGGGCTGTTCATGAACACATGTGCGGATACATAACCAGCTATTATGAAACATAGAAATTGAAACTAGATCCGCCTGGATTAGTGTGGAAGTCCATCTGGATTTGTAGAAGCTAAATAGGCAGTAAAATGAACATGCAAATGTGTCAGCAGAGAAACTAAACATTCTGCTCGTACCAGAAATACATCATCAAATAATCGGTATCAAATATCAGCCAAATCGAAACATCCGCCCGATAGTAATGTTCTTTTTAAGCACTTATCTGTTGGACACAGACATGACTCCAATACGTCAAATACCAAATACACATAATATCCAGGATGAAACGGCAAACATGAGCAAACAGCAACGGCAAGAGATTCAGATATGCTCTGAAACCCTGCCTAATCTGTGCATGGAGACCAAGTTCATCCACCTCACTCAATGGCCTGTGTCCAAGAAGTCAAGTCAACTTTATTTATATGCGCTTTTTACAACAGATGTCGTCACGAAGCAGCTTTACAGAGAATCCGGGTCCAAGCCCACAATGAGCAAGCCAAAGGCCACAGTGGCAAGGAAGAACTCCCTCAGAGCTAGAGGTAGAACCCTCGAGAGGAATCAAGACTCAAAAGGGGAACCCATCCTCTTCAGGTCGACCCCGCATAGCAAAAAACACAAAAAGGGTCAGAGTTTATAATTGTAGGCCATATTAAAAGAGCCGTTACTAACCGTTAGATGGAAGACTATGATGATGGTTTATTAGGAAGAATAAGAGAAGTGTTGAGTGTTTGTGAGGCAGAGGAAGAAAAGTCGGATTAGTCTGTGATTAAATAGCAGGATCGTTGGATGTAAGTGAGGCCCCCTCACAGCACCAGGCAGTAAGAAGCTTAATGGTAGGCAAACTGGTCAGCAATGCAAGCAGGCACTGGCACCCAGCCGAGGCAGGTGAAGCAACGGCATCAGAGCGCACAGGATGGGCAGCAGCTCCCCAGCAGACCACAGAGTTTGGGCAGTAGCTCAGCACAGGCACAGATAACACACAGACAGTTAGCTCTGACAGAAGGACTGTATGGTGTCGGCAGTTAGCAGGGAAACTGATTACCAAAGGCTCGACTGAACAGGTAGGTTTTAAGCCTAGACTTGAAGATTAGGGCTGTGTCTGAGTCCCCAACACTGACTGGAAGAAGTAGCCTACTGGCCAACACTATAATGTATACGGTTGTCAGGTCCCTGCTGGACAATGCAGAGGGATGATATGAACAGGGAAGACAGCCCACAGAAAACGTGGTAGTGTTTACGGCTCAAGGGAGCTGATAACTACTGCCACTGAGTGTTGCTCCAGAGAGACTCTCCCTGCCACTGGTTAGCTAGCCTGAGTCTCACTGGGCAAAAGCTTCAGCTAAAAGCAATCAGTGTGTTACATTACGAAAGTCTCCAAAGAATTTCAGTCCCCAACACCTGCAATATTACATTTGCTTATTTGTGTTTGCGCCTTTCAGAGTTCAATTCAACCTTAGCGAGCCACCTGTTCCTATGTTTACATAAAATGAGAGAATAAACAAACACTTGGCAGCCTCAATGTGCTTCATTACATCGTTTGTGCAAATGCTGCGTCTGTGTATCCAACTTTGTGTCTCTGGGTTTCAGACTTCTGTTGTATTGCTTCTTATTTGCTTACCGTAGAAGCAAAACGATTTTGTTCAGCTCCACAAAACACCTGAGCACATTCAGAACAGCCACGTGCCTTTAAAAAAGGCCCCATGCACTTAACCAAACATTCAAAGTTAGGCTTAATCAGTGCCACAAAGGCGGATACCAATCAAGTTAGGTTTTAGCCTTGCGCATTCATGCTTCAAATGAATCGGCCGCACTTGCTGCATTCTTTAGTCTAAGTCTGCAGAGCGATAACGGCTTGCTTCTCCGCAGCTTCCACAGCCCAACCATGCTGTTATTGAATTTGTTCAATTCTTCCTTTTCAAATACGGAGCTGAACATGCAGACTACATTTAAATGAAGGAAAAAAACATTCTTGGTGAGCTACACACGGCTGCTGGAGGAATGAAGACTGAAATATATTTATGCAGTGTGGTTTACAGCTGTAACCCGTGATGAGGTGGGGTGGAAACACACAGAGAAACTCTTCCATATCATTTTACAACTGTGGATTCTGTTACATTACACTATTATACACCAAATTATACTGAATTTAACCTAGACAGGTGATTTTACTCCAGTATGAATCTGCAGCGTGTGTAGTGTTTACAGTCTGACGGTAATAACTGTGGAGTGATTATAATCCAGTATGAATCTGCAGTGTGTGTAGTGTTTACAGTCTGACGGTAATAACTGTGGAGCGATTATAATCCAGTATGAATCTGCAGAGTGTGTAGTGTTTACAATCTGACAATAATAGCTGTGTAGTGATTTTAATCCAGTATGAATCTGCAGTGTATGTAGTTTATACTATGCGTTCTGGTCTTCTGTAATTGGCTGAACTGGGAGCTACTTCAGTAATGGAGTACTGTTCCAATCTACCGCATCCAAGTGAAATAACAATTCGTGCTAATCGATGTGTCCGTGCATTATTACTGTTACTGAGCGCGCCTTGTGGTGTAATGCTGACTTGCATATCCGAGCTGACCTTTCAATCTGGATCATCTTTGGGAATTTGGTAAAATTACTTTCATTCTTTATCCTGTACTAGTCAAATCCTGTCAAGCCAATCCAGACCATCAAATCCCGACCACATTCTTACCCAGTCTCCTATGGGAAAACTTTAAGGGAATTTTTCCAGCTATCCAGAGACAAACAAAAACCTCTAACCATTTACACATGCCTGTGTTAATCATACTAACCTCTCCCTGCACCCTTCGAATACACTCATGCTGAATTGCAGCTGGCCGCTGTGCTTTTCTCGTACCGCCGCGCCTCGCTCTGAGTGATATTTAACTCCAGGTGCAGGAAATGAAGCTGCAGGAATCCAATAACAGAATTCATTTGTTTAGATTTGACTTGGGGTGGCTGGGCCCACTGAGAGGAGACGTGCTGAAAGTCAGAATGTAATGATGAGATTTATTCATCCAATCCAGGCTCTCATTAGAACTAGCCATGCTTGCCCGAGCCTCTGCAGTGGATACAGTGGGCTTATATGAAACAAAAGCACTGTTAGACGCAAACAATGGATGCTGTGTTGCTCCAGAAATGCCTATAATGTGGTGTGTTTGTGCATTCTGGTTATGTTTTTGTAACTGCTGCAGTCAAGAGACACTCTATGAGTGATTGTGCTGCACTATTTGGGCAGAGTGTTATTTTACAAGAGGGCTGGAAAAAACACTTGAGTGAAACCATGATTACACCAAATGTGTGAACTACGCACGTGTTGCTTTACCCTGTTATAAGAAGAGTAACTAAATCGCCCTATAGCTTGTTTTCACATGCTGTGACTACTGTTTGCTGTTTACAGATACACAGTTATTCAGTGTGGTCAGTATCTAACCAGATCAATTACTGTAGCTGCTTACTCTCCACAGTCTGCTGTTATGCTTCCATTCAGGTGGGCAATTTGATTTATATCCTATCAAACCCAAGAGAAAACATTAGAAGACCTCTGATTTGACCGACCCAGGACTCTGTATCAAAATTCAGTACTTTTGTGGTATTAACTGAATTACTTCAGTACCATTAAATACAATTCTATACCATTCAGAACCAAATTACTACTATAGTACCTATGTACTGGATTAAAATCACTCCACAGTTATTACTGTCAGACTGTAAACACTACACACACTGCAGATTCATACTGGATTATAATCACTCCACAGTTATTACCGTCAGACTGTAAACACTACACACACTGCAGATTCATACTGGATTATAATCACTCCACGGTTATTACCGTCAGACTGTAAACACTACACACACTGCAGATTCATACTGGATTATAATCACTCCACAGTTATTACTGTCAGACTGTACTGGATTATAATCACTCCACCTTTATTACTGTCAAATATCATGTTCATAATTACTTAAAATCCTACATTTAAGTTATTAATAAATAATAATTAAATTCCAACATATATACGACCTGTTTTCTGCTACCAACCTTTTCCAAATGAGGTCCGCAGTGTCAAACTACAGCTCACAAATTCTTAGAAAATATAATTAGCTGTTGTGCGCGACTAAACACTGCACAGGGCAGGCAAAAATGCTCCATCCCCTTCAAACCCTCTGTGCGGTTTACAAGTGCTTTTGTGTTTTCAAAACAGTTTGCAGATTGATTTTCGGATACCCAGTGGAGTCGGCAGAGGCAGAGAAAGTTTTATGAAAATGCCACTAGTCCCTTAACTACTGAGGGGCAACTGGACAGCGTTGTTTAATTGTCTCAGCAGAGGCTGAGCGGTGGACTGTGGAGATGGAGACGCCTGCATTGAACAGCATCAGCAATTTATGCTTGAATGCTGCTGTTGGTTCAGCCTCATAAACAAGGAAAAGAAACGGCCATCCAGTTTCCTCACCATGCACCGCAGAAAGAGCCTCTCCACCAATAAACTCCGGAACCACACAGAAGTGGGAGGGAGGGCATTTATGCAGACAGATGCTTCATTCCTTTTATGCCAAAGGAAAGATTAGAAATCTATCGTAAGCCTGTGTTAGACTACCTGTCAGTGTCAAAAACGGTCAACAACAAACAAAGAGGATTACTTTTATCCTTTTCTGGGCCGCTCTTATTGCTCCGCATTACTTCGGGAAGGACAAAGCAAATGGATACCTGGAGAAAACAAACAAGCCTTGAATTAATCTGCCGTGTATAATGGAATTATTACAAAGGATTTCCCTGGTCTAAACGCGCCGGTAAGCAGCCTGTGATCATGGATTTCATTCACTTTTAAGAAACCGCCAAGAATGGCAGAAGTCTAAGATTGTTAAAATTAATAATAATAATAATAATAATAATAATAATAATAATAATCCAGATTACTGAAACATCATACCAACAGTATGACCAGCACATACTTAGTCCATTGGCCTCTCTGTGCTCTCTCTGTCTGGTGAGGTTTAAGTGAGAGCTGGAAAGATAAAGAGTGGCTCGGGATAACGCTGTGGAAAATTGCACCTGCTTTTGCGGACTAACAGGGCTCCATATCAGAAAATAGGTCCATCTTGTCCATTCCTCTCCAGTCTGAATCAGGGCTGAGTGCAGGACAGGAGGAAACACAGCATGAATCACTTTGATGCTTGGATTGATTCCTCAAACCAACACAAGAAAGACTCCGGTATGGTACCAGTCACCCACCAAAAGAAGAACCAAAGTGTCTGCCAGATGTTCCAAACTTGAACATCTGAACGCGCTTTAAATCTCGCTGCCAATTTTGAGTTCAAACACGGACTAAGTAACATGACCCAGCTCTCTCTTTAGTGTATTTCTTCTTTCTAAGGAGCAAAATGCTGAACAACACTGTTAATCAATAGTAATAAGTAAGCCTGTCTATTTATTTATTCATTTATTTATTCATTCAATCATTGATTCATTGTGACAAATGAAATAAACCACATTGTGTGGTTTATTATACACTCATCATTAAAAAAAACAGTTGTACAAATAGACGAAGGAATCAACCGACAGGAATGAAACTTGGTGGGTAGGTTTGACATAATGAGACCTGGCTGCTGAGGCATCATTAGCAACGACAGGCCTTATGACCCAACAGTCACGATTGCAGACATTCAGCGAGCAGTGATGTCCTCCATGAGTCATCCTGTTAGTGCCAGCACCATTGGCAGACGGCTGCACGACGCAGGACTACATGCATGCAGACCGCTACGACGACTGCCCTTAACACCACGTCAACATCACTAAAGACTGCAATGGTGTCGTGCCAGACTGTCATGAAGTAACTCAGAATGGCAGCGGGTCATCTTCAGTGACGAGTCCCGCTTTTGTCTTGGTGGAGACGACCAACGAATCTGTGTGTGAAGGCAGCGTGGTCAGGACCAAGATGAATGGTTTGCTGTCACACGACCAGAAGGCCTGGTGTCACTCCACCTCCACCCCTATCACACAATCTGCAGGAGCTGTGTGAGAATATTCAAGCTGCATGGGATGGATTATCACAGGACACCATTAGGAACCTCTACAGCTCCATGCCGAGACATCTGGCATGTTGGGTTAGCAAACATGGCGGCCCAACGCCATACCGAGAGACATTACTTCTATATGTGTAGCTCAATAAATATTGCTCATATCATACCACACTTCCTTCTGCGAGCAGCGGTTCTTTTCATGATGAGTGTATATATGTTTCTTATCCTCCCCAGTTAAACTCTTTTGAAAAATGATCAAACTAAACATGTCTCCTGAGTACTGGACATTATTACCTCGCATACAGATTTTGTTATTTAGGGACTTTGTTTATAGAAACGTGTTCATTCATTTTCATGTTGTAGCACTGTGTGTTCAACAACAGTAAGACAATATGTTTTTGAGAATATTTATAGTCTCCAAAATGCCCACCTACATGTAAGTAAACTTATTTTTCATATGGATTTTTCAGTTTTTAGTGACAGATCTTATAATGAGATTATCAGGCAAATTTTATTTGACGTATTTTAAGAACTGCAATAAAAAACACCAAAAGAGTTGTTTTATTAAGACCCTTTTGTAAACATGTTTTTCCGTTAGCCAATCAGCTATATGTCACCGAACACGTTCTAACTTTCAGTCATCTCTAATCTTCCACAGTTTTTCACCCAACTCATGATTCTAGGTGAACAATGTTCTATTGGTTTGTTGTTGCGCTGAATATGAAAGTATATCTGGTCTTTGCCCTGAAGGTCTGGGGTGACCTAAGAGATGATCTCTCAAATCAATATGCTGCAAATCAAGCATTCTAAAACGCCAGACCAGAAGAATAGCATGAATATACTATTGGACGAAGGTAGATGGATTTTATAGCACTAGAGGATCATCAGTCAGATTGGAAAGGGTACAGAAGTCATGGCATTTCACTGAGTCCCTACTCCCTCCCAAAAAGGGAACATGCAACTTTCTTTGAAAACTGCTAAAATGTCCGTCATGAATCATTTCCAGTCAGTGTGCTTCAAAGGTCTGCTGAGAAAAAAACAAAACAAGATGAAGAAGAAAAGGCCACGAGGCCATGCGGCGAAAAAACAGTGTCCCCTGGTTGTACCTTTCTCTTATCTCGGAACACTGCTAGTTGCCACAGGTTGTGTGAGATAAAACCAGCAGAAATAAAATCTTGTTTAACAGCGAATGTTTGACCGTAACCCTGAAACAACCTGGTACACAAGGGACAAAGAAATGGCATATGAGTAAAAGTGTGCGGAACTATTAAGAGCGTTGCTGCAGAGCAAACAACATGGATCCGTTTCAAAAAGCAGGAAGAAAGTAATACTTAACTCTACCATTCCCGAATTCAATCGGTATCATGGCTTCAATCACGAAACCTGAACCTTTTTCTTTCTCATTGTGAATCCGCCGGTGCTAAAAAATGAGGTCAACGTCGCCTGACTTCCAAGGAGAGGCAACACGACAGCCAGCGGCCAGTGACCAACACACCTTTCCACGAGGGCCAGGAAAAATAAAACATATATTCCGGCACGGAGCTCCGGGGTCGATGAAGGGAAGCTATTTGCGAGGAGGGACAGTATCCTATTTGGGGAACAAGATTAGGCCGTGTAGTGGAGATGATGAAGTCCGTCATGCAGCAGTGGCTGCATCATGAGGGCTGATGGTAAACAGTAGCGTTCCAGTACATCTTAGCTCTGGCAGCTGTCCTCCCACTCACACGATGACTTTCTTATTGGCAGGACTATGAGAGAATCCAACATACAAGAGAGCAGAAAAAAAAAAACAGCTCTGCAATACCTGAACTGCTGTGCCTTGGATGTTTATGTTATTAAACCAGATGTACCATGCCTTTGATTCCGCACTGTAATTTTCTAAATAGCACAGATGTGAAAACAGGCAGGGGAAACTAGATCAGGGTCAGGAATGCAAATGTTAAGCGCCAAAACCTGCATCTCGTATGAAAATGGTAGTTAAGCAATACCTACATGGATGAACCGTGCTTCGTAGGAAGCTCCGTCAACTGGAAAGTCACTGGTCTGTCTTTGCATACAGCATAACTGTGTTAACGTCAAAAAGAATGTTGTATGAGTATGAGTTATTTCCATGTCACTATCAGAGGAAAAAGCATAAAGCATGCTGAACAGAACCTTACACAGAAGCCTCAACAGCTAAAACAGCAGGGATGTTTTTTCACAGCCATAACGTGCAGTCTTGGTCGCATGTTGGTGGCATTTTCTGCTGGAGACATGTCAGTAAGCTAGAACATTTACATCAGTCTTCTGGTACGAACATCTAAACATCAAATGCTGTGAACATGTAGTTTTTAATGTATGTCGTGACAGCTGTATTTATCAATCCACTACAACTCTTGTGGGTCAGCTGTGTAACGTTAGCCTAGGCCTACGATAAAAATTGTCATCGAGTTTTTATTACAAACATGCATCATAAGGGAGAACGTAGAATACAGTGCTTTAATAAATCAGTTCTTAATCACAAATTAAAAAGTTGTCGTTACCATTACAGGAAAAAAACAAAATCACCTTGGTTTAACCACTTTGACATGCTGATTATGGGTCTCTTTTTACTTTATATAGTTAATAGTTCTTTTTTTTTTTTTAGAAGAAGGTTTTTTTTATAAGTGTTACCTATTAATATTATATTTGTAATGAATATTAACATTATTATTGTTGTTATTTTCATTACTTTATATTTTTACATTGCATTTAATTGTTGATTCTATTACTATGACTGGTAGTGGTGGTGGTGGAAAGTTGATTTTCAATAAATCAATGAATAAATACGAGTAGCCCAAATAATACATTAATTACGTACCGTATATTGATTCTCGTATTTTAGCCTAATATTACACGGTTTGTGAGTTTTTGCACGTTTCCCGTTGTGAAAGTCGGACCAAACACATTTTAAAACTATGGTAGTTCAAACTATAGTGGTTCAAACCAACATGGTTCAAACTACTGAGGTACGAACAAGGTAGGACAGTTTCAGGAAACGGTTGTACGTCAGATGTTAGTATCTTGGTTGTCTGGCTCTGCCTTTGCCCTTCTGTTATGTTTGCCCTGTTTTTGCTGCTGAGCCTCGTTCTCCCAATAAATCAGACTTGACTTTTAGCTCCGCTCGCATCGAGTTACGTCTGTTAATCTTTCCATCAGCATATACACTTACTTGATAGGGCATTCAAATGAGGCGTCTGTATGTTGAGATACAAGAGGAAGTGACCTTTCTATTATCTTTTTGATGCTGAACCACAAATACAGTCAGGAAACAAACTGATACAGCGTCATATGTTGATGTCAGATGTTAGATCACAAACATCTAAAACATAAATCACTAAATCAGACAAACCACAGGCGCGCCATATGCCAAGGAACAGGTTTACACATATACTTCTTATGAATATAAATACATATAAATATGTATGCCAGTATAATTCAGAGATATGTATTCACATGTATATATCGTCGCTGTCCAATGAAAAACATGTATCTCAATTTTTGCCGATTTTTACTTTTATCCATTGTTTAAACACATGAACTGCTGTTTACACTGTGTGAAAATTTTATGATGAATGGTCCAACAGAAATGACCCAAAATTGCTTGGTAAAAAGTCTGGTTCCATTGACTTACATAAAAATTTAATCAGCTTTTTGTCCTCTCATGTAAAGTTGCCATTTTGGAGGTACCTACATATAAGTACATATGGTTTAATATGACTACATATATGTCAATATATTAGCATATATCTAAAGACTATAAAATGAGATAAGGTCCTGTCTGAAGTAATGGAAGCTCCCTCATTCATATACCATACATAGACTAATTATACAATACCCCGCCCTTTATCCCACACAGCCCTTTTACCATCTTACATTGTGGTTTTTACTGTTTACAGTGTTTGCCACTTTCCTACCTCTAGTCACTTTAACCTGAATTGAACTTTCATTTCATTTATACTACTTATCACTATGCAAAGGCGAGTTGGCTCCGAGACTAAGATAACGATATGATTTCTTATGCTTCTGTTATCATGTATATAGCATCACAGGAGGAACAGTGGAAGAACCTGCATCTACAAAGGTCTGATGTTTCTAAGAAGGAAATAAATAGCATAAAAATTTATTTTTTAATTGTCACTTTAATCCATCGCATACACTACACATATGTTCTGGATGTGAAGAAATATACGTATTTATATTTTTGCCCCATATGGGACAGGTCATCTTTTATGCTAGCTGCATGTGCAAAGCAAAATGAGCAGTATCTAAAATTTATAGTTTTCAATTTTCCAAAATTAACAAAGTTATCTGTGTATTTTGCTGCAGAGATATCTAACGGAGTTAGCATGCTAACCAGCTAGCCCAGGCTCATCCCGTCTCGTAATACGTCTTTGTACATGAAGAGGTGATAGTGAGTGACTCTAGCGCTGCAGGACTGGAATCAGTCCAATATCAGAGGATGAAGAAGTAGCCCCGCTGCCCCGACGGCGTATTCTAACCTCTTTTCAATCATGTTGAAGGTGCTGCTGCTCTAGGTTAGATCATTAAGGGGCAGATAGCCAATGAAAGGGGCAGTAAACACAACAACGATGGCTGAAGAAATGGGCGAGTGACCGCCGCCGCTGCCTCTGCCCGCTCTCTCCTACGTAAGAGCTGGAAACTTTCTTGGAGAGTAAAGGGGGGAAGTTTGATGCTGAACTTGAACTTGAACTAAAATAGTAAGGAGTGAGGAAGGTGGAGGAGGGACTGTGCATTTTCCGGAGGCATGCTGCTCCCTATAGTTTGAAGCAGGAATTTGACAGGTTGTGTCATCCTACACGTTGCTTTCCATTGCTACAGTTTTCTCCCCGTAACAGTACAAAACACATGTATTTCTAGGTGTGGATACTGTTTGTTTAACTCTGTGGATGTTGGAATAGCAAAAATACTACATCCCTAAAAACTGGACCATCTCTCCTCCCAAAACAAACAATGCATGCACAGGCTTCAGCTTTACTGTTGCGATTCAATACCCATCAGTGAGTATTAACGTTGCTGTCTTTCTGCTTTCGCCGACCTCTGAGAGGAAACTCTGAGCCAAGTCCTGAGCTGTCCGTGGTGCTGTTTCAGCAGCTCCTGATTAGGCCTTGAATAGTCTGATAAACACTGGAAAGCACTGCAGCTTAGGCTTGCTTTATGCACCTGCAGGTTCACTCTGCATTCCACAGAGATCTTCTCCTCATGTGTCATGGCCTTTCTGATCTTTATTTTCATGTGCGGTGTTCTTCTCCAGCAGAGGCTCCAGGAGTGTGCTGCGGTGAGCGCTGCGGTGGCCAGAACAGCAGGAGTTAGCCAGGCGCTTTTGTCTGGCTGCAGTGCTTTTCTTAGGGCCCTGCAGCAGCTCTGCCGGAGAGGGAGCATAATGTTACAGGTAAACTCTGGGCCTACTGACTTCGCTCGGCTCTCTGAACTCCCTCTCGCCCACAGTGCCGCCCCGGGCTACAATCCTGCTCCGTGGGTAGCCTGGCTTAGTCCAACATACCTTGGAAAATCAGACTGTGCACACACAGTCATGCACATGTGCAGAACAATGCATGCCTACAGTGCCTTATTGTGCGATAGGACCGCACAATGCAGCGGTTGTTACACTGGTCTGGGTAATATGCATAGGGGTTGACTGAGATGTACTTTTCAGGGTAGATACTGCTTATTAATAGACAAGGAGACTGTTCCAATTGATCATATGTCTGAAAAACAAATACTGTGACATATCATGAAAATATATTCATCATCAAAAGAATAGCTGCACCCAGAAGGAAGTGTGGGATTGCAGTGCTGTTGGGAAGGAAGATAAAGGTCACCAGGAACAATAAATGATGATAATTTTAGACTGATATGAGCAATATTTATTGAACTACACATACAGAAGTAGTGTCTCTCAGTATGGCGTCGAGCCGCCATGTTTGCTAACCCAACATGCCAGACGTCTCAGCATGGAGTTGTAGAGGTTCCTAATGGTGTCCTGTGATAATCTATCACATGCAGCTTGAATATTCTCACACAGTTCCTGCAGATGGTGCGGTAGGGGTGGAGGTAGAGTGACACCAGGCCTTCTGGACGAGTGACATGTGACAACAAACCGTTCATCTTGGCGCTGACCACGGTGCCTCCACACACGGATTCGTTGGTCGTCTCCACCAAGACAAAAGCAGGACTCATCACTGAAGATGACCCGCTGCCATTCTGAGTCACTCCATGACTGTCTGGCACGACACCATTGCAGTCTTTGGTGATGTTGACGTGGTATTAAGGACAGTCGTCGTAGCGGTCTGCATGCATGTAGTTTTGAGTGGTGCAGCCGTCTGTCAATGGTGCTGGCACTAACAGGATGACTCACTGCTCGCTGAATGTCCCCGATCATGGTCATTGGGTCACTTAGGAACAGTACTAAAGCTTGTCCTTGCTTACGTCTCATATGCGGTAGAGTGTGAAACTTGAATCATTGGCATGTCTCATGAAGTCAAACCTACCCACCAAGTTTCATTCCTGTCGGTTGATTCCTTCTGGGTGCAGCTATTTTCTGATGATGAGTGTAAATATTATAACACCTCCATATGAAGTTGATATTCACCTACTGTTTAATTCTCCCTCCAGCTTTCTTTATAGCTAGCATGATAACAAGCTATATTCATAAAATACCGCTATGTTATATTTTTCCCCAATATTGTTCAGCCCTACTGCAATATGCATGACTTTTTATGTAGCAAAAAGATAAATGTTCCCAGGTGACACAGTGTGGGTATGGCACCTGATGGAGGCAAAGAGAATTTCAGATTAGTTCCAAATTATCCCTTCATGCCAAAGGGAGAATGCCAACTGTCACGCGCATCCATGACAAGTGATAATTGCCGCTATAGCATTGCCATAAAACCAGCGCAACAAAAAGCAGCACAATGTTCCAATCTCATTAACACTGGTGTGCAGGTATTTGTCCCGCACAGGCAGGGCAGACCACACTCCACTACAGCTAATTAGAGTGGGGACTTGGGACCATAAGCTACTGCGGAGGAGCTCCACCAGCAGCTGCTCAGCACCTACACCATTTCCCAACTCCCTTTACACCTCGATATATACTTGTAAAATTATTTAACAAGCCATTTCTCACAACGACAGGCTGTTTCTATTACTTACTTCCTGTCATTTCAGTCTAAACTGCGTTAACGCCTGGGTTTATATTCAGCTCTACAAGCAAAGCGAACGGTATCCTTTTATTGATTCTTTGAAGACGTGCTTATGCTATGCTGAATCAGACAGACGACTGAGGGAGGTATTATTTAAGCACTGGTGTAAGGCAGCGGACCTGATGTACTGAGACTTTTGTGCCAGTTTCAGGCATGAATCAGTCACATTCTGGCCATGTACAAAGCTGGCACACAGGCCTAAACATGCAGGGGGTATGGTAAAACGCAAAGTCCGCTTTCCGTCCTCATGCATATGCATTTGAGGGAGCTCTGGAAACAGCATGAAAGGATTGAGGAAGAAAAGTGGGCGGATACAGCAGAAATATGGATGAGTATATATTCCGCTCTACTGTCTTAAGTCAGACTTAAAAAAAAATACAGATTTTAAGCCCGATTTGGTCAGAGCCAACTAAATTTCACGATCGGGCCAAATTTCAGGTTCCGTCGTTTGCCGTGCAGTGTGAGAGGGGAAGCGATGTCCAGTTACCTGCCCGAGCGAGCTCTGGTTGAGCAGTCGGATGAATTTCTGGCTCGTCAGAAGTTTTGATCGCTTGTCTCACAGTTTGAGCAGCTTCAGGAGTCGATCTCTCAAAGTCGGACCCAAAACCACATACAAGTCACACATACAGTCACAACTATGGCTCCTACCCAGCTGCGCACACATAAACGCAGGCCAAGTAAGGTAGTAAGGTTAGCAGAGCTGCTGTAGCGTAGTTGCTTTGTCAGTGGCTGAATCCTAAATGCCCTCCTCCTTCCTATGTAGTGCACTTGGCTGTGTATTAGACATATGATGCACTGCTGGTTGCAGGAGCCACTTATCCTACGTAGTGCACTACTTGGGGAGCAGGGAGACATTTGAGCCTCAGCCAGTGTTTTTGCTCGGGACTCGGATGCACAGCGTGTTGTTTTGAATGAAACAGCTTTATTAGAAATTGTCTGTAGACAGAGCTGAGCTGAGGTGAGCTGTCTGTATGGACTGTGTGAGCGGTGTGAGCACCCATGTCGCATCATGTGAGTCGGACGGAGCGTGTTCGCACAGTGTGAGTACATACATCACAGGTTTTCCCTGTACACAGTGGGAGATTCAAACAGTGTGAGCTCTGAGCAAACACACAGTGTATGCCTGGCTTTAAAGGTGCATTAGAATGTATTTATTCAGTGTTTTAAACTGTCCTCTGACGTTCTACGTAGAAGGTATGTGACTTCGTTCGGCGTGAAAAATGGACAGATGTGTTTTGTACACCCATTTACACACTGTGATTTGGTACTAGAATGAAACGAGCTGTTTTCCGTATTTTGGTGAGCTCATGAATAATCTGACGAGCTCTGCTCTAACTAGTTAGGTTATAACGAGACACCGTGACGATCACAAACACGCAACATGTGGAAATAGACACAGACAGGAAAGTAAAATTAACCTCTGTGAAAATAAACTCGGTCATCACTTTCCAATCAACAGGCATAGCTTATGTTCATTTTCTGGTTTCAACCGTCAATAAGTGGATAAACCACACAGCATGGCTGCTGCTTGAAGTTGTGGCTAAGAATACGCTAATAAAGGCGGAGCTGCTCCTCTCCTCAGTCTCTTCAGGGTCTAACGCTGAGCAGAGGTGCTACAGTTTGTCCAAGAGTTGGGGAAATTGTCCGGCGTGAAATGTGCAGACTGCAGGATTGAAGTTGTTCAGGATCCTGTTAAAGATGTGGGAGCTGAAGTTCCTCTTCTCCAGCTTGTTTGGTTGATTTCCCGCTCCACCTTAAATTGGGCTGCAGTTACATTCAGGTGCCTGTACAGATGATAATGAGTCTGTTCCTTAACAGGTTAGGACCTCTGTACAGTTCGTACAGGCAGCCGAATGCTTTTTGTTTTATGTGGTATTATTTAGGATTGCTTGTTCAGGTTGTCAAATATGCTACTTGTTTGTTTGTTAAATGTCTGAGTACTACGCAAAAAGCAACAATAATCCTGGAGAGAAAATAAAAGAAAGAATATTTAGCTTGTAATAAGCTCAAAAAGACAAACGTATTATTTCAAGCAAAAGCGTTTATTTTTTGCATTGATTGTATGAAGTTGTCATACTGTTAAAGGCATGTCTGTTGTTATATGCGTGGATATGGGGGGCTTTATTAGACCTGTCTCAATCATAATGAATATTAGCTGACGATTAATTACCAAGTAAAAATTATAATTTATAATTAAATCATTACTTTTTTTTTGGTTCACTGTTAGCAACTCTTCACAAAGTATTCACAGTTCTGCGATGTCCGTGACCTCCCAGCTAACAAACAAACGTTTCTCATCACTGCCCTCTTACAGGTATTACAGCGCCAGGTAGATGTTTGAGCTTTTGTTGCTTTTGTAAGACCCCTGATGTGTTTTAAGGGAGCTTCTCATCAAGAAAGCATTTTTTTTAAATGAGAGAAAAAACAAAATAAAAAAATAGCACAACCAAACAAGAGTTGGCATTACTTTCACTCCCAGCGAGTAAAGGGAGGACATTTGATGCTGAACTCATAATGATTCTTCATACTGAGTAAAGGGAGGAGAAGGGACTGTGTGGAGTATGAATTCACAGATTGCAACATCTTACATATTGCTCCTTTAATAAACAGCATGTTCATGTATTTGTCTCAACTCAGGTATAGAAAACTCACCCAATGCCAAAAACAGGGTAACAGAATTGCAACTATAATTGCAAACTGTAATCTGTGAAAATATAATCAGGTGTTTATATACAATAATAATCATGACAGGTACATGTATTATGTTGCCAAAATGATTAAAAACAAAATATTGGGCAAATAAACAAACAAACAAAGCAAACACCATCGACTGTGTTCCTACATGCAGGTCATTGCTTTTAAATCACCTCTAAGCACACAAAGTTCTACTGCTGCACCTTATCACATCTCCCCGCTAAAATCGAATTTGATTTGTTTGAATTCCACCAAGCGCCGGGCTTCCTGAATCGAGAGCACGTTGTGCATACTCGGCATGGCATCTGATTCACAATCCAGCATGTCTGCTCCACCTGCGGGCCGGCGGCTTATGAGGAATGAGTCCAACTGAATTACTTCTGCCCCGTGAAGCCATCGCCTAAAGGATGAATCCCCCCTCGTAGTCAGGGTCCGGAATACGATTTTCCTGAATGGGCGAATTACCGTGCTGACAGGTTGCTCACCGCCGAGCCTCTCCTGGCTGAACTAATGGACCTAATCTGCGGTGTAAAGGTCAAGTCAGGGAGGATTACAGTGTACTCCTGAACTGACAAGCTGACCTTATCATGACTAATGTCCCCGCAAAGGACTCCGCTATCATCGCCTGGCTCAAACGGCATACTTTAAGTTTGGCTCTCGCAGCAGTGGAGAGGGGGAAAAGTGCTTAACGATGACTTTGCTGGAGAGAGCAAATCTCCTAAGCTAAGCGTTCTTCCTGCTCATCTGCTCATCCTAACACTCACCGGAGGCTTCAAGCTGTCCCTGGGGACTGTGTGTCTTCATAGCGAGTGCGACCAGCTATAAGCGGAAATCAAAGAACTGCTCGCCATCTGATGATGAGAAATTCTGTGTTTGACGGTATGCTGGGTTCCTTGCCCATGCACCTGGGTTCATGTAGGCTAAGCAGAAGGGGCATCACGTAATCGTCTCAAACAGCCTCAAGTTCTTAAGTCATTTCAAACTGACTTGCTTACGGGTTCTGCTGCTGTATGACACAGCATTACCTATAAAACTGGACAAGAGTAGGGATGTGTGTGTCAGTGCCTGAATCAGTTCAACATTAAAATGATGGCTGATAGTTACAACCAATAACCTGATGTGCTATTATTGTTCTTCCAGACCCCACAGTGCTCCGCTCCGCTGCTACGAGTTCCCCTGAAACGGCTGCCCATAGTCTGTGATCTACCTAACTGATGTAGTGACTGAAAACCAGTGTATTTAGGTTTATTAAAGCTTTCACTTTTCTTTTTATAACTGGTTATTATTCTTCAACATATTTCAGCTGTGATGCAGCTTAGCATGCAGCTTGTAGACCTGGATAGCTGAAATGATATGGAGATAAGTTTAATAGTTATGTTTCTATTAGGGATGCGCCGAATGTTCGGCAACCGAAATTAATCGGCCGGAAATGGCGAAAAAAATAAATAAATTTGGTGTTGGAATAAGTGAAAAGGCAGAACAATTTGTACCAAACAATGCCATTTTAATGGCACTGTTACCTTTTTCTAGTTCCCGGATGTAGACGTGAACCAGAGCGGAACTTTTTCTCCTTAGCTGCACCACTAGCACCAAACATGTACACTTTATGAATGTGGATTTAAACCTTCACGTCTATGTTATAAAGTGTTTATGTAAGATGTTATGAATGTGTTATGCAGACACCCTTCAAGTAAAGCGTTATCGTTAAGTCTTGGGGTGACACGCAATGTCATAGCAGGCAGACGTTTTTCTACTGTGCATCAGTATGACTTCTAATTTAGTACCAGGTTCATTACCGAGCTTAAACATTGTTAGGCCAGAATACACCAACAGGACAAACATGAACATTCTAACGTTCACTTGTCATGTGTTCAGAAACTTACAGGAGCAGAGCTCAAGTAAAATGAGTCTCACTGCAGTCAAAAAAGAATATGGCACACCAACCAAACGTTTTGAGTTTGTTCATGTTTGTTCGTGTTCGTTCCACCGGTAGTTGTTATAGTCAATTCCGTATCCATCTCCTTCTCAGCATAATTGTTGGGAATGGCTGTAGATCTGCTGACTAATGGATAATATACACATAAAGAAGAATAAAGGTTGTGTTTTCGCCATTGCCCTCAGAAATTCCATATACGTGTATCTCTAGATATTAAGTTGCATGCAAAATTCAGACTTATTTCAGATTTATTATGTGACAAGTTTCACTTTTGAAGAAGCAAACCATCAGCCACAACTGGAAAAAACTGGAAAACTGAACAAATTTGATTTTGGGCTATTTCACATCATCACCACACAGTCGTTTGCTATTCATTTCAGCTGTATTAATCACTGTAGGGTTTACCTGAGAACACAGTGTAAACGGCACAATGTTGTCTGTTCTCTCAAAGTGCTTTTCTTCTTCTAAAGCCATCACCAGCCCTGGTGTTTCACAGCTCTGCAAACTTCCTCTGCTCCACCGCATCTGATTCAAGTCACAAAAGCCCTGATAATTAGCTGAGGAGATCAATCATGCGTGTTAGAGCTGGGGAAACTCTCGATAGTGCTGTGCTGTGCTGCGCCCTTCTAAGAACAGAGCGGGAAGCTTCCCGTCTATGCCATAAAAGCAAGTGCACTCAAATGTCAGGGAGGGTACGGTGGCAGGTTAAGTAACGTGTACCTCACCGCTGAAGCACGGCAAACTCAAGCCCACGGCACAGCTCCCGCGTTTACCTGGCTCGGACAGAGGCAGGATCCTGTGTATAATGGAAATGTCAGAAGTGGTGTTTTGAGCTCCAGTCACGCGCCCCTCCCACAGAGCGGAGGAGTACGACAAGGAGTGTCATAACCACACTCGTCAAGCTGGAGCAAACCATGCTTGGCAGTGCCCCTGCCTTTGCCTCTGTAAACAATCTCCAACAATGTGAGGGAGCATGCGGAAACCGCAACCACCCACTGTTAGGACCGCACGGGGGTAGGAACGACTTGCCTCCCGCTGCACGGAATGCTTCCTCTCTCGGAAACCTCGCGCAGAAGCCTTCTCGTTTAGAAGGTGAAGGTGGAAAAACAAGATAGAGAGAGATAATGAGGCGAGGTCGGGAAGTGTCAAGGTCAATGTACTCTAATATTTGTGTTTAGAGATGAAGACAGCTGAAAATGACAGTAACAGCACCGAGCGAAATCTGAGAACTCACGGTTATTACTGGTGAAAGCAGAAGTACGCTGCAGTTATATAACATTAATTATTTCTCACTCCTCGCTCTTTGAAGGATGTCGGCAGTGCATATTCTAAACTTTCAGTCACTGCTGTCTACGTTTGTGACTATTTTATTATTTGAACTTGATGAAAAGTTATTTTTGTGCATGCAGACGTCTAGTTTCAAGGAAAGGAAAACACACCTCGGGCATGTTTCTCTCATTTTGCCATATTAAAGCACACAGAAAATGTCAGAGCTGCTTGGAAATAAACTCCATAAATATAAATAATTGTGTGTAACATAACAGTATTGGTAATTATGTTTCAATAGTCATATCAACAGTCATATTTCTCGACTCCTTACGATCCAAAAAGCATGATTCCAGAGATGGTCAATAATGTAGACAGTCCCTCAATCACCATGTTTGAGATGTGTTTGGTATGTGTTAGGCCTGTGCCACTAACAGACTCCTCTTATTCACAGCCCACAGTTAAACCAGCTTCATTTGTTTAATCTTTAATTTGGCAAAAATTGAGTTTGATTCAGAGTCAGGAGCCATCTCAAAACTGCTGCTGTTGCTATTCTCGGTTGCATGACATCAGATATTGACAATAATGGGATGAAAATCGAGCCAACGTTGACTAATGGCTGATGACGTCGTGCATAAAACAGCGAGAGGAGGGAATACTTTACAACAAGCGGCTTTAACAATACATGACGAGGCCAACTCCAAATGACACAGGTCGGTAGAGCGTGATGTGCCCTTTGCTAGCCTTTAGGGAATTGGAGGTCGATGGTGGGTTAAAGTGCCAAAAATAATAATAAACGACTTCAAACTTTAAAGGATGATAGGGTGATATGCCCCCGTCCAAGGACACATGACTGGTAGTCTTCGGGAAACCAGATAATGATGTTCAGTATCGGATCTTTGATCTGTAGATTGGCAGAGCAATGTCGGAATGAAGTCTTGAATTAAACCACAGGAGAAGGGAATGCTTCAAGCATGACGTCCCCTGTCCAACGTCCCCTGGGTCGCACTACTAGCCCTCAGGACACAGAGATACAGACCTGAAACCGCAAGGCTTCTCATCTGTCGTCCTCTCTGAGACACTGATGTTATTAATGTGATCGCCACGTGGTCAGAGGCTCGTCTGTGCAACCCCTAGCTACTGTAATATAATCATTATTATGGTCCGCATTGCTTTGCAATATATTGTTATCTGATGGTATACTGTTCTTTCTCTTCTTCTTTTTCATCTTATTTTTCTTCTTCTTTATCGTTTTCTTCTTCTTTATCGATTTTTCTTCTTTATCTTTTTCTTCTTCTCCTTTTTTTTCTTCTTCTTCTGCTTCTTGGTACACAATTTTTTGTCTGCTTGGAATGGTGCACAACTTTTTTCCGGATTTTTTTTTTTTCCATTAAGAATGAATGGGATGGAAAAGTGCACACCTATCTACTGTACTTCTGCTCAACCCAGAGACACCATTTCTGATACACCATCTCAGGGCAGAACCCCAAGCACAAATTCAATGTTGGTTGACCTGCACTCGTCTGTTTGTCTTTTTTTATCCATCCCTCTTTCCTCCCATAGAGTCCCATACATTTTCACTCTCATTCAAACCCTATTGTCTCCTTTAACCTACAGCCACGAAACTGCATGCACTCACTCACTTGGACTGATCCCCAAACTCTAATCCACAGACTTACTGACCCGCACTCCTCTATATGTTGTTTATTCATCCCTTGTTCTCCCATAGCAAACACAGCCTAGCAGGAAGTGGGAACCATTTAAACTGCACAACATTCCGTGTTTCCTTCAGGGAATGCACTATTCTAGTTCGGTATGTCTGTTTCCAGGAACAACATTGATAACGTGCCCAGATACAGTAGCACTGGTTCTGAAATACTACAACAACAACAACAACAACTACTACTACTACTACTACTACTATTACTACTACTAATATTAATAACAATAATAATAATAATAATAATAATAATAATAATGGAAACAGCACTTGATTTGTAATTCTGAGACTGTTCCTAACTCTGAAGTGGAAACACAGTGATAACATGCGAAATCCAAATGGAAGACTATATTAGCGCAATTCACTGTTGTGGTTTGTGTCTTTAATTTGGCCACAAAAACTATATTTAATGTAGGAAGAAAGAATGCATGTACAAATCGGTGGTGTCTGCAACCATTTAGCTTAGCCTGATTGTCCTAAGAGTCCGTGTAGGCATGACAATATTTTTCCCAAGACCACCAAAGCTGGTCCTAGATATACACCTACCTTTGGAGTCTAGTTGCAAAGACCATCTGCCACACCAGCTTCAGCTAATTAACTTCTTCAGAGGTCTATGATTATGTTATGTAAGGGAGGGATTAAGGGCACATTAGCAGGTTGGAACTAAACTCTGCAGGAAAGTAATCTCCAGGTGGAGAACAGATGACCACCTTAAATGTACCACGGGAACCTGTCTCATAGGTGCAGTTCAGCAACTACATTTCTACATCTCATTTATATTAGGTACAATAAATGTGGCTTAATTAATGTAGAACATCACGTCATACCACATCTGTAAAAACTGAATTATGTTCACATGTGGGAATTTAAGTGTCTTTACGGGTCCCATTAAATTAATCAATACAGGAACAATGTATTTTATCATCACTGTGGTTTGTAAAATGTGGCATCTCAGCTAATCGCTAGCAAAGCAAAAGCCTAGCACATGCGTTAAAACAGAGGACACGGGTGCAGTTGTTGCTTGCCTGCCGATTCACAGAGTCTCCATTAGCCAATTGACTTCGGCTGATCTCAGATGTGCATGTACAAATGTGCGGTTTAAACAGACTTCAGCACCATGCAAGTCTGTGACAGACAGAAATTATAGCTCAATCCTTGATTCAGGCACAGCCTGCAATTGCCATCAGGGACTATGAAAGTCAGCAATTAGACACACACATTTTGGTGATTAGCTGGGGCTCAACAGCCTGGCAATCATGTCACAATGAATTCTGTCAAACTCTGGGGCTTCCTCCGTTGTCTCTCACATTAAAGAGGCTCGCCTTCACAGTTCTGAAGCACTCCCAGTCTCTCCTCGAGCAGCTGCCGCAACTGTAAGCCCAGCTTTTCGGCCACGTACTCGTCATTAAGTGCAGCTCTGTGAATTGTACAGTGAATTTGTTATATGTGGAACTCGTTTAATTAGCTAATGTTAATTACTCCACGCCTCTACTGAGGGCACTGCATGACAGCGTTGAGCTGCACATCTATAGACGTCTCTACAAGCAATTCCTGACTCAGCTGATACGCTGTTGGTTGAAATGTCAAAATCATTTCTGTGGTGGAAAATCATTCCCTAATTACATGCCTTTTTCAAACATTTGAGCAATACAGTTGAACTAAGGTTATTCTTTCAGCAGTGGCATTTTAGCTGGCTCTCCTCTTTGGGATAATAACACAATTACTTCAAGGTAAGGCACGGTCCAGGTAAAATGATCAAAATTCCATTCCTGTAGGCCCCTTTGTGCTTGCATTTTGGCTTTCATTAATTCCCACATGCTAGGTACGTCTCTGCAAGGGATGTGAAGGTGTGAAGGAAATTATACAGGCTCATTTTGGCTTCACCGCTGCAACCGACTCTGAACAGATGTGATCCAATTTTGGTGAGACAAAAGGTTTTAGGGGTGTAAAAAAAAGACTGTTTGGCTTGTAGGTAATGGAACCGTTTGAGATGGGCCTGATTAACTTGTAAATAGCTGTCTATTACACGGGCACTTGCAAAAGTTGGGCCGAAGATAACCACTGAAATAATGAAGATGTTTTCTTTAGTGCACAACCAGGGACCACTACAAACCTGGATTCATTTGTTGTCAAGCTGAATGGCTCGATTTAAAGGTATAAGGGGGTAGCAAAGCCCTCTAAACGGCTTAATGGTATTACTGCTGTCAAAAACCCAACCTTACATCTCCTTTAGCACGCAAAGTTTCACAAAGGGAGCCAAACCTGGTGGACAGCTCTCGAAAGAACAGCAAGTGCAACTGTAACAATTAAAAAAGTAGATTCCTACAGCTCAACTCCATGCTGCTTTAAGCCGAACCCGGAGCTTGTCAACCCACAAATCAAGCAAGGTACACCTCGCCGGTCTGCTAGCAGGCAAATCCACTGCACTGCATGTGAAAGAATGGAGATCTGTGTCCTCCAGCCTTGACAGGACTCCTCAATAGAAGGACTGCACTAGGATTGACAGTAAGTGCAGTCATAATGGCCACTGTTTGCAGAGCTTGTGTGCCAGACTGCTCATACACTCTGGCTCCATCCGAATCCCCTGGAATGAGCCGGGACCGACAACGGCCTTTTCTCTACCGCAGAAATTAGTGGGTGAACCCGGTTATCTGGGCGGTAATCTCACCTGTCTGCTCATCAACAATCCCTCTTTCCTTCTTTTCTTCCAGCAAACAGAAAAGCACACTGCCAAAGCACAGATTGGCATCAATCGTGTTTGACTCTTTGACATTCACAAGGGGATCAAGTTGTTATTCCAGCAATCTTCATGTTGACTGGCTGCTGGAATCTCGTCCTAAACCAGTGACGACTGCAGTTTCTGTACCGCAGCCATGCTTGTAATACACTGTTGTGGCTATCACTGAAGCCTTTTACAGCGGCCCAACGATTAATCGCTTTTACATCAAAACCATAAATTGATTAATTAAAAGAGTGCAATATTCAAAATGCAAGAGCTGAGTGATGTTAATACAGTCAACACCATCAACAACATTGTCTTAATGAGTTTCAAGTGAGGAGATCTGACTTAATAACATAGCTGATGAACTGCCCAGAGACCTTGGCGAGTAAAATGATCTTACCCACATATATCTAGTTGATATGTCTTAATTATCTCATATTTTGAGATTGTTGTAAGCTAATTTTAAGACCATTTAACTTATTTCCAGGCATGTTTTACTAATTCCAAGTGATTTCAGCAAACCAAACGTTCTCACTAAAATTTCACTTAAAATTTTACAAACAATCCAAATGATCTACCAGTAGAATGAGAACATTTGGCTTACTAAAAGCACTTAAAACCAGTAAAAATGTCTGGGAACAAGTTAAATAATCTAAAAATCAGTTTACAACAATCTCAAAATGAGAGTTTCAAATATATCTACCAGATATAAGATAATTCTAATCTACTTGCCAAGATTTGCAGTGTGTTTGTAGGTGTTAGACCAGTCGGAAGTGACCCATGTATTCTGTGTTCATGAACTCATAACCAAAACTAAATGACAGATGATTAGAAAAGCCTCAGGCCAGAAAAAGTGGATATGCTGGTTTACTTGAGGGGAAAAAAGGCCTTGACCTTCAATTACAAAAACAACCAACGTTTAATTATACAATGTTGACCAGACTGGTACACTGTATTGACTATATGACCACTATATGACCAAAACGACAATTAAAGATATCTTCCCCAAATCGTTCAGCCCTACTAGCTACTCATGACAAGCAGCATCATCCGAATCAAAACAGCAATTTCATCATGTCAAACCTTCTACATTTCTACCCCCGATGCCCTTCCAAGGGCAACACTGACGTACAACACTAAAAACTATATGATCCCAAATGTCTGCATCTTCTAAGCTCCTGTTTCTTATTACCGAGGACCAAGCACACATGCAATTACATGCGAGTCTGACAATATCAGCAGCATTTACATATATCATCAGAGTATTATCATCAGTTTTGCTCCTAAGAGTGCTGTAAATGAATTATGCATTTGGCAAAGGAGCAAGGTGCTATGCTGTAGTCTCCTCTACTGTCAATCAAACGTTCACGATACACTTCACGAAAAAGAGGAACCATAATAACAAGAAGGGTTATATCAATAACTCACTGGTATGCTGATATGCTCATCTGTCAAGCGTAAGCACTCTGGATTCTTGGATTAGCAAATATGGCCTGTCATTTTCCCAGAAATAATATTTATGAGCATTTGAGCACGATTATCGTCTTCTACTGATGGATTATTAATAGTCGTGATAATGTCCTTTTACGGCTGGTTGTTTAATGAGTGATGCCTCCTGTGGTAAAGGTCAGTTCGGAGTTGATTGTTTTTTTATATGTCACGACATGCCGGAGCTTGCGTCCTGGCCAACAAACTTCTCTTAATTAACCGCCTTGCCACAGACGGTCGGGTCAGAGAGATGACAGAAGACAGGGTGGACCACGAGAGGCTGAACGGCCAGTAGAGAAATGAAGAGCAGCTGCTGGAACGGCTCAGCCGCTACAATCTTCCTGACAAGTCAGCACTACTTCGCTTAGGGGCGGAGAGACTATGGAGCTCAGGCATGAGCGAGCAGGGAGTGTGAGTCTGGGCCACTGAGGTGAAGTGAGGTAGTCGAGAGGTATTAGGCCAAGCCTAGAAAGTCCACATGCGGAATACATGTGATAAAATGGCAATTTACTCTGTGGGTTAACCCTTTAACGCAGAAGCCAAAAAAAGTGACCTCTACAAAATGAATTTTTAATGCTGTTGTCACATAACTTAGTCATGGGCATGTAAGGAACATGATCTAGCATAGTCACACAGGGCCAAATGTGATCTTGTAATGAGAATACAAGTTGAACGTCTGGTGCTGGATTGTGGCAAAATGTGCTGCAAACAGGAGCAGGCACTCTCAAATGGCTAATTAGTCAATGTGTATCATTTGAATCGCAAGCAAAACAAGCTAGCTAGTGAAAAGCTGTCATTAGCCAACAGACCTGTTTTTCATTAACAAGAAGTTAATTTTTATGCATGTAATATATTCACATGCCACCTTGGTGGATTTTAAGCCATGACAACTTATGTTACATCCATGGGCTAGTGACAAGCTTATTGCTTAACGATCTAGAGAAAATATGTAATTGCAGTTAGGAGTTGAGATTTATGTCATTATTTTTCACCAAAAACCCAACAGGTCTTTTTTTATACTTGAAGCTTAAACTTCATATAGTGTACCAAGTGTTGAATAGTAGAGCAGGGTATAACTGGCAGCTTCTGCGACCAGAAAATTATGATATCTGCTTGTTAAGCTGTGATGTATCGACCTCATCTCGGGGTCCCATAGCCTCTACTGTGCCGGCTTGTTCGAATAGATCTGAGTAAAACATAAACTGCTCAGTTATCATTCGAGCGCTCTCCTTGTGATGAGAAAGAGAAGAGGAAACAACTACACTAATTAAAGTGCAAGCCAATAAATAAAAACAAAGTTTGGTGCCACTGGGTTTCAATGTTAGCTACCTTGCTAACCTAGCTAAAGTTAGCGCCCACTGGCAAAAGCCAAATTGGCCCTTTGTGGATTCCTCTGATACAGACTGTGGGTTTTCTTGCTATGAACCCACATCTCTGTGTTTGGTTTATCAGGTTTGTAAATAGATTATGTAGTAGATTTGAAGATAGCTAAGAGCTAAGGCCAGCTAGCTAGCTAGCTAGCTAGCTTTGGCGGAGCTGAGGCTAACTGTCTTCGCTTTGGCTGGGCAGTACATTAAACAGTTAACAACTGGAACATGAAGATGTGGGTTCATATCAAGAAACACCATATAAAACCTTTTTTTCAGTGGATGCTAACATTAGCTAGATTAGCTAGTTGGCGAACATTAGAGCATGTTTTTCTTTTAGTATTTGTAACTCACCTTATCTACTGCAGCCTCTTCCTCTTCTATTTCTCATCACAAGGGAAGCGCTAGAACGATAACCAAGCAGTATTTGGACAACAAGGAACACAGAAGGAACAAACAAGAAGGAACACTAAGCCTCATTGGCTCAGACCCGAACATGTTGGACTGGAGTGGAAAGAATTTAGACTCTATTTAACCCACTACAGTGCTTGAATAAACAAGGAATCAGCTTTGAAAAGGTGTACAAGTTCTCTGTATGTCAATTGTTTTGGGGATCTGCGAGCACGTTTGGCCCCGGGAATGGCTAATAACGTCTCACTTAACAATCAGATGAAAATGCTAAACTGCTTAGCGCTATATGAAAACAACACAGCCCACTTTCAACTTCACACTCAGTTTGTTACCAGCTTGAAGAGTCTACATTCACAAATGTCTCACTGTTGCCTCCAACCAGTCTCGTTACGAGATCTCATTTGCCCCAGCAAGACTAGATCTAGCAATGTTGGGAAATTTGACCGCCACGTTGAGCAAGAAAACATGAACAGGAATACATTTCAGGGTTTTTACATGCATGTCTGCATGTCCTCCATCCATCCGATGCATCACAGTCCATCCAACATCCATCCATCCATCATTACAGACAATGTTAAGCTGTACAGCTCCAGTTTCAGATATGGAGGGGGGGGTGGGAGGGGGTGCGGAATGAAGGTAAGAAAGTGTAAAGTCTGGTGTGTGCTTTGTGAAAAACTCCAGCAAAGTCAGAGCAGGGATAGAGTCATTTTTCAGGCTGCGGCTGGGAGTGACAGGTTCGAGAGATGCTAAATGACTCATATCAGTGTGTATTATGGAAGTAGTCTTAGAGGTCAGCAAACGGAGATCATCTGTCAGTAAAAAAGTTCCATTTATAGGACAAAACAGACACATGTCATTCATTTCTCCTCTTGTCATGTCACATCTGACTGAAGGAATGGATTGATTCTGTAGGATCCAACCCCGAGCCTTATTTTCAGTCACGGCCCATCAGAAACAATGAAAAGCTGCGGAAATGAGTTTTCCGTTCCTGTCTCATGACAGAAGAGGGGCCGGATGAAATGAGCACACTAATGTTCAGTACTAACTTGGGTTTTATTAAAGCATGCATCATCTGTGCTTGCAAGTTAGTCTGCATCAGATGCAGTAGGACAGCACTTGAAAATGTGGCTTGACAAGAATTGAGGAACCCGGGACTAGTTTTAAAATTATTCCCAAGTTTAATATGCTAATATCACTTAGCATATGACCTTCCAGCAATATTGTTGGAACTGTTACTGTAAAGTACACTAATGTCCTGGAGGAGCTCCTACATTAGTAGCTTCCCGTTGAGTTGATCTCGCTGTGAAACTTGGTAGGGACACATTTTTCATTACTCCCCAACTGAATAAAAAACTTGCATCAGTGCAAACTGGCTCACTAATCACTAATTTTATGCCAGGGAAAGTTCTAGACAACTACGTTTGGAGTATTAAAAAGCTGTACGCAAACACTTTCACTTGTGCATTTAATATTGTGGTTATTGCCAGTGATAACAGAAAAATGGTGCAATCTGAATTATTTCTCACTCGTAGCTTTTTGAAAGAAGCTGAGAAATTCTGAGGAAAGAGTAGATCCTAAACTTTCACTCCTTACAACATTTGTGCCTGTAAGTAGAAGAGAAGATGTTTTACTCTGATCTGAATTGAGGAAAAGCTATTGCAATGTGTACCAACAAGGATATGATGTGTGTTTTGTTACCTACAATAATCTATTTCATGTATTGATATTAGATTCAAAGCTTGTATTATGGTATAAATTCATTTCTACAGCGGATCATCCATTTGGACAACCACACATTCACTCAAGTACGGTTCCACCAGTTGGATTCGCTGCAGCTAGATAGTCCCGACTAATAAAACATGACCACAGGATCAGTGATCTGTGTCATTCTATGTCATTTGGCCTGCTGATTCCCCACAGTTGCATAATAATCACAGTCTAGAACTGTAGCTACACGTGTACTTAGAGAACTCACTCACAACAACGTTGGGTTACCAAACCAGTCTTTATCCTTGGACACCCATATGAAACTTCATACGTGACCCTGAAGTTTTATTAAATAAATATTGGTATAATAATAGCACATTTTCACGGTTCTCCTGCGTGCACACCACGTGGCGTGCTAAACTGCACTAGCCTCAGAACATTCTGCTTGGCATTACACCCTGCTCACTCCTTCTCAAAAGCATGTCTGAACAAACGTTCTTTGTTGCCGGTTATGCTTGATGAAATCGGAGGAATTTTTTGGAGGGGTTTTTGTTTGGTAGCTTGAAGGCTTTTATATTCCAACACGTCATGATTTCAGACATAAAGTCACGCTGAGCTGTTTCATTTCAAATGGCCATTTAAAATAATTCACTTAACGTACAACTCTAAACGCTCCACCTTAACAGTTTCAGAAGCATAACTGCCTAATATTATTCTATTGTGATGCACTGAAAGGAGGCATTGAAGGATGCAATAGATGGCATGTATTGACTTAATAAAACACAAACAATGCATAATGCATGTCACGTCGCTGACCCAATTACATTTGAACAGCTTAGAAAAAAGTTCGCAAAAAATACAGTAATGAGGGTTAATGTACCTCCAGTGTGCATTTCCACATGATCCATTTGTTTTGTAGAGATTTCCAAAGCACTGGTGATTCAATTACTGAGCAACTAGACATACGGCTTGATGGTGGGTATCTCTCTCCTTGAATTTGATTTAAGCCGTGTGCAGATTATAGCGTGACACAGCTGTCATACGAAAGCCATAATGATCAGCTGTTCTCGTCCGGATGGCTGCTATTATTTTAGTGATTTACATCAAATTTCGTTGGGCTCACAATATGTCGACATGCTTGCCACACTTAAAGCAATTAGGTTCACCAATGTAGGAGAACTGGCAGAGGAGCTGGCATGTTTGCATCTTTATGTCTTCTCCAATCTGTCCATGCATAAACTAAAGAACAGCACAGTGCCAGAGCCTCTCCGGTGAAGTTAACCGAAACCTATATTCTGACTCTGAAAGGGAAACACAGAAGGGGAATTTCAGAGAGATGGCGAGAGAGAGAAAGAGTGAAATGGAGAGAAACAGAAGAGAGAAAGAGAAGCCGGGACAGAGCGAGAAAGATAGAGAGACAGAAAATAGAGCTGGAACTTTCCTCTGCCTGCCGCTTCTATCCTGCACACTCACCAGTGAAAGTGACGCATGAATGCTTCCCAGTGCCAAATTCCTCCTCTTACTTCGGAGTCACCAATCAGTGTCTGAACGCACATGAAACCTGAACGTTCCAACGCTCAACAGATGAGCTGGAGCTGAAGGCCCTTCCAACGTTCAACAGATGAGCTGGAGCTGAAGGCCCGCATTGAAAAGCGTTTCAGAGGCTAGACAGTGTAGTGCGTTAATTTGGACTCACTGATACACCAAGTGCACAGCAGCCGGGGTGCGAGTGCGAGCGTATGCCTGCACTGCCTGTCTATCTGTGTGATATTAGAAGGTCTGTGAGCTCATCACACGTGTGTAAGCGTGTAGATCAGGGTCCACGGCTCACTGGAGGTGGGAAGTAGCTGGTTGCTATGTGAGTGTGTCAAGGCATGATGGATGCGTTTGGACAGAGGAGTGCCAGCGCTGCCACATAGCATTAGGCTCAGGGCAGCAGCATGGAGCGCACTGGAGGCCCACACAGCCAGGCAATCACAGATATAATACTACATCACTTTCTCTCCGCGCGCACTCAAACACACGGCGGGGGAGGGGAGGTCAGCGAGAAAAGCTGGAGGGACGGAGTGTCAGAATGAATGAAGGTTTGAAGCCACTGTCTGAGGAGAGTGAACATATAGTATGCTGGACAGTGAAGCCTGTCTAAGACTTACTACCGATAAAATGGTAGAGTGGGAACAATGTCCCAATAATTGCACTCCTCTTAGTTTCATGTACAGTGTATGGCCAAGGGTATGTGGACACTGCTCCTAATTACGGAGTTCAGGGGTGTCAACCACACCTGCTGCATTAAGCGCACAGCCACGCAGATGAGCACCGGCAATAGAATGGCTCGTACCGAAGAGCTCAGTGACTTCAACCACGGCACTGGCTATGAAACTTCCTCTAGATCTGCCCCAGTGCTACTGTAAGTGCATGTCAAATGGAAGCATCCAGGAGCATCAAAGGGGTAGACTATTCAACTGCATGCCCCATCCTCCTGTATTGACCAATGTTAAGCTACAGCAGATTTAGCAGTAGATATTGGGCAGTTTACTTGCCTTAATGTTACACAGATCTGATGTTTTCAGAACCGTGTGGACACACAATTCTGATTTGTGGTGCTGGATCGGACATGAATAGAAATTGTATCTGATTTACAGCCACGCGCTTTTACCGAGAACGCTCAGATCGGAATTCATGTGCTTTTCCTCACTGTGCATGCATCATCATTCAGCGCCAAATCTGAAGTTATAGCCAGTAAACAATAGAACAGCAAATCACCACAGCCTTTTTCATCTTCATCTCACTCTAATAATAAGCAGATGGGAGCCATTCAGAGCTAATTATCTTAGCCTGCTTTGCTGGTTAGTTTGTTTGTCGTTCATGACACATGATTCATTCACATGATGTTACTGATTATGATGTGGGCATGTGGGCCATTTCAGGATGCTGGTTCGTTCAGATTTTATTCACTTATCTACACGAATGTGAACCATTGAGATCGCATCTAAGCAAAACTCCGATTTGAGCAATGAGGCTTGCGATGTAGCTGTAGCTGTATATTCTAACATACAGGAATTAGATTATAAAATATAACACAATGTTTATTATGTTTATTCAGTATTGTCATTTTCTGCTGATACCTGCGCCCCTTGCACATTTTACATTTTATTATTGCACTGCCTTTTTTTCTCCGGTCTCTTATTGCATATTTTTACATATTTTCTGCTTGTCATCTACAGTGATATTTGTATTTTTGTAGATAGACTTTCTTGTATATATTCTTGCCTCATTGTAATAAGTGAGAAATATTTATCTCTAGTAAAAGGTATTACTTATAGTTTACAGTAAATAGTTAATAATTTTTGCTGAGCTTACTTATGTTCATACCGTACAACCCTTTTTGAATTGTATCACTGTGTATATATATATATATATATACACACACACACACACACACACACACAAACAAAATCAAGTAATCAGGATTTTTTAGCTTCTTCACTATTCCGTATCACTCCTAATCCAAACGCAGTGAAATAAGTCGATGAAGATTACTACTGCTCTGGCATTGTTTTCTGCCGGGTTCTGTGTTTCCACTGCTGCCAATGTGTTGATGTGTCAAAATCCATTTCATCCTAGAGGAGATCTCGCGCATAGCCCGAGAGAACAGAAAGCAGGCGGCAGTGCAGGTGAGCCTGAAATCCCAGGGCTGTAACCTGTCACAAAGCTCTCACCTCCCTGAGGCGCCTCCAGCAGTACTCACAGGTAGACCAGGACATCAAAATTGCAAGCGTTCCGCATATTCAGATGAGCCTGCCGAGCTCCTGTGTTTCCGCAAGGCCCGTTGTAAATCCAGCCCAATGTGATGTTTCGATAATATGTGCTATCAGTGCTTTTATGCTCCCAGCAAGGGCACATTATGCGTCCAGGTGTATGCGGTGATAAAATGTTGCTATAAGTGGGCGACAGTGACTGATATAGACGAATCTGATTAAAATCTTAAAGAGTTCCTCCGCCGTGACCCAATTTCATCTTTTCTTCTTTCTTGAGCTAAAAACACGTTACGTGATGAAGCTATAACTCAGGGCCTGCATGTTGCACACGGTGGATCACGCTTTCAGGTAAACAACATAAATATACCCAGATAACAGCATTAGGAATTCATTTAGGCCCAATTTATCTCAGCCCATGAGTTGTATCTTGTAATGTGGGACGTTTAATATGAGGAAGCAGGAGAAATGGGCCATGTCTTTATGCTAATGCTGCCACAGGGTAAGGGGCACTGTTGAGAGCAATCCGAGCGAGCGCCTGGATATAAAAATTGATCGGGGTTGCTGTTGCTTGAGAGTCTAAATACCTATCACACATGCAAATATGCTTTATTAATGTGTGAGTCTTCTGTCGGCGAATAGCCATTCGTTGCGTGGCACTGTTCTTTATTTCTCCGTTCTGCCAAAAGTCAAACGCCTAAGTGATGAGCTTTTGTGGAGAGAAAAGAGGATAATTATTTGAGCCGTTTCTCACTGAATGGGAGAAAATAAAAAGCTTTGGAAGTGAATGTTGAGTGCAGGGCTCATAAATTGCACAGATTTGTTGAGCTTTTGTGTGCATTTGTTTTCTTTTTCAGTCTGAATGGAGACGGGGAACCTACTGATATTAAAGCTGAACAGTGGACTTCAGGGCTGTCGGAGCACACCGACCTAACAAACACCAACGAGCACCAACAGTCGAACGCTGGCAGCTACTGCCTTCACAATGTTCAGAGAAATAACAGCTCCACCAAATAAACCAAAGTGAACGGGGCAGATCGTTCTAGAACAGTGTCCACAGGCAGAACATTCTAGTGTGATTGTGAGAACAAGGGAGAAGAACATTTTAGAATAGTATCTATTGAGACCCATTCGAAAACAGCTTGAGTGGGAGAAAGCATTTGCACATTCCGGAACAGTGTGAAAACTGGAGAACATTCCAGAATGAGGCTAACTATAGAGAACATTCCAGAACAAAGCAAATGTGGAAGAGTGTAAATGGATGCCAACATCCTAGAACAGTGTAAATACAGTATAAAAGAACAGTATGAATTAGTGAACATTCTAGAACACTGTGGATAAGGGAAAGCATTCGAGAACACTGTAAAATGTGGGAGAACATTCTGGAACTTGAGGAGTGCAAATGAAGGCCAACATAAAGGCTTAGAACATGTTTCAGTGGTGTGAATATTCTAAAACATGAATGAAAACGTTTAGAACAGCATACATAAGAAAGAACTTTCCAGAATGATGCAAATTGTTAAGAACTTCCTAGAACTGAGGGGATGGAGGAGAACATTCTAGAGGCGTTCCAATGGAGGACACCATATCAGTGGGGAGACCTTTCTAGAACAGCATGAATGTGAGAAGAACAGCTGAGAAACAGTGTGAATGGAAGGAGAATATTTCAGAACAATGTGAATGTTGAAACATTCTAGAACAGTTTGCGTGGAGGAAAACATCAGGAACAGCATAAACTGGGAGAACATTCCAGAACAGTCTAAATAATGGAGAACATTCCAGAACAAGGCAAACTAGAGAGAACATTCCAGAAGAAAGAAATGTGAGTGGACATTATAGAAGTGTGAATACATGCCAACATCCTAGAACAGTGTGAATATAGTATAACAGAACTGTATGAATGGTTACACATTCTAGAACATTCTAGACTGGAAGGAGAACATTTCAGAACAATGTGAACTGGCAAACATTCTAGAACAGTTTGAGTGAAGGAAAACATTCAAAACAGCACAAGTTTGGAAGAACATTAAGAACAGTGTAAATGGAGAAGAACGTTCTAGAACAGTGTGAATGAGGATGAACATATCGAAACCCAGACAGACAGGTACACACAGGTACAGAGGGCATTAAACTAGTGATGTGCTTTCCCACTGAGACCTGTGAATGCTCAACATTCATAAACATGGATCCTTAAACAGTGAAAAAGCTTAAAATGACCTTCCATAATGAGAACATGGACAGTCAGGCTCTGGGAGCATCTGATGCATCAAGACCAAACAGCAGAAGTGAAATCTTTCCAGCCCCAAGGCTTCGGCCTCCATTACAGAGATGACAGTGGTCAGCTCGAGAACAAGATGATGTCTATGACGCGTCTCTCTGTCGCTCGTCATCGCGCCCCTTCATAAACACGCCGTACATATGCCATCTTGTGTCACAGTGATGTGTCCTCACTGTCCAGCACACAGCTCTACAGAGCCTCTGTACAAGCCAGCCACCAAGTCCACTGAAGCATTAGGTTTTTTTTAGCATTATAGTCCGAACCTAAATGAACACCCAATCAAGCCACAGGACCCAGTTTAGAACTGAAACATGACTGCAGCTGAACAATAAGGTTACCAAAGGTACCAGCCAAATAATTAAAACAAATCAAACCTAAAATTAAGTTTAAACCCCCCTTGAATTTATTCACCAATTGAAGCTGTCAGACAAATTTCTGTGTTTCTTAGTGTTTTCAGTCTGCATAAAAGTTTGGACGTCTGAACCCGACGTGAATATTTGGGTTTCATCCAGTCCAGACCAATACTGCAGGCTTAAGTTTGCATGATTTAGATACAGCAGACTTCAGATGATTTAGATACAGCAGACTTCGGTTACTGAAGCGAAGCCGTTTTCACTCAGACTTGCTGACTAAAGGCAGCCTTGCCCTGCTACATTAACATGTAAATGGGAAACAAACAAAAGCGGCCGGTGCATGGTGCGGTTAATTGGGCCGGACGCCTGGAGCAGCGGAGCCCCTTCCCCGGGGAGCCCGGCTGCGCTGTGCTGCGCTGCACTTTCTGCCCCGGCTCTGCCATTAAAAGCAGCACGTCCGGTTCCATTACCCATCAGGTGCCACGCCAGGTTGCACTCCATGCTTGATCAACCTCTGCTCCACTCTGGGCCTTTTAACCCTAATTGGCAGTCGGAGGCCCAGCCTCCCGCGAGCGCCCGTGGCCTTTGCAAAGCGCGAGCAGAGAGAGAGAGAGAGGGGAAGTCTGGCCCGGGGCAGCCGCTGGCCGTTCACGCACCGGCATGCGCATATTGTAAATGTCTGATGGGCTCCAAGGACGAGATGGGCCAAGAATCAGCGTGTAGAGCTTCTGGAGCCCACTGGAATGGGAAACAACTGTAAGCTGAGCATCTCTGCTGCATCTAAAAGCAAAACAACAGTTTATACTGCAAAACTAGACCTGAAAAAAGCCCTATTCAACAAATTGCCAATTAAGTCAAACAGACAAAAGCGTTTATTTATACTGTGCTCAAGAGTATGTGATGCACCAGCTTTACTGTTTGCCTCAAAGTCGGCCACGGCAGAGGCACCTTGGCAGAAAATGTGCGTTCTGTTGTCAGAAGAGGCTGCTGACAATTAACAAAGAAAGAGAATAAAATGCTTATGGTAGAAAATACCATGCAAATACAGCCTAATTGAAACTACTGAATGGCTGAAAAACTGTGGGGCTTTTAATTTCCACAAATACTGCAAACATACTTTTGCAGATATAATGCTGTCCCACCGGACTACAAGTTTCAGACTGCAAAAAGCAGGCTCATTAAGGAAGGATGGAAAGAGAGAGAGTGTGAGAGAGAAAAGGAGAGAGAGAGAGCAAGGGAGATAGACACAGGAGAGAGAGAGAGAGACAGACAGACAGAGAGACAAAGCAAGAGAGAGATTTTTTGAGATTTAACAATCCTTTATTAATCAAAAATCAAGAGAGAATCAAAGCAAGCAAATCAAAGCAAGAGAGAGCCAGAGCAACAGAGAAGGAGACAAAGCAAGAGAGAGAGAAACAGAGAGAGAGAGAGAGAGAGAGAGAGAGAGAGACAGAGAGAGAGGGAGACAGACACAGGAGACAGACAGAAAGAGAGGGAGAGAGAGAAAGACAGAAAGAGAGAGAG